>JBBGZY010000221.1:7962500-8402500 GCA_037952925.1 Lithobates clamitans | reverse complement strand
AATACCTCCCACAAATGACACGACAAGGTGGTGGAGTAAATGGCCTTGTCGGCCTTTTATTAACAAAATATAAAACCAATAAATAACATTTTTGTAAATAACTTTTAAATAACTTTTAAATAACTTCACGGAATTATTGGAGTCTAGGAGGGGAATCCACCCACAGGTCACTGCATAGGAACTCTTAAACTTTTTAAGGCCTCCAGTCGCTAACCCCAGACTGTGAGACAGTACCCAACCTCTCAGTGACCAAACTTTTCCCCTTCCTGGTTAACCCCTCGTAACCGGAAGGTACATAAAAACAGCCCATATTATATATGGGTACCAACCGTGTAAACTCTAAACAGCCCATATTATATATGGGTACCAACCGTGTAAACTCTCCATACCATCAATCTCCTCCTCCTCACAGACCCAAACCACTGCCACTGCTCACAAGGGGTAAAACCTTACCCTTGCGAGCACCTCCACACCCTCAAAGCTCGCTGTACCCCCTCCTGCAAACCAAGCGCCCAAAGATCAGTGCCCACATCACTCAGATGCACCCCATCACTTCTCAGGTACCTCCAGGTATCCACCTCCAACTCCCTATGCCGTATGGTCACTCCCCCATTCCGCATGACAAACTTGCTGACCTCCTTATTTACCTTCACACGTGCCCTATCAACCTTTTTATCAGACAAAGCCCAGCGCCATGACCTTCTACCCACCATGTCTGACCATACTATCACCATCCCAGGGAAAGCCGCCTGTAAACGTAGAACATCACATTTTATGTCACGTATGAGGTCCCTCATGGACCTGACCCCCATGTCATTGCCCCCCACGTGTAAAACTAAAACATCCGGGGCCCTGTCCCACCGAGCAAACTTGTGGACCTCTGACCTTACCCTGTTCCACATCATCCCTGACAACCCAATCCACCTTACCCGTGCTTCCTGCTTTGGGATACCCAGCTGCCTACCATTCGGCCGAACGTCGGCCCGCTTGGCACCCCAGAACACGAATGAGTGGCCCAATATCCAAACCAGGGGCACCGAATCACCTGTAAAGTAAGGTTAACAGGACACAACAATAAATCACCAAAAAAAATTTTAACCAGACCCCCCAAAATTCAAAAGAAACACCCCCCTTTTTCTCAACAAGCCTATAATAAATGCGGGCGGATGTAAAGCTTAAACCTATCTGAGTCCCACCTGCCAATACGCTTAACTGCCTCAGAACCCAGGCCCGCCCTGGCCGCTTCAGTAGCAGCCCCAATACGAAAGGAATGGGACGAGTATCTATTGGGGTCATACCCGGCTGCCGATAAACACCTCTTGAACACGGCAACAAACTGGAATTTTGACAAAGAGGATCTGTCCGCATGTATCAGAAATGAGCCCGGGCAACGCGGGCGCAAATCACAAAATTTCTTTACCGCTGCTACCGGACAAATCTGGGATCCCGCGATCCGAAACACCTCAAGTTGTACTCCCTTCCCTGCCTGATCTGTTTTTGACCGTTTTATGTAAATCCTAACCGATTCCTGAGTACACACCAAATCATCCCATTGCAGTCCCCCATTTGCTCGTTTGGACGGGCTGACCAGTTCGCTCACCCGTAGCGCCCCAAAAAACGCTAAAGCAAAAGCCGCACAAAAAAGTGCGCTTTCAAAACTAGAATTACAAATGCCTTCTATCTGGCTAAATAGCCCGTGTAACATTTCAAACGACACAGGTCGTCGCCCATCGCTGCTCTTATGACCTTTTCGGTAACCTTTCAAAGCCTGCCTAACCCAAAAATCCTTTGTATGGTCCCGCAACCCCTGCAACTTAAAGAGAAAGGCCAAACCCGCCATTTTCTTATCGATGGCGGCTGCCGAGATGCCCCGCTCGAATCCTAAATTGAGAAAGTATAGCATCGCCTGAGGTATCTCCCGGCTCACAGGGTCGATGTTTAAACTTTTTAAGCATGCCAACCATTCTTGCCATACCTTAGAGTAAGCGTCCCAAGTGACCTTACTCACGGAGTTTTGGATCCACCTGGCCGCGCTCCCAAGGCAACGGTCCATATCCAGTCCGGGCAGGTAACCCCCTGCTGCTCCGCGTCTGGTGCCAGTTCCCGAAACTTGTCCCACTGAAAACGAGACAGAGCATCAGCTACGGTGTTGTCCACTCCAGGTAAGTGTACAGCGTAGATGAAAACATTCATTTTCAAACAGCGCAACACTAATTGCCTCAGCAACCTGACCACTGGCAAAGACTTGGCCGACAAACGATTAATCACCTGAACCACGCCTAGGTTGTCACAGTTCAGCCGCACCTTCAAATTCCTAAAAGACTCCCCCCATATTTCCATTGCCACCACAATTGGAAATAATTCCAGCAGGACCAGGTTCTTCAAGAACCCTGCTTCCACCCAAGCTGTGGGCCAACGGGCGGCGCTCCAATTTCTTTGGAAAATAGCCCCATAGCCCGTAGAACCTGCTGCATCAGTAAATAGTTCTAGATCCCAATTACTGATGGGACCTGACATCCACAAGGCCCGCCCGTTAAAGGAGTCTAAGAACTCGTGCCATACCCCTAAGTCCTCTCTGTGCTCCCTGTTGAGCGTCACAAAGTGAGTGGGGGCGGTGACCCCTGCGGTTGCTGCCGACAAACGTCGGCAGAACACCCTGCCCATTGGCATTATTCGGCAAGCAAAATTCAGCTTGCCCAATAATGATTGCAGCTGCCGCAATTGCACTTTACGCTTGCCAATGGTCCCACGTACTTCAGCCTTGAGATTTTCCAGCTTGTCCACCGGTAGCCGACACTCCATCCCCATGGAGTCTATCTCAATACCCAGAAAAACAATGGTGGACGTAGGGCCCTCCGTCTTTTCCGGTGCTAGCGGGACGCCGAAACGGTCTGCTATGTGCTGCAAAGTCCCTAATAGGACCGCACAAACGTTGGAACCCGCTGGGCCAACACAAAGGAAATCGTCAAGGTAATGGATTACCGATTGGATCCCCGACACGTCCCTGACCACCCATTCGAGAAATGAACTGAATTTCTCGAAAAGGGCGCATGAGATCGAACATCCCATTGGAAGGCAGCGATCCACGTAGAACGCGCCATTCCATGTGCACCCAAGCAGGTGAAAACTATCCGGATGAACCGGCAACAGCCTGAAAGCAGACTCGATATCCGCCTTCGCCAGCAGCGCCCCCCGACCATAGCGCCGCACCCATGATACTGCAGCATCAAAGGAAGTGTACGTCACCGCACACATTTCCGGCGCAATTGCATCGTTGACCGACGCACCCTTCGGAAAGGAAAGGTGGTGGATCAACCGGAATTTGTTGGGCTCCTTCTTAGGAACTACCCCCAACGGAGAAACCACCAATCCCGGCAGGGGTGCGGAGGTAAAAGGGCCCGCCATGCGCCCCAAATGTACCTCTTTTCCCAATTTTTCGGCAACCACCGATGGGTGCATGAGAGCCGAACGTAAATTCTTTGCTAAGGGGGGCGCCGCCTCCAAGGAAGCTGGTATTTTAAAACCGTTTTCAAAACCCGAGTCTAATAACCGTGCTGCCTCCCGGTCGGGATATCTACTGAGAAAAGGACGCATCCTTTCCACCCGTATTGGGGTCTTCCCTTTTGTTCGAAGGCTCCCCTCCACGACCTTTTCCCCGTCTGAAGCATTTGGACAGGGCATGGGATCCCCCGCAACCCGAGCATGTGTGCTTGAACCGGCAGGTTGCACCAAACTTACAGGTGCCCTCATTGAACTGCCAGCAGAAGCCCCATTTTTTGTCGGTCGGCTGTCCTGGAGCTGCGTTACCTCCGACCCCTGCCTGAAAAAACTGGTTCGGAGCCCTCGCCGCCGTCATAAGCTTCATCCACAGGCTGATGTCCTTATGATCCCAGCGTAGTGACGGTCGGACGGCCATCCGTTGTCTAAACTGTTCATCGTACCGCAGCCACGCCACTCCGCCGTACGTCCGATGAGCCTCGCTGATAGCGTCCAAGTACACAAACAAGGCCGAGCAGTGTTCGGGAGCCTTCTCCCCCACCACACTCGCCAGGATAGCGAACGCTTGCAACCAATTGGAAAAGGTACGCGGAATCAGCCGATACCTGCGTTTTTCCTCATCCTCTTTTTTGCGTTCTTCCGGCTTCAATCTATCCAGATTGAATTTTTCTAAGGGCAACAACGTGAATATCTCCACATATTCCCCTTTCCAAATTTTTTCTTTTACCTCCGCTTTAAGATGTGCACCCAATGGGCCTTCAAAGCAAACGTATACTTCACTTTTTGCCGCATCCGCCAATCTGACGGACTCGGCCTTCTTATCTCCAGGTTTACCCTGGCTGTTCGTGGCGGAATCGCCACTTGACGTCCCAGGCGACTCAACGGTCGCCGACCCTGCGGCCTCCGTCTCCGCACTTCCACCCACCACGACCGCCGGTACTGGCGTACTTACCACAGCCGTCTCCTTCTCTGGGGTTGTGACCCACGCCCGCGCCGGTGACGCTCCGTCCCCCGTGGGTGGATCAAAACGCTGCACTAGATCCCGCAAACCAGCCAACAAATCCTGCAAGCCCTTACTACTCGCCCTCTCACTTGCCTCCCTAGGATGTGTAGCCGGTGACCTAACCCCACTCACCCCCCCGGAACCAGCCCCCCCAGATGGAGCCCCTTTTCTACCCTGTTCTAACAATTGTTCTAATAAAGAAGAAATGGAAACATTAGATCTGCACTCTCCAGGCTGCACAGGACTGGGCCGATCAGCCGCCCTTCCGGAATCCACCGCCGACGCTTGTCCCTGGTCCTCGTCACTCTCTGACCCGGACAGTTCACCTTCCGACCTGTCGCTGACTGCCTCCTGGCGAACGACCGGTGCCTGCACTCCAGAGGTTCCCGCTCTGGCTGCCGGGGGTCTCCGCTGTTGCTCTCTCCCCGCACGCTGCGCCGCAACACCGGACCCGCGTCCTGGCCTTGTAGACGGACTCCTGTTCCTCTGACTCTGCTGGGCCTCCGCTGTTCTCCTTTCACCTCTGTTCACCACCGACACTGTGCTTCTCAAGGTTCCACCTCTGGCTGGCGTAGGGCTGCTGGCCGCATGGACCCCCTGACCAGCCCCCCGATCAACTGCCGATGATCGACGGTCCGACTGACCGCTTGCTGACCCCAGCGACTCTCCATCTGGTTGTTCTTGTCGCCTGCGACGCGCTGAGGGGGGGGAACCGAGGGTTGCGCTGGTCTCCCCCATCCCTGCACTTCTTCCTCTGCGCTGTGAACGCTGCACCTCTCCCATGCTGGCTCCCCGAGCTTGCTGAGCACTGGGGGGGGGTGGCTGATTCTGTCTGCCTCTGTGCTGGTCCCTGGGCCTCTGACTCACAGGAGAAGAGTCAGGGCTGAAGCGCTGTGGCGGCCTGGAACGGCGCCCACGTGGAGTCTCCTGGCCCCCCCCGCTCGGTGCCGCTCTGTCTTCCTGTACTATGGCTGCGACCTGAGCCTGCAGCCAGTCTGCCCCCTGAGATGCGGCCACCGCTCTGAGCTGTTCGAGCAGAGCCGCCGCCGTTACTTCCGACATGACAGTGGATTTTTTTTTTTTTTTTTTTTTTTTTTTTTTTTTTTTTTTGTAAGGAGCAGTGTGAGAGCGTGTCGAATCTTCCTCCCCGCCGCTCTCCACTGACGTCACATCCCCCCTTCTCCTCTCTACATTATCTTCTGCCTCCTCCTCTGCTCCAGCCCCTCCCTTATCCTTAAAGGGGAAAGTGACCAGCACAAACAGCCTGACTGTGCAGTCCACACAAGTCATGCTGTCCCTGCGCTGATCCCCCGCTCCTCTCTGCTCCGGGACCTTCTTTGCCATTTATTTTGGAAGGTTTGATGTTTTATATAGCCTCACTTTCCACTCTTGCTGAGAAACATCCCCTAACCAGTCAGAGTCCCAGCCACTGTTCAGAAGCTCAGCTGCCCATGCAAATATAACTTCAAACCTTCCTGCCAGATTCCCTCTCATTCCTAAATAGGCTTCAGCTTCAGATACATCACTCCTGGTTTCTGTGTCATGGGAAGCAGTAACATGGTACCTGTTGAGCCCTTTCAGTAATCTTATGTAAATACTGAACTCTGCACTCCAGCTGTGGAATCTGCACCTCAGCCTCAACCATCCTCTCATATGGTGTGCTCCTGGCTATTGGCCTAGAATTTAACAACGTGACTGCCTGTGTGAAGACCCAATCCCTTCCCCTTAGTGTATGTGTGGGTATAAGTTTGTGTATCTGGTCCTTCAATAGCCTGTTGTATCTTTCACTCAAACCAGCTTCCTGTGGATGGTATGGGATGTGGCACAAGCAGTACACTCCAGAATCTTTGGCCCACTGCTGTACTGTTGATTCAGTAAAATGTGAGCTGTTCTCACTTTGTACTTGTTTGGGACAACCATAAGCAATGACAAGTTTCTGGAGCAGTTGAAGCATTGCAGCTTGATCTGCATGTTTGCAAGGATGAACAAGCAAAAGTCCTGAATAGGTGTCCACTGCAGTACAACAATATCTCAATCCATTGTTTCCCTGGGGCAGGGGACTGATGAAGTAAATCTGCCAAATCTCAGCAGGCCTCTTCCCCCTCTTAATCGACTCAGTAAAAGTACTCCAGTACTTTTGCAATGGCCGTTGTTGCGCTTCTCCACACACTGTACAGTTCCCTATTACAGGCTTTATTGTGTCCATGGATATGGGCAATCCTCTCTGCTGTGACCATTCATATGTCGCTTTCTGCCCCAAATGTCCAGATTGCTTGTGGGCCCAGTTGACAAGTTCATCAAGATAGGTTCAATTGGCACAACTGCATTCACCTTGGCAATTTCATCTGCCACTCTGTTATAGTTCTTAAAGTCTGGGATCAGGGGCACATGTGCGTCAACATGCGCCACTTTTATGGTGCGGGAGAGAGCTTCCTTCCAGATGTTGTCCCAGACTTCCTTGCCTCCCCACACCACCTTTTCACAAATCATCCATTCACTGGACTTCCACGTGGGCATCCAAGTTGTCAGTCCTTTAAAAACCGCCCAGTTGTCAGTGTAGATAGTGACACAGGAAGAAGGATCCTCCTGAAGAGTCATCACTATGGCTTTCAACTCTGCATACTGACTGGACCCTCCAATTCCGGTCTCCTGCAGGACTGTGTCTGTACACAGGTTGTGGGCTGCTGTTGTCCATTTAAGCCCAGATGAGGTGACTATGGCTGAACCATCAGTGAACCATGCTGACTCCTTCATGTCTTCTGACAGAGACTCAAATGGTGGAGCCTTGTGAATGGGGGATGACTGCAGCAAAGGAATTTCTTCTGGCTGGGTGCTAGTGAAAGTAACAAGCCCTGCCAACTGTTTTGAAATGTCTCTGACATCCTCAGCTGCCATTCCCCTTCTTTCTTGAGGGTACCACTTCCATTTCATTAGTGTCTGGTTCTGGGCTACAGCTGACCCTAGTGGTCAGTCTATTATCTCTCACCCATCCTGCTATTTGCAATGCAGTATGAATGATGACTGTGTCCTTACCTGTAATGGATTATACACGTTGAAGTGCTGTGTAGGCTGCAAAAAGGGGCTTCACTAGTGGCGTGTATCTCTTCTGTGCCCCTGTCAGTTGCTTGGACCAAAATCCAATGGTTATTGCTCTCTGTCCTTTCTTTTCGTTTGGCTGCCACAGACTCCAAGATATGGTACCATCCTGCTCCACTACATCCAGCTGAAATGGTACCCCTTGTCTCATGGGTCCCAATCCCTGATGCTGCAAAATGGTTTCTTTAGCAGCAAGGAATGCGGTCTTCTGCTCTGAACCCAATGAGAACTCAGTCTTTTTTCTGGTGACATTGTATATAGCCCTCAGGATTAGTCCAAGATGTGGGATGAAAAATCTCCAGAATCCCACAACTCCAATGAACTTCTGTGCCTCCTTTTTGGTAGTAGGGGGCGACAGTGACTGGATAGTTTGCACAACTGTCTCTGGAATTTTCCTCTGTGGCCCAATCCACATCATTATAGGGAATTTCACCTCTGTGGCAGGTCCTTGGACTTAAGTCTCTGTTGCTAGCCCACTCTCTGTTCTCCATGTGCTGTATCAGCAGGTGCAGTGCTTCAGTTACAGCTTCTTTTGCCCCAGAGATCATGATGTCATCAATGTAGTGAAACACAGTGACTTTCAAATTCGGGGTACCTAAATCTCGGGCAATCAGTCGATGAAAAATCATTGGAGAATGAAGATAGCCTTGAAGAAGGAGAGTGAAAGTGTACTGGTGGCCGTCCCACACCATAGCAAATTGGTCTTGACACTCTGGGCCTATCAAAATCGAAAAGAAAGCATTAGCCAGGTCTATTACAGCATGATATTCTCCTGCTTATTTAGCAATTTTCTCAACAATTTAGATCATATCATGTACAGCTGACTTCAATTGAGGTGCCACTTTGTTTAGACCTCTGTAATCCACAGTCATTATATATGCCCCATCAGGTTTCTTTACTGGGAACACCGGAGATGAGAAATGACTTACAGCAGGTCTAAGGATCCCTACTCTTAACAGTTCTTGAATAGTCTCCCCACTTTCTTTGTGGCCTCCAGGAAGTCTGTACTGCTTGAGACAGACTGGCTTTTCTGGTGAAGGAATGTAGACATGGGTCCATTTTGCATGACCTCTGACCACAGCCTTCACCGCCCTAACCAGATACACTTTATCAGAATACCGAATATGAATGTACCCCTTTCAGTCTGAATTGACTGACCTTGAAGGACATCCATCCCAAGAATATTTGCAGGTAACTCTGATACCAAAACATTTGTCATAAATCCTGATCCCTTGCCAATAGCCAATTTCACCTGTATCCTAACTGCTGGTGTGGTTTGCCCTCCCAAACTTTCTACATAAATCAATTCTCCTTTTTGATGGTAAGGATTTTCTTGCAAAAGTGTAACTTCTAAATTAACTAAAGCCATTACATATGTAGGGGAAGATGACTTCCCCCACCATACAGTGACAGGTGCAATATGGGCGTCTGTCTCCTGCTGTCACTGCTCTCACTGCTATTACAGGAGACTCACCTTCTCTTTATAAAGGATAACAAACCTTCCAATCCCCCTTTCTGATTCTCTCTAACTCCTCCCCAGGATAAAGGGATTTGGGTTTGGGTTCATGTTCAGTTTTGGGAATTGGTTTGGGGCTAACAGGAAGGGTCTGTTCTGTTTTCTCTAAGTCTAGGCTGATGTTATTTTCACTAGGAGTAGTGTTGCTAACCCTGACAGTTTTCCCCACTAAATGTTTCCACCTCTTCAGCATTTCTGCAGTAGAAATGACATCTATCTCATCTGTAGGTATTACTGCCTTTAATAGGCACCCACATTTCTTTCCTAGAGATAACTAGCCTGGTTTTCTCTTCAACTCTTGTCTTTCTGCTTTACCCCATTCCCTTTCTTCTCTGTTCTTTTCTGCTTGTATTCTTCCGGTCTTGCCTTGACCTTATCTACTGCCCTGACAGGTTTTGTTTTAGTCTCCTTTAGCTCCCCCAACTGTCTTAAGAGGGTAGTGGCTTCATGAATCTTGCTGTTTAATCCCAGGCCTCCCAGCAAGGACAATAAAAGAGCCCTGAGATTAATTGGTGCAGACTTCATCAGCTTAGAGCACAGAGCAGACATAAAGGGTTCCGTATCTGGACCCATCCATTCTGGAAATGTATTTAATCCTGTTAAACAACCCATCTCAAGTAACCTGGAAATACTTTCTTGGTTCGTTCTCCAGGAGTAGGTATTTTCTAGGTCAGTAGGACTAGCATATATGCTGACTATTCCAGCTCTCACAAGGTCTAACAGTGAAAAATTGACACTAAGCTCAGGCTTTTCGCATTGCCTGGCGCAATTGTGGATCATGGATTAACACTCCCAAAGCCACTGCTTCCTTGCCTGACAAAACAACACTGTCCACCCCTTCATCCCACAAGCATAAGAGCCAATTTAATAGAGGCTCCCTGGACCTTTGCTTGTATTGTTTTGCCAGCTCGTGGAGTTCAGTTTGTGTAAACTCCCGTACTTCTTCAAATTCCACATCTCTGAGGTTGCGATAATGCACCTCCCCATCTGCCATATCCTCTCTATCATGTTGCCTTTTCCTATGCTTAGTAATGAGAGGTCTGGCACACTTTTTTTCTTTCCAATTGGGTTATCATCATCTGAAATATCAAACTATCTCCTCATCCTCGCTATCATTTGAGGAGAGCACATCCTCACAATCCCAGTTCTGGGATGTGACAATGGCACGTACCCTGGCTTAACTAACAGTTTTACAGCCCTTATTTTCCATAACGTATTAATTGATTTTGTTATGAGGGCTGCACACCGCTCTTGCAAATCATCAGCCCGACCTAGCAGTTGAATGAATACACTCCAAAGCAACTGCTAGCTGGTCTTTTAAAACCTTAACTTCTGCCTCTGCCTTATCCCTCCTTTGTGACTCAGTATAGAGAGCATGGAGAAAGTACCAACCCATTTTGGACACTTTCCTCGTCTCTGCTTTACTTAGATAAAACTCTTCAAGGCTAAAGTCTACAAAATCATCTGAGACTTTATCACCCCAAGTCTTATTCAAGAGAGAAGAATACTTTGCAAATTTTTTAGCAAGAGGCTCCCACTCATTGTCTCTGGCCCAGATAGGCAAGCTGCACACTTCCTTCTGGCCACCAGAAACCTCTGCAGCCTTGCTTTTCCTAAACAGTTTACGCAGCATTTATACCTGGCACAAGCTACACAACACACCACAGAAAAAAATCAGGAGTGCTTCAGTTGAATTTTTAGCGCATCACACCAGGGCACGAGCTCCCAAATGTTTTGCTTACATTTATCTTTTAAGGGTTCTTGCTGTAAAACCAAGGAAGCTTAGACTTCTGTAGTGTATTAATGCTTTACTAAACAGAAAAAAACTGCACATACAACTGTAGGATACACAATACATCACAATTCATAGCTTACAAAATATGCCGACACATATAAGAATGTACAATATGTACACATTAAGTAAACTAAACAGTTATTCAACTTAAGGGTCAAGATGTAATGTTCTTCATGGTTGCTTGCTCAGTCCAACTAAAAATGTCTCCAAAGTTATTTATTGAAATGATAGAAGGGTTTGGCGCTGTTCCTTTTAGTCGAATAATTCCCTACCTGCATATAGGTTACTAGATGCAAATTTAAATGTAAATTCCTAGGTATAAACAATACCGTGCATGTATCAAATTGGTGATATACTAAAATATTGGTAAATATTGTACAATTATAAGTGATACATAAACTTTAAATATATAAAAAAGTAAAGCAGATGTCAAATCCCATATATGGTGTTGCTGGTAAGTATTCCAAAAAAACATAAAGTGCAAAGGGGAGAGGGGGGGGGTAAAGGGGGGGGGGGAGAGGAGGGGGGGGGGAGGGGAGTGACAGGGGAGAGGAAAGGGAGAGGTGTGGGAGATCTACTCCTGGTGGAGGAAATAAACAATATTTGGATCCCTCCTAATAAAGTGCAAACGTGCTGGTGAAGTTCAAAGGAAGTCCTTATGTGTAATACACTTGTTGTCAAATTCTTGACATATATCTTGTGCAATATCTTGTGATGTTGTGATAATAACCCTTCAATTTTTATATCCTTGCTCTGAAAGTGCAGCCACTCACCAGATCACTTCACCCCTGCAGGGGTATCAGGCAGTTACAGTTTTGTGCCACTGTACGGCGTTCGCTGGCGGGCTCAGGATCGTGGTGTATCATATGTAAAGAGAGAGGGAGTGCCCATAGCGTAAAATTGTTTTTTAAAAAAGGTTTTATTAAACAAATAGAAAGGTACTCACAATTTTACAATGTAAATCAAGCGAGGTAGTAAAAAACGTCACAGTTATCCTTCAGCGCTGGTACAGTAGGTGATGTTTGGGAAGCACAGATTAGGCCACCGCCTACGCGTTTCGTCGTTAGGACGTCTTCCGGCAGCCATGTGTTACTCCATTGTCCTTCCTAACCCATCTGTCCAACTACATGTTTCTTTCAAAAGACCCCCAGCCCATCACACCAACTTCCTGTATCCTGTCCTCTGCTCAGCTCCAAAACCTATCCAACTAGTTAATTTACATATCAATGGGGGGGAGCTTGGCTTCCCTGAAAAATATTCTCTTAAAAATCTAACCCTATATTATTCTTAAAGTGACTATTAATAGCCATAGCAACACATACCGCCTCTTGACTTTATAACATAATATAGTAAACTTCAACATCTCTTAAAGCCTTTTGACCAGGAGGACTTGAATGCGTGCACCCTTCCTACCTGGGCCAGAGGTAGTCAGTGCATGTCTGTTGCAAGGGAGTTGGCTAGATATGCTTCACCTTTGAACAGAGCTTGGGGGGGATGGAGTCTCTGATGTTTCCCCAGATTACTGAAACATTAGAAAGAATATCCTCTCTACTCTTGGCCCTAGCATTATCTAATCCTATCTGTACAAATGATGAGGAGGAAAAAGATGGAGATCCATCTGGCAGAAGATATCCATGGAGAAACAAGAAATAATTCCATCCATGCCATTGACTTCTTCTGTTGTGAATTTAACTGAATAGAGCTAACAGAGCAAGAAATTTCCCTCTTGTCTCGGGGGTCTCTCCTTTTCCCCAACTCATCATTTTGATGTGTTCAAGACTATCTTGGACACTAATAGGTTTGTTAGAAATCTTTTGTTATGGAAACACTTTGATAAGGATGAAGGTGAACAAGAAAAAATCCTGCAGACATTGGTTACTGTAACAATTATTTTGTCAATTCTGATATTACTCCTAATTCCTTCAATTTTTCAGATCTAAGAACCAAATTATGTTTAGAACAATTGGAGTCAGAGTCTCAAACTGGCCTTTTTGGCATTTCATATAGCATATTATCTATAAGGTGATACATTTTTTTAATCCTATACAGGCTAGAAACTCCATTGTGGATGTCTTTCAGGCAATTGTTGAAAAAGAATTATTAGAACTGAAGCAGAAATCTCTAACTTCACTAGCCTCTAACATTTCCAAATAAGAAAGCATAGCCTTACAACACCAAAAGGATTCTAAAAAGTTAAATATTAAAGAGGATGACAAAGGAGGAGCGGTGGTCGTGCTTACTAGAGAGCAATATCGTTCTGAAGCCATTTGGGAGCTGAGTGACTCCACCACTTATTCTCCTATGTCTTCCAATCCCACTGCCATTTTTCAATCCGCCTGTGTAAACTCTTGAACAGGGGGAAAGAAATGAGTGTACTAACCCTAAAGACAATGGAATATTTGTATGCTGAGGATCCGATCATTCCAGTGTTCCTCCATCTCCCCAAGATCCACAAATCAGGTTATTTAGTTCAGGGCCAGCCGATTGTGGCTGGGATAGGTTCTCCACTAGAACATCTGGGTAGATTGTCACTTACAACCGCTGGTTTTGAGATTGCTTTGATACATTAGAGACACTAACACAGTTTTAGCACATATACAATCTGTGTCATGGTCATCTAATTTTAAATGGGCTAACTTGCACGTTAATGCAGAGTTCCGACTGCAAAAAAAAAAAAAAATGAAAGTCAGCAGCTACAAATACTGCAGCTGCTGGCTTTTAAAATAAGGACACTTACCTGTCCATAGCACCCGTGATGTCCTCACTCGAAGCCGACCCGTCCCTTGGCTCCGGGTGGAGGCGCTGATATCTTAAGTAAGGGAAATTGGGAAGTGAAGCCTTGCAGCTTCACAGCCTGTTTTCCCTACTGCGCATGTGGGGGGGGGGGGTGGAGGAGGGGCCGAACATGGCGTAAATCGATGCGGATACTGTGGCAATCTTTCGCCGGAAGTGGGATCAAATACCTGTATTAGAGAGGTATCTGCTCCCCCCTGAAAGGTGCCAAATGTGACACCTGAGGGGGGAGGAACCAGATAAGTGGAAGTTCCATTTTTTACTCCTCGATTCCCCACAGCGCTGGCTTAAGAACAGTTCAACACCATCTGAGCAGATACAGCTCTTATTCAAGGGAGCTGCAAGAGTTAATTTTGATGAGTGTAGAGTATTTGTTATCACATAATTATTTTCTATTTGATGATGGCTTCTATATCCAGCGCTCTGGGGGGCCGATGGGGGCCAGATTTCCGCCATCAATGGCAAATCTTCACATGGGCTGGTGGGGGGAGCTTTGTCTCCTCTTTGGACAACCCCTTTGCAGATAATATAGTCTGGTATGGCCGCTTTATTGTGCAAAAAGTATTCAAATCTATGACGTGACAATGGTGCACTACACCCCACGTGAAAAATTTAAAACGTGGCGCTATCTCCAAATAATAATTTGTAATCCCACCTATTCCAGTGATTAACTTAATCTAGTGAACACACTTTTACGGGTGTATGTTAAACAATATATACGAATGAATAAATGAATTAATAATAATGAACCAAATGAAATAAAAAACACCAAAATAAAACACAGTACATAAAGTGACTCAGTGTTATCACTGCTTACAATCATATGTGTCAATCCCTATACAATTGTTAAATACACCCAATGTATAGCATTAAGGCAAATAGCAATATTTATATGTCACACAATGACTATGTGACTAGAAATAAATAAATAAAATCTGTGAAAAATACACACATGTGTACAAAATGTCCGTGATCGTGATCAAAGCAACATCAACTGTGCCACAGCAAGTCCTTTATATTCCTGAAGTGTAATTAATCCTTCCACCACACCTATGTGTTCAGTGCTCCCTCTCCCAATAGACAGTCTCTCACCAGCCCCTTATGCCTCCACTTTCGTATGAGGCTATAAAGCATAGAAGTTTCCAGGCTATCGGTAAGGGTTAAGTTTATTCCATCCGGAGATTCGTTCCATATATAAATGAAAGAGAACTCCCAATAGTGTGATACCGTAAAACTTTTAATAACACACTCTTCAAATTACACTCCAAAAAATCCACTCACATTGTGCAAACAATATAAAAGCACAGCAAAATCCACGGCAATCTATAAACAGCAATACCAACACAGCAACTTGGATAAGCCTTCCTAGGTGGTATGCGGTCACGGCGGACCCTGCCACAGCTGGCGTGTAAGAAGTCTCTCTCACCCACTCTCCGCCTGCCTGTCCAATGGACCCACCGTCTCCCCCAATAGGTGAACCGCAGAGCTTGCTTCCTCCTGTCACTAGTACGTGGTGTTTATCCTTCGCTCGGCCACGCCCCCGACATGTTTCGCTACACCTGTAGCTTAATCATGGGATAGGCCGCTCTAGACATCAGTCTCCCTTTATATCTCCTCTCCTCTCTAATCTGCTAGGGAAGTCAAAGTGCGCATGTGCACCCTTTGTGTTCCGCGCCTGCGCTCTCAGAGTGTCCCCATGAGCGCAAACCCCCGCTAATCGCGGCTGCCGGTCACTAATTAATAGTTATTCATGTAGCGGTATCAGACTGACGCCACCCCTCTGCTTCATCACCATTATTTATGGCAGCATCCCAGAGCGGTGGATCATCCAACAGCGCTGTGACATCCTGACATGTTTATCAAAGAACTATCAGTGTGCTTCACACATAATTATTTACCAATGTATTCCAACATATATATTATATAAAATGTTTATACAAAAATTGTCAATTCGGTTATTATTAACACAACCTATTGATGTTTAAAAGCTAAGTATCCGCAAAATCAATATATGACATAAAAAATATATAAAATAATATGATAAAATGAATGGACAAATGAAAATGGCAGGCAAAGATTACCACATAAAAAATAGAATCAGACTTCTCTAATCTAGTTTTTGGTAAACCTAAAATCATTTATATTAATTCTATAGGAAAAATTATTTTTTCTAAAAATATTTTTAAAAAAATTAATTATTATCGTATACCTTAAAAAATATTATACATATGTATGAAAAGACCCTGACTTCAAATAGTGACATAACTGTAACCCTTAGGTTCCTATACACAAATAGCAATTTCTGGAGTACCAGCTATCATTGCTCTTCATTACTTCTACAATTATGTTATTTATACTAATTGTCATTAAAAACATTAAAAGTCATGTTTAAAACATTAAAAATCATGTTTAAAGTAAAGATCAATTTTTTGGCAAATATTAGGCTCGTATTCAATACAGAGTGGGTGCATCAATTTTAAAGAGGGATCCTACACTCATCTTCTGTCAGACCTAAAGAGATAAATTGGTCAACTAAAAATCATTAATAAAGCAATTAAGGTCTAGTTCAATGTTGAGTCCTCTCGGGGTAAGACTTTTAAAGAGGAATATCCATTCCGTTACGTGACAGATCTCTTTTTTCCAAGAGGGATATATCACATCAATGCCTCAAAATTGTAGCAGAGATGGGTCCTGTTGGTGTTTATCCTTAAAGTGCATCGATACACTGTGGTACTTGTACCCATTTTTGATGTTGGTCAAGTGTTCGCTAATACAGATCTTTAACTGCCTTTTGGTTCTGCCAACAAAATACAAACCACAGGGACACCACATAAGGTATACCACATGTGTGGTGGTGCATGTACTAAATTCTTTAATCTCGAACCTGTCACCTTCCCTGTTGGTGACACTTGTAATACCTCTGTTACTAACCTTCACTGTTTTACAACAGACACACTTCCTGCAACAGAAGAAACCTCTAAAAGTTAAAGGACAGAGACCTTGGGTTTGGTGGATCCAAAATCTTTTTCACTATTTGATCTCCTATGCTTGGGGCCCTCCTATATATGAATCTCGGTTGGGCTGGTAATATTCCTCCCAAGTGTTTGTCCTTACAGAGGATGTACCAGTATTTTCTATAGATGTTTTCAATCTCTTTGTACTGGCAATGGAACCCAGATATAAAACTCAATTGATGTTGGGTGTCCCCTCTTTGTACTTCTTTTTCCTTCAAACATTGTTCCCTAGGGATTTCAGCTATTTCTTGTACAATTTTGGTTAGTACATCTTCCTTATAACCCTTCTGGATGAATTTCTCCTTCAGAACATTCGATTGAACCAGGAAATCCTCCGTCAAAGTACAATTCCGACGGATCCGCAATAGTTGGCCCTTCGGAATGTTTTTTATCCATGATGGATGATGTCCACTGGCCACAGACAAATAGCTATTGCGGTCCGTCGGTTTGAAGTACACCTTGGTTTTTAACGTACCATTCACTTTTTCTATAGTGACATCTAAAAAGTTAATTATTTTATCACTAATCTGGTATTCCAATTTAATATTGTTTGTATTCCTGTTTAAATGTTCCAGAAATACTTCCAAAGATTCCTTAGATCCCTCCCATATCAACAAGATGTCATCAATAAACCTTCGATAGAAAATCAATTGGGGTCTGTTGATGTTAAACACACACCTATCCTCCCATTCAGACATAAACAGGTTGGCGAGGCTGGGGGCATATTTTGCCCCCATTGCCACGCCAACCTGCTGGGAGAAGAACTGTCCATCAAACCAGAAGTAATTGTGGGACATGCAGAAGTCTAATGCATGTCCCACAAATTTCCTCTGTATAAACGGGATGTTGTCCCGCTTGCTGAGTGCCCAATTAAGGGCCAACGCTGCATCCTCATGTTAGTGTAAAGAGAAGCCACGTCTGCTGTCACTAAGTAAGATGTTACTGCAGGGTCTAATTTCACTGGTTCCAACAGACGTAGCAAATCCGAAGTGTCCTTCAGGTAGGCCATCGTTGTCTTCACACTGGGTTGGAGAAATGTATCTAAATATTCGCCAAGCCTTGCGGTTACTGATCCAATTCCATTTACTATAGGTCGTGGAGGTGGGTGCTGGATATTTTTATGCACTTTAGGTAGCGTATAAATCACTGGTATACGATTTGCGCTCGGTACGAGATATCTTTTCTCTTTGGGGTTTAGGGCCTTCAGCCCAAATCCCCATTCCACTAGTGCAGCCAGTTGAACACTGTATGAGTCTGTAGGATCTGATTTCAATTTCTTATATGTGTTTTGATCACTCAATAACTCAACCAGTTGTTCATGATAAAATTGCTTATCCATGATTACCACCCCTCCACCCTTGTCAGCTGGACGAATAATGATGTTTTTCCTATTTTCCAAGGAATCTATCCCCTCCTTAATGTAATGAGGGTTCACCCCTTTCTTGACCGGGAGTTCCTCAATATCTCTCAATACCAAGTTTTTAAACACCTCCACATAATGATTGTTTCGAATTTTGTGGATTAAAAATGGATCTGTTCTTTAGGCCACTATCTATGTTAACTGGAGCCAGCGAAGCCCTCATTCTTGCTTCCACCGGATGGGCTAAAAAATGTTTCTTTATGTTCATCGAACGAATGAACTTGTGTGTATCAATGTACACCTGAAATTTATTCATTTTCTTTTTCGGTGCACATTTGAGACCCAGGTTTAAGATGTTCATTTCCTTGTGGTCCAACGTGACTCCACTCAAATTATAAATCCCCGTATTTACATGTCCCTCGGCCATTTTTTTGGGTTGCTTTGATCTTCCTGCCCTGCAACCTCTCCTTCTTTTGGTGGGGGCATTGTATTCATATTTTGCACGTGCGGGGGTCCAAGCCTTCCTCCCCCTCTCTGTTGTTGTGTTCTGTTCGGGGGTGTGCCCTCTCGGTGTACCCCGTTTCCCTCCCCTCCCCCGTTGTCCTAAAAAAGAATGGTTGTATGACTGTGGGTCATAATAGCCTTCCTCCTCCAACCCTGTATATCTATTATACAACGGGACTCCATTATTCATTTCCGAGTAATGGTTCGGTGGGGGGTGCTGTCTCCACTGATGGTATTCCTGTGGAGGATTGTATCCTCTTGGTTCATCACCTCTATATGGTGATTGATAATTATAGCCACCCCTTCTTTGTGGGGTATTATTTCTGTAGGGTCTAGGTGTTTGGTAGTTGTAATCTCCCCTTCCTTTTCGTGCTGGTCTAGGAGAGTATCCATATTTACCATTATAATTCATGTTCCTCACTTGGTTGTCCCCATTCTGGGTGATGCTAGTAGATCCCTGTTCGTTCTTTTTCACCATAGTTTTTTGCCCATTTTTCTTCTGGGTCGGTTTGGGTTGGAATTTCTTCACGGTGGGTTCTACCTCCTGACTAGAGTCTCCAATAGTCACTTCCTGGTCCCCACTATTCACACTCTGCCAAGCATATATCTTATTCGTCCTAAAATCGTTCGAGTCCCTCGTGAATTTCTTCACCTTCTTTTTTTGGGTTTCACGATCTACTTTCTCTAACTTCTTTTTCATATTCGTATTGAAGTCTTTCATTTGGTTGGATTCCTTAATAGGTTCCAATTTCTCTTGTAACAGCCTAATATTATCATTGATCCTACCTAATTTAATTTGTTTCCTTTTTAAAACCAAGCTTTGTAATTCTCTACCAACTTTATTAAAAAATGCCAGCCATTCATTCATAAAATTAGGGTCATTCAATCCATCCTGCGGGGGTACCTCCCACCTCAGGCTCCTGAAGATCAGATTTTCTTTTTGGTAGTGTTCAAAGGTGAACACATCCCACCACGCTTTTATCTGCTTTTCTAGAAGGTTTTCCAATGATCTCAGTGTTCCTGAGAAATCCTCCTCATCTACAGTCATATCTTGGTTATTTGAAAAGACATGTTCAGGGTCCATTTGTCTGTTAGACAGATAGTTAAAAGGATCCATGGCAGCTAGTGGATAAATATAGAAATCAATTAATAAACGGTTCTTCTAGGTATAATAGCCACCCTATACTTAGTTGACCACCACTGCGCCTCGGAAAATCAACCTAAATGATGATTATCATCGGTTGGTAAAGTGTATTTAACAATTGTATAGGGATTGACACATATGATTGTAAGCAGTGATAACACTGAGTCACTTTATGTACTGTGTTTTATTTTGGTGTTTTTTATTTCATTTGGTTCATTATTATTAATTCATTTATTCATGCGTATATATTGTTTAACATACACCCGTAAAAGTGTGTTCACTAGATTAGGTTAATCACTGGAATAGGTGGGATTACAAATTATTATTTGGAGATAGCGCCACGTTTTAAATTTTTCACGTGGGGTGTAGTGCACCATTGTCACGTCATAGATTTGAATACTTTTTGCAGTTTTTACTCACTAAGTGGCAGCTATAGGTAGGCTTTACCAACCGATGATAATCATCATTTAGGTTGATTTTCCGAGGCGCAGTGGTGGTCAACTAAGTATAGGGTGGCTATTATACCTAGAAGAACTGTTTATTAATGGCCGCTTTATTGATGATCTGCTGATGGTGTGGGATGGGGATGACTCTACATTGAATGAATTTGTCAGTTTCATTAATGATAATGAACTTAACCGCTTGCCGACCAGCTGCCATAATTTTACTGTGGCAGGTCGGCACGATCCCGCGAGCCATCGTAGCTATACGTCGGCTCGCGGGATCGGGATAGCAGGCGCGCGCACGCACCCACTGAAAAGTGGGGGTGCACATTGCTTGTGGCCAACAGTCAGGATGACTGCCAGCCACGAGTGATCGCGAGCACGAGGGACAGAACACGGAAGTGTGTGTGTAAACAAAACCCTGTTCTGTTCTGAGAGGAATGATAGATTGTGTGTTCCTATTAGCTAGGAACCACGATCCGTCACTTCCTCTAGTCAGTCCCCTCCCCCTTCAGTTAGAATCACCTCCCAGGGAACACAGTTAACCCCTTGATCGCCCCTAGTGTTAACCCCTTCACTGCCAGTGACATTGTTATAGTAATCAATGCATTTTTATAACACTGATCGCTGTATAAATGTCAATGGTCCCAAAAATGTGTATTGCGATTTTTTTTACCAAAAA
This sequence comes from Lithobates clamitans, assembly GCA_037952925.1. Classification (NCBI taxonomy): domain Eukaryota; kingdom Metazoa; phylum Chordata; class Amphibia; order Anura; family Ranidae; genus Lithobates; species Lithobates clamitans. The sequence continues at coordinate 8,381,652 of JBBGZY010000221.1, read as the reverse complement.
TATGTAGAAGAATACATATCGGCCTAAACTGAGAAAAAATTTGCTTTTTAAAAAAAAAGGGGGATATTTATTATAGCAAAAAGTACAAAATAGTGTTTTTTCAAAATTGTCGCTCATTTTTTGTTTATAGCCTAAAAAATAAAAAACTGCAGAGGCTATCAAATACTATCAAAAGAAAGCTCTATTTGTGGGAAAAAAAAGGACGTCAATTTTGTTTGGGTGCAGCGTCGCAAGACCATGCAATTGTCAGTTAAAGCTACGCAGTGCCAAATCGCAAAAAATGGCCCGATCATTCAGCAGCCAAATCTTCCGGGGCTGAAGTGGTTAATCTTCAGTTTACAGTCTCTTTTAACTCCCTGATCACTGACTTTCTGGATATCTCCCTGTGTGGGGATCCAGATACTAAAGCCATACACACCTGCACCCACAGAAAGCCATGTTTGGGAAACACTACTCTTTTTGCCACCAGCTGTCACCCATCCCACACCATCCGTGCGATCCCCGTTGGAGAATTCACTCTGGCTCGAAAGGAATTACACCTCTGATGCCACTTTTAATGTGTAATGCCAGACTATAATTACACGACTAGACCAAAGGGGCTACCCCAAATCAGTTGTGCAGAGAGGATTCGATAACGCTAGGGCCAAGAGTAGAGAGGATCTTCTTTCTAATGTTTCAGCTAATACACTAAAAAAACATAAAAATAGAAATAAGCATTTATGTATGGGGACAGTTGTTAATATAATAAGGAAAAATTGTCCCATCCTCTACTCAGACAAAAGTCTCTATAAAGTTTTAAAATCAGGCTGTCCTTTCTCTAGCAGACGAGCACCAACCTTGAGCTCCTTGCCGTCACCTAGCTTTTTTTCATCCAAAAAATACCAACCCACCCGTTTCTCATATCCAGGTTGCTACCCATGCAACTTTAAAACGTGCAGATATTGTCATATTCATTTATGCATTAATCTTTCAATTCTTGTTTAATAAGTTTTTATTATGAGTTATGAAAAAGAGAGATGTGTACATCATGCTTTTTTAACATGTAGCATCAATATACGATACATGAGCTTACCGAACAGGTAAAACATAGGGATTGTAGTTACAAGGTACAACGAAACAGTACTTATCACATATCTACTACGTCTTCTAGGTAGGTGTATATTGCGCCACCCAAAGCGGCATACCAAAAAAGTCTCCAAATGTATACCATCTCATAGGTACCGGCGATATCCGCATCTCTACAAGCATCAGCATGTAGAGTACACATCTGTAAACATTATAATGAAAGTGGGGGAAAAAAGGAAAGGCAAAGAGCTAAAGATAAGAAAAGGTAGAAGTAAGAAGGAGGTAATGAAGGTAGGGAAGGGGGTGGGGGAAGGTGGGGGGTAGAACTGCCTCGGTTCAAACATATCTATGTAAATTAAGGTCTATTAACAAGTTACACGGGTTGAGACATAATTTCCGCATATGCGGTGGAGAATTTAAGGGCAAACCAGCAGGACCACATATTTTTGCAAGATCGGATTTGTTCCTCAGAGTGAGAGTCATATCTTCCATGTAGTAGATATTGTCTATTTTCACCAGCCATTGGTGCAGTGAAGGGATGGTCGATTTTTTCCAATATAGAGGAATAAGTGCCTTTGCGGCATTAAGTAAGTGCGGTGTCATTAACTTTTTATATGGTCCTAGCGGCTTGCCCGTACAATGAAATAAGACAAACCACGGGTCATTGGGAATCTCCCAACCTTGAATTTCCTTAATCCAGTGTAGAACTGTCAACCAGAACGGATGTATCCGTGGACAGAACCACCAAATGTGAGCATGAGTTGCATTTTCCCCACAGCCTCTCCAACACGTTGAAGGAATTTGTGGGAAGGTTTTGTGTAGAACTACAGGTGTGTAGTGCCAACTCGTAATAATTTGTATATTACTTCTGCCATCACAGATGCACAGGATGAGGTATGGGCCAGAGTTAGAATATTGGCCATTTGATCTGTCGATAACTTTTTTGTAGATCCTGTTCCTAGTTGTGAATGTAGGTAGGTGTGCCAGTATGGGACAGAGATATCAAAATTTTGTAATAGTGAGAGGTTTCTCAACAGGGTGATCGTCAGAAAGTGTGGCTTCCAGAGGAGTCAAATCCGAGAAGGTTCGCAAGGGTTTAGGAAGAGAATGCACAAAAGCTGCTAGTTGTCTGTATTTCCAATGATCCATTGCGGAGATGGTGGGGGTATGTAATAGTGTAGATATAGGCAGTATACCTGATGGAGTCGTCACTTGATGTAGTAGGAGTTTAGATACAAAGTTCCATGTACAGATCCCCGGGTCAATATTTCCTGGAGGAAAGTAATTGTGTCCAGTTAGAGGCAACAGGGGAGAGTTATATGACCAGTTATGTGCTTTACATAGGGAGTCCCATATCATGAAAGAGGAACGTGTTAGTGGAGATGTGGCGGGGGATAGACTTCTATAATTCTTCGGTATCCATATTTGTCTAGAGAGATCTGTACCACTGAGTTCTATTTCCAAGGATACCCATAGTTTAGTGTCTCTGTGATATTTCCAGTCAGAAATTCTATTGAGAACGATTGCTCGAAAGTAATTTTTAAGATCAAGAAGAGCCAGGCCTCCATCCCTCTTAGGTCTGATAAGAAGGGACCTAGAAAGACTAGGGCTTTTCCTGTTCCAAATATATTTACCAATTAAGGAGCTTAATAATGTGAAGAATCCTACTGGTATACCATATGGTATCATTTGAAATAAAAACAGTACCCTGGGCAATATGTTCATCTTTACAACTCCAATTCTCCCCAACCATGAATGGGCAAGCTGGGACCACTTCTGCAAGTCAGATCTGATTATGTTTAGAAGGGGAAGATAGTTAGCGCAAAATAATGCGGTCAAACTTGGAGTGAGAAAGACACCTAAATATTTCATTGTTTTTGCCTGCCAGCTAAAAGGGAAGGTTTGTTTTAATTGTGTCACAATAGAGGGGGGGGGGGGACCGAAACATTAAGAATCTCAGATTTGGTCATGTTAATTTTAAAATTGGATATGTTGCTATATTTTGAGAATTCTGCCATGAGGTTAGGTAGGGTTATCAGGGGCTGTTGGATATAGAACAAAATATCATCGGCATATGCAGAATATTTATGCTCAGATTTACCTACTACTATTCCGTGAATGCTAGGATTATGTCTTATCGTGGAAAGAAAAGGTTCCAACGACAAGGCAAATAAAATTGGAGATAGGGAGCAGCCTTGGCGTGTGCCGTTGTGTAGGGTAAAAGGGTCGCTCAGCGTGCCATTTATGTGTAATTGTGCCGTGGGATGATTGTATAATGCAGAAATCTGTGATCTAAGGGTTGGGCCAATGCCTAAATGGTTCAACGTTGCCATAAGGAACTACCAGTCCACCCTATCAAACGCTTTCTCAGCATCAGTCAAAAGTAACAGGGTGGGCTGGGAGGCTCCTCGTACTTGTACCATCAGTGTAATAGTGCGAAGGGAATAGTCCCTTGCTTCCCTACCCAGGATAAATCCCATTTGGTCTTTCGAAATCCATTGTGGGATCAGAGGGAGAAGTCTGTTTGCTATGGCTTTGGCGTATAGCTCAGCGTCAATATTCAACAGCGAAATGGGACGATAGCTACCACAGTTTCTGGGATCCTTTCCAGGTTTAGGTATGACTGTAATATGCACATATAGTCTCAGGGCGGAGGTTACCACCTTTAGAAGTTACATTAGTATAATTAGTCAAGTGAGGGAGCAGAATATCTGTGAAAGAGCGATAATAGGCAACGGTAAGACCATCAGGGCCCGGAGCCTTACCATTAGCCATGGCTTTTAGTGCTAAGCGTAATTCCGAGGTGGTAAGCTCCCCCTCTAACGAGGCTAAAATTTCAGATGAGAGACTAGGCAGGTTTGCTCGTTCCAGATATTCCCTAATGAGTCCTGCCTTTACTTCCCGATCTGCAATCGAGTGTTGGACATTGTATAAGTGTTGGTAAAAGTCACGGAATTTCTTAGCTATAATTTGGAGCGTCGTGTACTACAGTTGCTAAGGAGTTCTTAATTTTTGCTATGAAAGAAGCAAATTTCTTTTTCTGTAGGGAACGGGCCAATAGCCTACCTGATTTATTTCCCCATTCATAAAAACTTTGAGCTACAAAGCGAGCGTGTCATTTTTAGTCTACATGCAAGAGGGTCTTCAATTCTTCCCTCTTTTCAGTCAGAGTGTAAAATATTTTCTGGGTCTGTATGGCTTTATGTTGACGTTCTAATGTTTTAATTTCGCTGAACAACCTGGATTGATGGGATATGCGCTCTCTTTTTTTCCTCGCTCCCAGTTCTATTAATTTACCCCGGATATGAGCTTTATGGGCCTCCCATAATGTCCCAGGTAAAATGTCAGGGTGTGAATTTGCCTTAAAATAAAAAGATAATTCCTCACTAATGATTTTTTGATCAATTTCATCCGTGAGGAGTGTTGTAATATGTTCACCGATTTATGTGGGACATTGTTGTGTGTATGTACACATGCAGTCAATGTTGACCGAATGGTTGATTTGTCCAACTGAATTTTAACAGCTGAAGACTCTTTGATGTGTTAATCTTATGCAAGTCTATTTGAACATTTCAAAGGGTATTCAGGTGGTATGTTAATCTAATCTAATTACATATATCTAAAGGGGACTTGTTGATGTTGATATGCGGGAGTGCAAATTGGGGCGGTTTATGACTGCAACTGTTCATGGCTGGGGGTTGTTGTCTGTTTGAAAGACTCCTAAATTGAAATGGCCAATCAAATTGCTCAGCCATTCAATATTTAGGAGTCTTTCAAACAGACAACAACCCCCAGCCATGAACAGTTGCAGTCATAAACCGCCCCAATTTGCACTCCCGCATATCAACATCAACAAGTCCCCTTTAGATATATGTAATTAGATTAGATTAACATACCACCTGAATACCCTTTGAAATGTTCAAATAGACTTGCATAAGATTAACACATCAAAGAGTCTTCAGCTGTTAAAATTCAGTTGGACAAATCAACCATTCGGTCAACATTGACTGCATGTGTACATACACACAACAATGTCCCACATAAATCGGTGAACATATTACAACATATACCCCCACTTGGGTCGGTTCTAACTACTAGAACTGACCCATAAATCAAACAACAAAAAATATCAGTATGATTTAAGGTACTGGATGCTTTACAATGGCTCATATAAAATATGAAGTTGAAACTGGTTACATCTCTCTTCGCCAGCCTCTAAAATATCCCCATGAAACAGTTATTAGATAATATAACTTTTAGACCATGACTGGAAAAGGATTTGGTAAACATCAGTGGCCCATATACTGTAGCTGTTAGGCCTTATATCACATCAAGATCTTGAATATTGGGCAAAGACGAGCTGATGTCACAGTCCATCCTTCGGTCTGACTTCATCACATCTCTCACCATCTCACTGAAAGTAAACTTGGTATGCTCTGGGAACTCCAATCCACAAGTCCAGGATTCTCTCATCTCCAGGCTCAAGCTTTTCATTTTTAAAGATGCTTTTACGCAAACACTCTACTTTCATCTTTATAGTAAGAAGAACCATCAATATACCAGCACTCACTTTCAAGGTCAAAAGGTTAACCGTACTGCAAACTATTTCCTTGCACTTGACATTCATGAGTCCATCTTGCAAGCATTTTACAATTCACATCTGCTTCTTTCCATTTCCTATTTGAACAATGATGACTGGGATGTGTACCTGTCAAGTATCAGAATTTGTTGATTGCCAGCCACAATTTGCTTTTGTAATTTGCCGTAGGCCGACCCCTCATTGCCTTCAATAGAGCAGTTACTTGGATCATTCAGTTCATAATTTCACTTGAATGGTATACCAACATATTACAACATATACCCAACATAACATATATGGGCGGTTTATGACTGCAACTGTTCATGAATGGGGGTTGTTGTCTGTTTGAAAGACTCCTAAATTGAAACGGCCAATCAAATTGCTCAGCCATTCAATATTTAGTGAATATAACACGGCATTCAGTCTATAGGTTTGGGGAAGTGAGGCTTGTCTGTGTATGGGGTGAGGCTTGTCTGTGCATGGCTGGGAACACACAGGCCTAGGAATATGGGTTTCTGAATTATATACTCTGTCGGATCCTTTTGTCATCTGTGGACTTTGGACTTTGTTCTGTGTTGGAAGTCAATAAAGTGCATCTCTCTGGAAGAATTGGGTTGCTGCGGAAGAGTACTTACATCATCATCATCATTATAATACCTAAATATTAATTATATATTCGATCACTACAAGGAGCTCCTCATTTAACTTCCAGTTAGTGGATTTAAGAGGCATGGATGGGAGTTTAATTACAAACGTGATCGGGGCATGATCAGATATGTGTGACGTTTCAATTGTCAATTTCGCTAATATGGGTAGGTGATGATGGTCAATAGGGATGAGCTTCGTGTTCGAGTCGAACCCATGTTCGACTCGAACATCGGCTGTTCGACCGTCCGTCGAATTGCGAACGTTATGGGCCGTTCGCGCCAAATTCGTGTGGCGCGTCACGGCCCATAATTCACTGCGGCATCGCAGTGCATTGCTGGCTGATGATTGGCCAAGCATGCACTATGACCCGCATGCTTGGCCAATCACAGCGCCGTCAGTAGAGAGAGCTGTAATTGGCCAAAGCCAGGGTGGCTTTGGCCAATTATGGCTCAGGGGATTTAGTACACGCCCCACACTATATAAGGCCGCCTGCACGGCGGCCCTGTGTAGTGTGTTCCGGTGTGCTGATAGAGAGAGAGACAGACAGTGTCATTTGATTTGAGTTAGCTAGATTAGGCTAGATCTGTTCCTGCTATTTACATTTAGTGCAGTGCGTCCTGCTCACAGTGTTCAGCTAGATCCGTTCCTGCTATTTACATTTAGTGCAGTCAGTGCGTCCTGCTCACAGTGTTCAGCTAGATCCGTTCCTGCTATTTACATTTAGTGCAGTGCGTCCTGCTCACAGTGTTCAGCTAGATCTGTTCCTGCTATTTACATTTAGTGCAGTTCGTCCTGCTCACAGTGTTCAGCTAGATCCGTTCCTGCTATTTACATTTAGTGCAGTGCGTCCTGCTCACAGTGTTCAGCTAGATCTGTTCCTGCTATTTACATTTAGTGCAGTCAGTGCGTCCTGCTCACAGTGTTCAGCTAGATCCGTTCCTGCTATTTACATTTAGTGCAGTGCGTCCTGCTCACAGTGTTCAGCTAGATCTGTTCCTGCTATTTACATTTAGTGCAGTGCGTCCTGCTCACAGTGTTCAGCTAGATCCGTTTCTGCTATTTACATTTAGTGCAGTGCGTCCTGCTCACAGTGTTCAGCTAGATCTGTTCCTGCTATTTACATTTAGTGCAGTGCGTCCTGCTCACAGTGTTCAGCTAGATCCGTTCCTGCTATTTACATTTAGTGCAGTCAGTGCGTCCTGCTCACAGTGTTCAGCTAGATCCGTTCCTGCTATTTACATTTAGTGCAGTCAGTGCGTCCTGCTCACAGTGTTCAGCTAGATCTGTTCCTGCTATTTACATTTAGTGCAGTCAGTGCGTCCTGCTCACAGTGTTCAGCTAGATCCGTTCCTGCTATTTACATTTAGTGCAGTGCGTCCTGCTCACAGTGTTCAGCTAGATCTGTTCCTGCTATTTACATTTAGTGCAGTGCGTCCTGCTCACAGTGTTCAGCTAGATCTGTTCCTGCTATTTACATTTAGTGCAGTGCGTCCTGCTCACAGTGTTCAGCTAGATCTGTTCCTGCTATTTACATTTCGTGCAGTCAGTGCGTCTTGCTCACAGTGTTCAGCTAGATCTGTTCCTGCTATTTACATTTAGTGCAGTCAGTGCGTCCTGCTCACAGTGTTCAGCTAGATCCGTTCCTGCTATTTACATTTAGTGCAGTGCGTCCTGCTCACAGTGTTCAGCTAGATCTGTTCCTGCTATTTACATTTAGTGCAGTGCGTCCTGCTCACAGTGTTCAGCTAGATCCGTTCCTGCTATTTACATTTAGTGCAGTCAGTGCGTCCTGCTCACAGTGTTCAGCTAGATCCGTTCCTGCTATTTACATTTAGTGCAGTGTGTCCTGCTCACAGTGTTCAGCTAGATCTGTTCCTGCTATTTACATTTAGTGCAGTTCGTCCTGCTCACAGTGTTCAGCTAGATCCGTTCCTGCTATTTACATTTAGTGCAGTGCGTCCTGCTCACAGTGTTCAGCTAGATCTGTTCCTGCTATTTACATTTAGTGCAGTCAGTGCGTCCTGCTCACAGTGTTCAGCTAGATCCGTTCCTGCTATTTACATTTAGTGCAGTGCGTCCTGCTCACAGTGTTCAGCTAGATCTGTTCCTGCTATTTACATTTAGTGCAGTGCGTCCTGCTCACAGTGTTCAGCTAGATCCGTTCCTGCTATTTACATTTAGTGCAGTGCGTCCTGCTCACAGTGTTCAGCTAGATCTGTTCCTGCTATTTACATTTAGTGCAGTGCGTCCTGCTCACAGTGTTCAGCTAGATCCGTTCCTGCTATTTACATTTAGTGCAGTCAGTGCGTCCTGCTCACAGTGTTCAGCTAGATCCGTTCCTGCTATTTACATTTAGTGCAGTCAGTGCGTCCTGCTCACAGTGTTCAGCTAGATCTGTTCCTGCTATTTACATTTAGTGCAGTCAGTGCGTCCTGCTCACAGAGTTCAGCTAGATCCGTTCCTGCTATTTACATTTAGTGCAGTGCGTCCTGCTCACAGTGTTCAGCTAGATCTGTTCCTGCTATTTACATTTAGTGCAGTGCGTCCTGCTCACAGTGTTCAGCTAGATCCGTTCCTGCTATTTACATTTAGTGCAGTGCGTCCTGCTCACAGTGTTCAGCTAGATCTGTTCCTGCTATTTACATTTAGTGCAGTGCGTCCTGCTCACAGTGTTCAGCTAGATCCGTTCCTGCTATTTACATTTCGTGCAGTCAGTGCGTCCTGCTCACAGTGTTCAGCTAGATCTGTTCCTGCTATTTACATTTAGTGCAGTCAGTGCGTCCTGCTCACAGTGTTCAGCTAGATCCGTTCCTGCTATTTACATTTAGTGCAGTGCGTCCTGCTCACAGTGTTCAGCTAGATCTGTTCCTGCTATTTACATTTAGTGCAGTGCGTCCTGCTCACAGTGTTCAGCTAGATCCGTTCCTGCTATTTACATTTAGTGCAGTGCGTCCTGCTCACAGTGTTCAGCTAAATCTGTTCCTGCTATTTACATTTAGTGCAGTGCGTCCTGCTCACAGTGTTCAGCTAGATCCGTTCCTGCTATTTACATTTAGTGCAGTCAGTGCGTCCTGCTCACAGTGTTCAGCTAGATCCGTTCCTGCTATTTACATTTAGTGCAGTCAGTGCGTCCTGCTCACAGTGTTCAGCTAGATCTGTTCCTGCTATTTACATTTAGTGCAGTGCGTCCTGCTCACAGTGTTCAGCTAGATCCGTTCCTGCTATTTACATTTAGTGCAGTCAGTGCGCCCTGCTCACAGTGTTCAGCTAGATCCGTTCCTGCTATTTACATTTAGTGCAGTCAGTGCGTCCTGCTCACAGTGTTCAGCTAGATCCGTTCCTGTTATCTTCCTACTGACAGGCAGGCTTGTCTGGTTACAGTATATAAAGCTACCTGAAGAAAATTACAGGTGTTCTATCCAAGCTTAGTGCAGCTACAGGCCATTAGTATGTCTGGAAGGCCAAGAAGGAGAGGCAGACAGTCACAAGCCAATAAGAGAGGGCAAGCAGGCTCTGTGTCTAGTGCTGGTCGTGGAGACGGTGCATCCTCATCAGCCCGTGGCCATGGGACACGCTTGGCCTTTTTTTCGGCAGCTGGCCGTGTTGAGCCGCAACATGCAGAAAACTTGGTCGAGTGGATGACCAAGCCGTCCTCATCCTCCTCATCCTCTCTCACCCATGCCCAGGGTGCTTTGTCTGGCAAAGCAGCGGCCTCTTCCCTCAGCTCAATGTCATCAGTGACTCCTTCCCTAGCTCCACCATGTCCTCCTGAGGATTCCCTCGAACTGTTTGACCACAGTGTTGGGTACATGCTCCAGGAGGATGCCCAGCGTTTGGAAGGCTCTGATGATGATACTGAGCTCGATGAAGGCAGTAACATGAGCACGGACAGAGGGGGTGCCCAAGAAGGACAGCAATCTGGCAGTCATGCTCCCCCTGCTGCAGCATACTGCCAGGTTTGCTCCAGTGATGAGGAGGGAGGGGATGATGAGGTCACTGACTCAACGTGGGTGCCTGATAGGAGAGAGGAGGAGGAGGAGGAGGAGGAGGCGGCACATCACCAACGAGGCAGGATGCCCTCCAGGGGCCAGCCTAAGGGCAGCACATTGACTGCATCACACCCCAAAGCTCCACATGTGCAGGGCGCTGCAGTCTCTGCGCGTTATTCAAAAAGTTCTTTGGTGTGGGCCTTTTTTGAGACGAGTGCATCAGATCGCACCGCTGCTATTTGCAACATATGTCTCAAGCGTATCTCGCGTGGCCAAAACATCTCCCGCTTGGGTACCACATGCTTGACCAGACATATGTTGACCTGCCATGCAGTTCGTTGGCAAGCATATCTAAAAGACCCACACCAAAGAACAAAGAGGATCTCTCCTTGCTCCTCATCAGCTGAGATTTCCAACCCCACTAGACCTTCAGTCCTCTCTGAGACCTGCAGTGAGAGGAATGAAGGTGTAGAATTAGGTGTGTCACAGCCAAGTACTTGTGGGCAATCTGCTTTTGGTACACCGACGTCAGATTGTACCAGGCAAATTTCCCTGCCCCAGCTGCTGCACCGCCGAAAGAAGTTTGCTCCCAGCCATCCACATGCCCAGCGGTTGAATGCTAGCTTGGCAAAATTGCTAGCACTTCAACTGCTGCCTTTTCAGTTGGTAGACTCTGCCCCCTTCCGTGAGTTTGTGGAATGTGCGGTTCCTCAGTGGCAGGTACCCAAACGCCACTTTTTCTCACGGAAGGCGATTCCGGCTCTCTACCGGCATGTGGAAGGCAATGTCCATGCCTCGCTGGACAGGGCGGTCAGCGGTAAGGTGCATATTACCGCTGACTCATGGTCCAGCAGGCATGGACAGGGACGTTACTTAAGTTTCACGGCGCATTGGGTGACTCTGCTGGCAGCTGGGAAGGATGCAGGACAAGGTGCAGTAGTGTTGGAGGTTGTTCCGCCACCACGCCTCCAAAATGCTGATTGTGACACACCTCTCTCCTCCACCCCCTCCTCTTCTTCTTCCTCCATGGCCTCTTCCTCGGAACCAGCGGTGCTCCGTAGGCATTCAAGGGGCTACGCAAGTACGCAGGCCAAAAGATGCCATGCGGTGCTTGAGCTGGTGTGCTTGGGGGACAGGAGCCACACTGGGGCAGAGGTTCTGTCAGCTCTGCAGGGGCAGGTTCAGAGGTGGTTGACGCCACGCCAACTTAAGGCAGGAATGGTGGTTTGCGACAATGGCACCAACCTCCTCTCTGCCCTCCGACAGGGACAACTGACCCATGTGCCCTGTTTGGCTCACGTCCTTAACTTGGTGGTGCAGCGGTTCTTGGGCAGGTACCCGGGCTTACAGGATGTCCTGAGGCAGGCCAGGAAAGTCTGTGTGCATTTCCGCCGGTCATATAATGCCAGTGCTCGGCTGACGGACCTCCAAAAGGAGTTTAACCTGCCCAAGAACCGCCTAATCTGTGACATGCCCACCAGGTGGAACTCGACATTGGCCATGCTGCAGCGGCTGCACACGCAGCAGAGGGCCATCAATGAGTACCTGTGCGACTATGGCACCAGGACAGGGTCAGGGGACCTTGGTTTTTTTTCCCCACGCCAGTGGGCCATGATCAGGGATGCATGCACTGTCCTGTCACCATTCGAGGAGGCCACGAGGATGGTGAGCACTAACAGTGCATGCATCAGTGACACTGTCCCCCTTGTCCACCTGTTGGAGCACACGCTGCGTGGAATAATGGATAGGGCACTTGAGGCAGAACAGAGGCAGGAAGAGGAGGACTTCCTTAGCTCTCAAGGCCCCCTTTATCCAGACAGTGTTCCTGCGTGCCCGCCGATCACACAGGAAGAGGACGAGGAGGAGGAGGAGGAGGAGGAGGAGGAAGATTGTGTCAGTATGGAGGTGGAGCCTGGCACTCAGCATCAGCAGTCTTTAAGGGATCAGTCCCAAGGAACACATGGACTTGTACGTGGCTGGGAGGAGGTGGCTGCGGACGTTGTTGTCCTTAGTGACCCAGAGGACTCCGGACAGAATGCCTCAGCAAACCTACGCTGCATGGCCTCCCTGATCCTGCAAAGCCTGCGTAAGGATCCTCGTATTCGTGGTATCAAGGAGAAAGACCAATACTGGCTGGCAACCCTCCTTGATCCACGTTACAGGGGTAAGGTTGCGGACCTTATCTTGCCATCGCAGAGGGAGCAGAGGATGAAACATCTTCGGGAGGCCTTGCAGAAAGGTCTGTGCAACGCGTTCCCAGAGACTGGGAGGTTACAAACTCCTGTTTCTGGACAACGTGTTGCTGAGGCTTCGGTCAGTCAAAGAAGGAGCAGTGGAGAAGGTGGCCGTCTGACCGATGCGTTCAGACAATTTTTTGGTCCGCAGCCCCAAGGTATGATCGGTTCCAGCAACCATCGCCAGCGTCTGTTTTACATGGTGCAGGAATACCTAGGGGCAAGATCAGACTTGGACACCTTTCCCACCGAAAATCCTCTGGGTTACTGGGTCTTGAGGATGGATCACTGGCCAGAGCTTGCACAGTATGCAATTGAGCTACTGGCCTGTCCTGCATCCAGCGTTCTTTCGGAACGCACATTCAGTGCTGCTGGAGGCGTGGTAACCGATCACAGGGTGCGTCTGTCCACTGACTCGGTCGATCGGCTGACCTTCATAAAAACGAATCAGTCTTGGATCACCACCAGCTACCAAGCACCTGATGCTGATGTAACTGAATAATTTTTTTCAGATCCCTTCAAAGACTGCCTATGCTGATGCTGAGTGACTATCCCTGAGTAATTATCCTCTTCCTCCTCAATCATCACGCTGATAGCTTGTAAGAACATTTTTGGTTCTGGGCGCCACCACCAGTGCCTAAGGCACAATTTTTCAGCCCCTGTTTAACAGGGGCGTGTAATTACAATTTTTGATGTAATACTTTGCAGCAGGGCTCGTTCCTGCATTCCAACTAGAGTGTCTGTGAGGGGTTGCAGTGTTGTGGCACCAGCACCAGTGCCTAAGGCCCAATTTTTCTGCCCCTGTCTAACAGGGGCGTGTAATTACAATTTTTGATGCAATACTTTGCAGCAGGGCTCGTTCCTGCATTCCAACTAGAGTGTCTGTGAGGGGTTGCAGTGTTGTGGCACCAGCACCAGTGCCTAAGGCCCAATTTTTCTGCCCCTGTCTAACAGGGGCGTGTAATTACAATTTTTGATGCAATACTTTGCAGCAGGGCTCGTTCCTGCGTTCCAACTAGAGTGTCTGTGAGGGGTTGCAGTGTTGTGGCACCAGCACCAGTGCCTAAGGCCTAATTTTTCAGCTCCTGTTCAACAGGGGCATGTAATTACAATTCTTGATCTAATATTTCACAGCAGGGCCCTGTGAGGGCTTACAGTGTTTTGGCCACAGCAACACCTAAGGCCCAAATTTCTGCTGAGTATATAGGGCAGGACCCTACTTTCAAACATCTAACTTACAAACGACTCCTACTTGCAAACGGAAGGAGACAACAGGAAGTGAGATGAAATCTACCCCTAGGAAGGGAAATTCTCTCCTGTAAGAGTTAATATGGGAAAACAATTTCTCCTTTCCACTGATGCTTTCCAATCCTTGTTCCACAAAAAAACCCAAATTTTCAAAAAACATTTTTCATTGGGACAAAAAAGTGAGGTGAAATCTTCTGAAGAGGAGGAAAGACGCAAAACAAATGTCACAGGGGTGATAACCCTTCCCTATGTTTTCCAAAAAGCTTAGAAAAGATTTTTTGGCTGGAGCTAAACACGTTAAAAATGTTCAAAATTACAAACAGATTCTACTTAACAACAAACCTACAGTCCCTGTCTTGTTTGCACCGCCTGTATACTGCTGTTCAGAGTATATAGGGACCTTTCCTTATTTTAATTTGGGTGCGGGGTTCCCCTTAATATCCATACAAGACCCAAAGGGCCTGGTAATGGACTGGGGGGTACCCATGCCGTTTGTCTCACTGATTTTCATCCATATTGCCATGACCCGACATGACATTAAACCCGCAAGCAGTTTTAAATGAGATTTTTTCCTTTAAAAATGACATTTGGTGCAGGGACTGTTCTAAACATGGGAAACACGCGTCACTTTACAGGCATACTATAGACACCCCCCAGGTACGATATTTAAAGGAATATTTCACTTTTTTTTTTTTTTACTTTAAGCATCATTAAAATCACTGCTCCCGAAAAAACGGCCGTTTTTAAAAGTTTTTTTTGCATTGATACATGTCCCCTGGGGTAGGACCCGGGTCCCCACACCCTTTTTAGGACAATACCATGCAAATTAGCCTTTAAAATGAGCACTTTTGATTTCGAACGTTCGAGTCCCATAGACGTCAATGGGGTTCTAACGTTCGTGCGAACTTGCGGTCCGTTCGCGGGTTCTGGTGCGAACCGAACCGGGGGGTGTTCGGCTCATCCCTAATGGTCAATAAGGAATAAGTCAATTCTGGAGTATGTCTGGTGAACCTGAGAAAAATGTGTATAATCTCTTTCTCTTGGGTGCATAATCCTCCAGGCATCCACCAACTGGGTTTCATGTAAGCATTTGCGAATGTATCTCAGACGCGCATGGGACATCCTGGAACTCCCCCTAGAGGTGTCTACAGCAGGTTCCAGGGAAGTATTGAACTCGCCTGCAAGGAGGATGCACCCATGTGAGAAGTCCCCCAATTTCTTAAGTGTGGAGGCTATAAAGCCTGCCTGGTAACGGTTAGGATGGTTAGGGGTTAGGAATATAGGAGTCGCCAAGGTACAAAGTACATTGCCCAATGCGCCCCAAAAAAACAAAAAATGACCCAACAATTCACTAAACATAGATTCCAGTGTAAATGCGGTTCCCCTACTGAACCCGATAGCCACACCATTCGCTTTATGTATATCCGAGAGGCTATAATACCACGTAGGGTATTGGTGTGAGTAAAGCTTTACCGAAGTAGTATGTGTAAGGTGGGTCTCCTGCAAGAAGATCACATCCCCTCGCAGGCGACCCAGCTCTCTATATAGGTCTTGTCTTTTTCCTGGGACATGTAGACCCCGTACGTTAAAGGAAAGTAGATTTACCGTGGCCATGGGGACCAGAGGTAGGAATTCACATCACTGTCATCATGAGGAGTTGAACCTGAGGCAGGGGGAGAAGGGGAGGTAAGTAGAGGGGTAGGGGAAGAAAGTTTGAGAACAATAGAGAGAATAAGAGAAAAAAGGAGAAGAAGAGAAGTTAGTTTCACATCTCTAGGAAGGAACACAACACTGTGGGGGAGTGACTGCAAGTGCACGCAAACATCTGCAGTGCGTGAACAGGGTAAGCGTGCGATCCAGCATCCCCACATCCACAGCCCACAAAGGGACAGGAATGGGAGGACACCAGACCACGAGGCCCCTGTAACAGGGGCGGCGACGGATCCCGGGCATCCAGACACAAGTCCCATGGGGAATATAGGCAGTGTCCCGATGCCCCAGCGCCGACATCAAGTACAAAAAACAGAAGATTAAACTTAGTAAAATACCACTAAACAATAATGCAAATAACCATTACCAGATCACCGTCTATATGAAGTGCCTGGTAGGGAGCAGAGCACCCAGGAGATAGTCCTATGAAAAAACAAAGAAAAAATAACCCATCGCCAGTCGGCGATGGGACTGTAAACCTGAAGCCAGCAGGCAAACTGTTCAACTGGGTTGAAGCGGGGAACCAGTGGCCGAGGTGCGGCGTTTGTGGTCTACTTTTCTGCCATTTCGGTTCGGAGTTACCGGGTAAAGGCGGAATGACGTCTTGCCATCCAGGAAGCTCCGGCGGAGATATATTCAGGTCCAGGCAGAACTTCTCCAGGTCTTCTGGGAACCGGAGAACAGCCGTTTTGCCATCCCTGTAGTTGTTTGTAGGAGCCTAATGGCGGCCGCGTGGCGATCTAATCGCTGTTCATATTCCTCCACACGCTCTAATACATGAGAGAGGTCAGAGCGGACTGCAGACACATCCTTCTTGATGACCCGCTCAAGACTCAGCAGCATAGAGGCAAGGTCAGTTTTAGTGGGGAGATTACTCACCAAGGCCGCGACCCCCGAGTGTCTGCTTGTGCTCTCCCCTCCTTCCGATCCCGCCGAGGAATCAGGGGAACAGCGTCCGTGCTCCGGCCTGTTGCGGGAGGCAGCGCCTGTGCTTGGATGTACGCTACGAGGAGAGCGGCCTAGTTCGTCCAGGGCTTCATCCTCCTCTGGTTTCGTGGCTAGGAACCGTTTAATAGAGCCTTCGGAGGTGCCCTTTTTTGGCAGGGGCTTACCGGATCTCTTCCGCATTTTTGATCAGCGTTCTAGCTGTGTTTAAGTGTCTGTAAAGGCTGATGGATCGGTGTCGGCGCCGGATCTCAGGAAAGACACGTCCGCTCTACAGCATGCTGAAACCACGCCCTCTAAATCTTTCAATTCAGCAACCACTGGAGAAAGCTTTGACATTAAGCAATGTATTAATTGTGAAACCAAGTATGTGGTGTATCAGATCTGCTGCATTTCTTGCAACCTGCAGTACATTGGATGTACCACATGCGCTTTTAAAAACAAGAATATGAGAACATTTTGTTGTTAAGAGGAGAACATTATTATGACTCTGTTAATCCAAACGCAAAGCACATTTCAAATGTCTCACGTCACTTTAACCACTTGCCGATCAGCCGTCGTCGTTTGACGGCGGCAGGTTGGCTCCCCTGCGCAAAACGCCATAGCTGTACGTGGTCGCTTTAAGGGGTATAGGGGATGTAGATGTCCGCCGGGCACCTGCAATCCCTCCTGACAGAGACAGAATGGAGATCTGTCAATGTAAACAGACAAATCTCCATTCTGTCAGGGGTGAGGAGGCAGATCTGTTGTTCCTAATGCTTAGGAACAGCAATCTGTCTCCTCTTCCAGGCAGTCCCATTGCCCCACAGTTAGAAACACTCCCTAGGGAACACATTTAACCTCTTGATTGCTCCCTAGTGTTAACCCCTTCCCTGCCAGTGACATTTACACACTAATCAGTGCATTTTTATACCACTGATCGCTGTAAAAACTGTGAATGGTCCCAAAAAAGTGTCAAAAGTGTCCGATATGTCCACCACAATGTCGCAGTCTCGCTTAAAATCGCAGATCTCCACCATTACTAGTTAAAAAAGTGCCATAAATCTATTCCCTTTTTTGTAGACGCTATACGTTTTGCACAAACCAATCACTATACGCTTATTGCGATTTTTTTTTTTTTTTTTACCAAAAATATGTAGAAGAATACATATCGGCCTAAACTGATGAAGAAATTTGTTTTTTTTAATTTGTTTTTTGGATATTAATTATAGCAAAAAGTTAAAAATATTGTGTTTTTTAAAAAAAAAAATGACAGATTTTTTTTGTTTATAGCGCAAAAAGTAAAAACTGCAGAGGTGATCAAATGCCACCAAAAGAAAGCTCTATTTGTGGGGGGAAAAAAAGGACATACATTTTGTTTTGGTACAATGTCGCATGACCATGCAATTGTCAGTTAAAGCAACACAGTGCCGTATCGCAAAAAATGGCCTGGTCAGGAAGTGGGTAAATCCTTCTGGGGCTGAAGTGGAAGTTAGTTAAAGAATGCCATTCTGGTAACCTGTCCTCCTTTAGGTTTACTGGCATTGAGAGATTGAGTCCTATGCCCAGGGGTGGTGATAGGAACAGACAGCTTTTAGACAGAGAGGCATGGTGGATATTTAGATTAAAAACCAGGGTCCCTCAGGGGTTAAACCTCAGATGGGACCTAGATTTACATTTATGTTGATTTCTTTTTTGCAATTCTTGCCTCTTCCATTTTAGTACTATTATATATATATATTTTTTTATCCCCCCACTGGGCATTCTTGCTTACTTTTTTCAGTTTTTCTGTTTATTCAGTATTAGTTGTAGTTATTTTCTTGGATTTAAATGTCCTTATTTGATCATGCAACCAATCATGTTTGTATTTCTATTGAATCTGTCTCTCCATGTATGGTGTTTCACCTCTATCTGATTATTTACTAATTGGCTAATTAAGGATATGTGCTGCCAGGAGGGGTTTATACACTATATATTGTGGCATGTTTGTATATGGCATTTGTAGTGAACAAGGCCCGCAGGGTTGAAACAGGTTTATATTTGCTGTCTGTGTCTTTTATGGAAAATTAATACATTTTGAAGATTTTAAAGAGCAAGCAAGGAGTTGCAGACTATCTTTTCTCATGATTGGAAATTCAGAGCCTTTTCTAGAAGGCAGCTTGTGCCTGCCAGAGAGGACAGCTTTCATAGTTGCCAACATTGCAAAAAAAAAACGTGGGGCACTTTTTTGGCTGTACAATAATTAGGGGGCGGGGCATTCATTTGTAGGCGTGGTTTAGCAAAAAAAAAATACAAGTGCGGTGCACGAAGCATGCCACGACGAAAAATGGGCATGGTTTACGTGAAATACTGGGCGTGGCTTAAATGGGCGTGGCTCAAGAGGGTGTGGTTAGAGTCTGAGATGAATGAGGGATGGAGGGAAAGGGGGTAAGGTGGAAAGGGGGAGAGGGGGAGAGGGGAAAGGGGGAGAGGGGAAAGGGGGAGAGGGGAAAGGGGGAGAGGGGAAAGGGGGAAAGGGGGAAAGGGGGAAATGGGGAGGGAAAGGGGGTGTCAGGAGGCACAGGCTGCCTCCGTCCGCCGGGCTCCAGGGCGCATGCGCAGTGGACTCACACTACGCCGTACACCTGTTCGCGGCCCGATGGTGCGGCGCACGCGGGTGCACGCCGGAGGGCTACCTCTGACGGCTCCAGCACCCAGTCGGGTTGCTGGTTTGTCGTCAGCTGTGCCCTGTTCCCTGTACCTGCTGTTGTCCTAGTGATACTTAGTGACCCTGTGCTGAACCTCTGCCTGATAAACGGACTATTCTCTGCCTGCCTGATACCCTTGACCTCTGCCTGATAAACGGACTATTCCCTGCCTGCCTGATACCCCTGACCTCTGCCTGATAAACGGACTATTCTCTGCCTGCCTGATACCCCTGACCTCTGCCTGATAAACGGATACTCTGCCTGCCTGATACCCCTGACCCCTGCCTGATAAACGGATACTTTGGGGTTCGGGTGCGCGTGGTCGTAAGGGCGAGCCGCTCTCGGCATCTTGGCCTCGGTTAGTATAGTCTTGACAGGGGGGGAGGGAAAGGGGGAGAGGGAGAAAGGGGGAGAGGGAGAAAGGGGGAGAGGGGGAAAGGGGGAGAGGGAGAAAGGGGGAGAGGGGGAAAGGGGGAGAGGGAGAAAGGGGGAGAGGGGGAATGACAGGACAGCAGCCCCAGATCCTACACAATAAAAATATGTGTATTCTAGAAAGTTTAACAATCAGCAGATAAAGATACTCCAAACACCTGGTGTTGGCGCTTCAATCATCCCGGCACCATGGTTGTTATGGTGTCAGGATGATTGAATCGCATTATTTCTATTATTACATTGTAATATAAAATTAAATCATTCAACTCACCATAATGCCGAATCAGTGGGATCCCTGAGCTTGTCACTAGCCACGTCGCCTGCCACCAGCAGAGTCTGTCCTTGCATCAGGTGTCCCCAGCAGAGTCTGTCCTTGTATCAGGTGCCCCCGGCAGAGTCCCTCCTTGCATCAGGTGCCCCCTCCATCAGTGAAGACCCCCCTCTATTAGTGCAGCCCCCCTCTATTAGTGCAGCCCCCCTCTATTAGTGCAGACCCCCCTCTATTAGTGCAGCCCCCCTCAGTGCAGCCCCCGTCTATTAGTGCAGCCCCCCTCTATTAGTGCAGACCCCCTCAGTGCAGCCCCCCTCTATTAGTGCAGACCCCCCTCAGTGCAGCCCCCTCTATTAGTGCAGCCCCCCCTCAGTGCAGCCCCCCTCAGTGCAGCTCCCCCATCTATTAGTACAGCCCCCCTCAGTGCAGCCCCCCCTCTATTAGTGCAGACCCTCCCCTCGTCCTGGAGCGGCCGATGTTCTACCGAGAAAGTTCCCCTCGGCAAGTAAGGACCCCCTGTGCTGCGCAGGCGCAGCGCTTGCGCAGTACGAGCCGGCGGAAACAGCCGAGCTGGGGAACTTTTCGGCAAGACACCGGTGCCGTGTGTTCAGTGGAGAGGGGAGGGGCCGATCCGTGCAGCTAAAGAAGCCGATTCATTGACTGCACGGATCGATCCCCCTTCCTCTCTCCACTGAACACTAGGGGGAAGATCAAGCGGCGGTGCCGGCGGCCATTTTACTGGAGCCAGCTGCTCTAAAAATAAAAAAAAAACAACATTCCCGATTTTCCTGATGGAAATCCCGATTCGGGACAGCCTCCAATCGGGACAAGGTCCCAAAATCGGGATTGTCCTGGGAAAAATCGGGACTGTTGGCAACTATGAGCTTTGAAGAGTGGCTAAAACAGGCCACACAAGCTCTGCATGAATGGGACATTCCTGAGGCCCACAAGAAGCAGAGAATCAGAGAGAGCTTAAGGGGCCCTGTCTCAGAAACTATCCACAATCTGAAGCTCAGGAAGCAAGATTTCATTGATCATGACTACCTGAGTATCCTCCAGGATGTGTTTGGGCAAATACAGAGAAGACCTCTGACCTCATGTATCAATTCGAACATAGCTTCTCTTCTTTGTTTTGATGAGTATCTGACTATATGAGGTGCTTGGATAAGATAATGCATTAAATCTTACTGAAAAGGGGATTGGATCCCCAGAAGGTGGATGAGGTCTGTGCACAACAAGTCTTGAGGGGTGCCCAGCCTCTGGACCCTGTCACAATCCAGTTGAGAACTCCAGCAAGATGGTGGAATCTTGAAGTATCCTGATTTAATCCGGATTATGCAGAAAGAGGAGGCCATGCTGGAGAGCAAAAAGAGTCCAAGGTCAAGAGCAGTGTACTGACCAGTGTGAAGAGGCCTTTCGGCAGTTGAAGTGGAACTGCTCTTGTTCTGGCCTATGCAGATCCAACCAGGTCATATGAACTACATGTTGATGCCAGCTGAGATGAGTTGGGCGGGGTGCTATATCAAGAACATGATGGGCACCTGCGACCTGTTGCCTTTGTGAGCCAGAGCCTGGCACCTGCCGAGAAAAACTATACCACGCACAAACTAGAGTTTCTGGCTCTGAAATGAGCAGTGGTGAATAAGTTGAGGGATTAACTGTACGGTGACCAGGTTGGATGCCACTGGTCATAGGTGGTTGGCTGCCCTAACGGGATTCACCTTCAGCCTCAAGGGTCGAGAACAAAGATGCTTTGTCAAGCAGACCCCATGGTTCAGGAGTCTCACTTGAAGAATGGACTCAGCTGACACCTGAAGGGGTGCGGGCCTTATGTCAAGGAGCAGAACATCAAGCTGGAGATGGGCCAAGAGCCGAAGACACTGGTGTCCCAAGATGTTACTGTAACATTACCCAAATTGGGGATGAAGGCCTGCCCAAGCTCTCCAAGAAAGACTTGAGAAGGGACCAGCTGGAAGATCCTCTTTGCAGCTTGGTATTGAGGGCTTTGGAGAGCCAACGCCCTGATTTACTGCTTACTGACTCTCAAAAGGAAGCCCGTCTGCTGCACTGAGAGTGGGATTAGTTGCAGCTGCGCAACAGAACGGTTTACCGAAGGGGCCCCTCCGACCATCCTGAAGAGAAATGGCAGCTGTTCCTGCCTTGGAAACAGAGAGATGGTGCTGACTGCCCTACATGACATAAAATAAATAAGTGATCAGCGCAACTTAATATTATAAATATAGATAATTTAGCACTGTGCAATAATCTGTGCAAAAATTGCTAAAAAATGTGACTGTGCAAAAAAAACGCTAAAGATGCTGTGCAAAATAGCTAGGTGCAAATATGAGCTTGTGTTCAAATAAATCAATACCAATGAATGCTCATGGCGCTGTGCAAAATACAAATATAAATCTGTGCACAAAAGATGATTTCAGTGCAAAAAAATTATATAAATATCAATAATAAATTCCTATGCATATGCAATACATCAATGAGACACATGTAATTATTATAGATGAATGTAGCAATAATCTGTATAATCTCTCTTAATCACACTGCTGACACACCAAATAGTGGTGGCCTAATGATAGATGATTTAGCACTGTGCAATAATCTGTGCAAAAATTGCTAAAAATGCGACTGTGCAGAAAAACGCTAAAGATGTTGTGCAAAATTGCTATGTGCAAATATGAGCTTGTGCTCAAATAAATCAATGCCAATGAACGCTTATACTATAAATAAATGTAGATGATTTAGCACTGTGCGATAATCTGTGCAAAAATTGCTGAAAAAATGCAACTGTGTAAAAAAACGCTAAAGATGCTGTGCAAAATTGCTAGGTGCAAATATGAGCTTGTGTTCAAATATCAATGAACGCTCATGGCGCTGTGCAAAATACAAACATGAATCTGTGCACATAAGATGATTTCAGTGCAAAAAAAAAAAATATACCGGTAGATATCAATAATAAAATTCCTATGCATATGCAATATATCAATGAGACACATGTAATTTATATAGATGAATGTAGCAATAATCCGTATAATCTCTCTTTATCACACTGTTGACACAACAAATAGTGGCGCTGCAATAGTTCATGAAGTGAAAATAAATAAAGTCTATGATAAAACAAAGTGCAGACAGTGCTTCAATAAAATCGCCAGTGTGTCTTCGTGTGTATCACTCAGTGTTCACTAGACTCTTATCTCCATATGGATAGTGAAAAGCAGTGGAGATGTGTGTAGCTGGAGACTTTTCCAAGATGTTGTGATGGTAGATGGCCCTCTCCAGGTATTGTATATTAGATGGTGGCTCCGGCTTAGTCCATACAGACGTTCATTCCCAATGGATATGTGCAGGGGATAAAGAAGAATCTCCCACTTGGCTTTTAAATAAATCAGTTTATACATTCTACATTATGGGAGATTCTTCTTTATCCCCTGTACATATCCGTTGGGAATGAACGTCCGTATGGACTAAGCTGGAGCCACCATCTAATATACAATACCTGGAGAGGGCTAACTAACATCACAACATCTTGGAAAGGTCTCCAGCTACACACATCTCCACTGCTTTTCACTATCCATACAGAGGTAAAAGTCTAGTGAACACTGAGTGATACACACGAAGAGTGACACACTGGCGATATTATTGAAGAGCACTTATTGAAGCACTGTCTGCACTTTGTTTTATCATAGACTTTATTTTCACTTCATGAACTATTTGTATTTTGCACAGCGCCATGAGCGTTCATTGATATTTGAACACAAGCTCATATTTGCACCTAGCAATTTTGCACAGCATCTTCAGCGTTTTTTTGCACAGTCGCATTTTTTAGCAATTTTTGCACAGATTATCGCACAGTGCTAAATCATCTACATTTATTTATAGTATGACCGTTCATTGGCATTGATTTATTTGCACACAAGCTCATATTTGCACTTAGAAATTTTGCACAACATCTTTAGCGTTTTTCTGCACAGTCACATTTTTAGCAATTTTTGCACAGATTATCGCACAGTGCTAAATCATCTATCATTAGGCCACCACTATTTATTGTGTCAGCAGTGTGATAAAGAGAGATTATACGGATTATTGCTACATTCATCTATAATAATTACACGTGTCTCATTGATATATTGCATATGCATAGGAATTTATTATTGATATTTATAATTTTTTTGCACTGAAATCATCTTATGTGCACAGATTTATATTTGTATTTTGCACAGCGCCATGAGTGTTCATTGGCTTTGGTTTATTTGAACAGCTCATATTTGCACATAGCAATTTTGCACAGCCTCTTTAGCGTTTTTTTTTTTTTTTGCACAGTCCCGTTTTTTTAGCAATTTTTGCACAGATTATCGCACAGTGCTAAATTATCTACACATATTTATAGTATGAGCGTTCATTGGCATTGTTTTTTTTTTTTTAGCACAAGCTCATATTTGCACCTAGCAATTTTGCACAGCATCTTTAGCGTTTTTTTAGCAAATTTTGCACAGATTATTGCACAGTGCTAAATCATCTATATTTATAATATTGAGTTGTGCTGATCACTTATTTATTTTATACCAATTTAGTGCACCCATACACTTTAGATCTAGCTGCAATTTATTAGAGTACTATATTATACATTCACTTTGATAGCGCAAAGGACCTTACTTACATTTATTTTTGGCCTACATGACAACCATGGCCACCTAGGGCCTGAGAGGACATTAAACTTAGTGAGGGACCAGTTCTGTTGGCCCTACATGTGAGCTGAAGTCGAGGGCTACTGCCATTACTGCATAAGGAAGGAAGAGGAAGAGGAAGACTTTGCCCCACTCATCTGCCCCAATGGGCCATCTTCAGAGTCCTGGACCCATGGAGCTGGTGTGCATTGACTTTTTGTGCTTGGAGCCTGATTTGAGTGGACAGGGAAATATCCTGGTGGTGAACACTTTACTAGGTATGCCCAGGCATTTCCCACAAAAGGCCAGCAAGCATCCACTGTGAACAAGATCTTAGTGGAAAAGTTCTTTATACAATATGGTCTGCTCCAGTGTATCCAGTCCGATCAAGGGAGAAACTTTTAAAGTACCCTTATCGAGAGGCTTCTGGGCCTTTTAGGCATCAGAAAGTTCAGAACTACATCCTATCACCCTCAGGCGGAGATGTTCAATCGTACACTTTTAGATATTAAAACAGGTGTGTATTATCCCGCGCTCCCTAACCTAATGTGCCCCTCACTTCTAACTTGTGTTGATGGCTGCAACCAAATAATTGTGTTCCTACAACTGCAAACAAAATAAAATCAAAAATGGTGGCATTCACATTGTAGAATGTATATTACCCTTTCAGTGTTGCATGTGATTATGTCCCTAATTTTCTACCTTTTTTAGGTGGAAGTGAACTCTGTTCTTTTCCTGGGATTAACTTTTGTATTTTTGCATGCAAAGCACCTCCCACATCTAAAAAAAACCTGGTGTTTCCAAAAAGGAGAAGTTTATTTCTTTCGGTGGCTCCGGTATGTTCTTAACTAATTTATTTCTTAGGTTGGGGGCCTTCCTGTAAACGAATAATGGTCTATCTGGTAATGCTTTTCCCAGAACTTTCTCAGCTTTTAGTATGGGCCAGTATTTTTTCACTATATTTTTGAATTTTGTATGCTGGATGTTATCCTGTACCCTTTATGTAGAAACTTATTTTTCCATTTCTTCTACCTGTATCAAAAAATCATCTTCTTTCAAGTAATTCCTTCTCAGTCTCAATAATTGTCCCTTAGGGATGTTGAGCAGCCAGTTATTATGGTGGCAGCTATCTAACGTAATATAGCTGTTTCGATCCATTGCTTTAAAATGCGTCTTTGTAATTAATTTCCCTTCTTCCATGTTTATATTGAAATCCAGGAATTGTATTTCCTCTTCACTTAAATGCCATGTTAATTTTATACTTTTGTTGTTTTGATCCATCTTTACTTTAAATTCTTCCAATTCTTTTTTTCTTCCTTCCCATATCAGTATGATATCATCAATAAATCTTTTGTGGAGGATCAACGATCTCGGTCTCTCTCTATATACTACGTCTCCTTCCCATTTAGATGTAAACAAATTTGCTATGCTGGGGCCAAATTAGACCTCCATAGCTATTCCCATATTCTGCTTGTAAAAGGTCTGATTGTACCAAAAATAATTGTGTTCTAAGGCATAACTCAAGATTAACTAAGATTACTGAACATACAGGAGCTGCTCCCCCGTCGGATGATCTTTTAAGTTTCAAGTTTTAATGTAAGTGGATGTTATGCAATAAATGTGAAAACCTTTATATACTACACAATGGGAGTGTATCTTTTATACTGAGGGGACGTGGAGGAAAGGAAGTCCATACAAAGCCAGCTCAGTGATGAGAGAGGAGAGTGGAAGGACATTAAACAGCTTGAAATACCCTCAACAGGGGAAGGCAATTTTAGACCTGGAATGAGGAAAATTTTATACTTACCTAAAGGTAATTTTCCTTTCCTGATGCAAGCATGACAGCATATACGTATGGGTAGGCTCCGCCCCCTGCCCTATCACAGGACCGGTTATACTATAAGATTAGGTCTCCTCCCTCCCGTATTCTCGTAATTTAATATCACAGCGAGACCTTTCGTTTTTTTCAATATATATATATATTTATTTTATTTTTTTAATTTTAAATAATTTTTATTGAAATATTTCACATAAAACATAAAATTGCGTATAATCAGTATACAATAAGGTACTGAGACAGTTACTTGCATTTGCAAGCTACTGCTATACAGCCGTCTAAATGGTACAAAACAAGACTGTTATTGAAGAGAAAAAAAAAAACAAATACAAAAAGAAAAACAAAAAACAAAACATAATGTAAGGATTACCAAATTCTCAATAATGTCCTATAAACCCCTCCAGCCATTTAGTGTGTCACCATCTCTGTTCCAAAACATTGCAGTAACTTTTTCTTGGGTAAATAAGGTAAACAGAGAGTAAACAGTCATGAATGACAAAGAACTGTATAGGCAAGCAAGGGGGCATAGAATGGCTGCATGAGGGTAGTAATAAACTAGGATAACTTCTGAGGTAAATAGTGGAGAGCTTGAGGGGAAGAAAGTTAAGCCCAGTTCAGTGGATCTATACATTCCAGAAGAACAGTCAGAGGGAGCCCAATACTGCTGGAGCAAGGTAAAATGTTAATATATGTGTCCCTGGGGGGTGTACGTCAGGAAGCCCCGGGGGCCCACACACACTACCCCTGTGGGATCTTCCTGTAGGTGTGTTAAGGAACTCCCCAGCATCCATCGCCACCCCCAGGATCATTAGATATAAAAAAGAAGGGCTACAAAGGCGGAGCCCTCCATTTCCTGACCATTATGGAGGTGATGATTACATTTATCTCACTGTTAAGGGGTCTCTCTGACATCTTAACCATCCGTCTCTAAGGTTTCCCCCGCCAGGGGGGTTAAAGTTCGTAGTGTATCAAAAGAGCCGAAGAGGCTGAGTAGTTCCAGAGAATAGGGAGAGGAAACGTGGGAAAAGAGAGGATAGGGGTGGAAGGATAGGGTGTTGGTCAGCTTAAAGCAGGAGCAGATCCGGAGCTAAGCTCCAACCCCGGTATGAGTGTTATGTTACAGTACAAGGTTCCCATATAGCATAAAACTTCTCAATTTTGTCATTCAGCTTAGCTACTATTTGTTCCTGGGACATAAAGTAATCCAAGACACCTTTCTCTTGCAACACTGGAAAGATACCGTGGTTTTCTTCCAGGCTTTAGCTATAGTGATTTTCGCCCCCAAAAGGACAAAGAAGGAGAGAGCCTGTAGGTGCTTAGATATTACGGGAATGGTGTGGTTAAACAAGGCAATGTAGGGGTTGGGGCCTACAGAAACCTTTACTAATTTTCTAATTGTGTGGAAGATTTTCCACCAAAAGGTTCTAATGCGGGGACAAGTCCACCAGGTATGTAGCATAGAGCCCACTAGTCCACAACCCCTAAAGCAAAGAGGTGAGGACCCAGGATAGATCAATGCCAGTCTAGAGGGGACATAGTACCACCTGGACAGAACCTTTACATTAGCCTCGATCAGGGAGATGTTACATATACCTCTGAAGGAGCGTATCCAGGACCGGAACCATTCTGTCGTCGGCCACGTTCTGCCAGTGTCCTCCTCCCAGGTCTTCACGTAGGTCGGCTTGTCCAGATTCGTCTGTAATGTGGTGTATATTAATGAAATTCCTCCCTTTTGATCTGAATTGTTGGAGCACCAATGCTCGTAGGGGGTTATTGAGGGAGGTTCCGGTTTGGTGGTCCAAATAGCGTTTAGGAAGTGTGAGATTTGTGTGAATCTAAACTGTTTCGTATTAGGCATATCTAACTTACGCTTACAGTAAGATAAGGTGAGAGGACCAGTTTGGGTAAGGAAGTGGCCTATCCGGTAGAGACCTTTGTCGTCCACCATCTGAATGCCCGTATATTTAATCCCGGGGGAAATTTATGGTCGTAAGAGGGATATGATTGAGGTATGTGTGAATAGCTTAGTGCTTAAAGAGATAGAGTGAGAAAGGGTAGGGGCCATTATAGCCGGTCTTTGTTTGGAGTCACATCATAGGAGGAAGTCGATGGTATTGAGGGGTGTTGCCCACCTTTCCATAGAGAGCCATTCCGGCTTTGGGCCTTTAGAAGAGATCATCGAGATTTGTGATAATTGTGCCGCCTGGTAGTAACCCCAGAGGTCCGGCAGGCCCAAGCCACCTTGGGACTTGAGGCGGAGTAGTATTTTGGATGGACATCTATAAACCTTGTTTCCCCAGACAAAGCGTATTATCTCTGATTGGAATTTCCCCAAAAAGCTCTTCGGGAGCGGGACTGGTAGCGATCAGAATAAGTATAAGAGGCGAGGCAAGAGAGTCATCTTTACGGCGTGCACCTTTCCCAGCCAGGACAGACCACATCTCGACCACTGTTGAAGTTCCCCTCTACATTTGGTGATCATGGGGGGATAGTTAGCTTTAAATAGGTCCTTAATATCCGGGGTCAAATATATCCCCAAATAGGGGATGGCCCTGGGAGCCCAGGAGAATGCAAAGTTATTAGTAATCTGTGATAGTAATTCGGGAGGGACCGTGATATTTAATGCAGTAGATTTGGACATATTGACCTTTAAGCCTGATATTCTACTGAATTAGTTCAGAACCCCGTATATGACCGGGGTGGATATGAAAGGAGAAGTTATGTAAAGCAAAAAGATCATCCGCATAAAGGGCGCATTTGTGCTCCTGGTCTCCGCAGGCCACCCCCTTAATATCGGGATTTGTTCTAATGGCTATAGCCAAGGTTTCAATGGCCATAGCGAAGAGAAGGGGGGAAAGTGGACACCCCTGTCTGGTGCCCCTTCCAATGGGAAATGATGCTGAGTATCTGCCCATTAGTCTCACCTGGGCAGAAGGGTTGGAGTACATGGAGTGAATTAGGTTCAAGAAGTGGGGGCCAAAGCCCCATCTTCTCAGAATCTCTGACAGGTAACCCCAGTCTATGTTATCAAAAGCCTTGTGTAGATCAATCGACAAAAGGAAGCCTGTTTGGGCAGGGCCTCCATCCCATTGTGATTTAAGAATAGAGACACATCTATGGACCATCTAATCTGGTCGGGACCTTGTCTCCCCGGTATAAAGCCCACCTGATCTCCGTGAATATAAGAGGGGATAAAACTCGCTAATCTATTTGCTAATATCTTGGTCATAATCTTGATGTCGTTATCAATCAGTGATATAGGCCAATAGTTCCCTACTTCGCTCGTGTCTTTCCCCGGTTTGGGAATCACCGAGATATATGCTGTGTTCTGTCCCCAAAGGGGAACCTTCCCTGAGAAAGTTAAAAAACTTAGAGAGATGAGGTGCCAAGGTGGAGCCAAATTTTTTATAATACCCGGTGGAGAACCCATCCGGTCCAGGAGAGGAGCCTACTTTCAAAGTTTTGATCGTATCCAGAACCTCTGATGGCGAGAACGGGCTGTCCAACAGATCCTTATGGTCCTTAGACAAGGAAGGCAAACATAAGGAATCAAGGAAACCGCTCTGTGGTTGCTCCGATGAGGGACATTGAGGTTTGTGAAGTTCCGAATAAAACCGCTGGAATTCCTGCATAATTTTAGCAGGGTGCTGGGTTAGATCCTCCGAGTGCAGCTTGATTTTGGGGAATGCTAGTTGGCGAGGTTTAGGGCTAAGTTTAACCGCCAGCTTCGATCCTATCCTATCCCTCTGGGAATAGAAACGCGCCCCCGTCCACCTGAGATGCTTTTCAGCTGCCGTAGTTAAGGTCAAATTGAGAAGGGCCCGAGCCTTGTCCAGGTTAGCCAGTGAATCGGGGGTAGGATGGAGTTTGTGAGCTCTTGCAAGTGATTGAAACTCTGCCGTCAATTTAATCGTATCTGCTCTATGTTCTGCTTTAAGCTTAGCTGACAATTGAATTAGTTTCCCCCTGATCACAGATTTATGTGCCGCCCACACTGTCGATAGGGAGACATCCATCGTAGTGTTTATGCTGAAGTATTCCTTAATAGCTTCCTCTATAATAGAGGCTTGTATGGGGTCATTAAGAATAGATTCCTGCAGATGCCAGCGAGGGCGATCTCTATGCCCTGAAGGTCTGAGGGATGACAAAGTGACCATCGAGTGGTCGGATAGAGGGGTATCTACTATCCGAGATTTCACAAGTAAAGGGATCGTATTGGAGCGCGTAAAGACATAGTCTATCCTGGCGTAGGAACTATGGGGTGCCGAAAAATGCGTGTAGTCTATTGCACGAGGGTTAATTTCCCAAACGTCTACCAAATCCGCCTCATGTATTAGCTTCGCTATTCAAACACTTTGTTTGGAAGGACGTTTAGATTTTGAAATCCCAGATCCAGATTTGTCCAGGGAAAAGTCGAAGGCTATATTAGAATCCCCGCCAACAAATGTAGTGTCCTTTAGGTGGGGTCCAAGTTTGTGAAGTAGGGATTCAAAGAAAGCCTTCTGGCCCTTATTAGGTGAGTAGTAGGAAACAAAAGTATATAATTACCCATCTATGTTCCCCGAGACCAATATATAGCTTCCATGGGGGGTCTACAACCGTCTCAAGTTGAGAGAGGTTAATATGTTTAGCGAAACAAATTGTGACCCCTTTTGTTTTGTTGGGCGCTGAGGATAAGAAAAATTGGGGAAAGTGGCGGTGAAGGAATGTGGTATTGTAAGAAATGGGAAAGTGGGTCTCTTGCTAGAGGAAGATATCCGCGTGCATAAACTGGTAGAGTTGGAATAGTTTTTTCCTTTTGATAGGGGAGTTCAGTCCCTGGGTATTATGTGATATGATTTTGAGGGTGGGGGAGATGTTTAGTTGATCAGGCATAAAGTGGGTGGTGAGAGGCCCTGCTAGTGTTAAGGATCTTACCTGACCAGTGTGAGGGAGTTGCCTTGAGATCCCTGAGGTTGGAGCTTGCCATGTACACGAGACCTGGGAGGAGAGGCCAGAGGCGGAAGCAGAGTCCGGAAGTGCTCATGTAGAGAGAAAGAGAGAGAGAGTAGAGAGGGGTGAGAGAGAGTACAAATGAGAGAGAAGAGGTTACATAAATCTGAACCATTAAACATTCCTGCATGTAACATAAACAAATAGTAATGAAACGGGGGTCCCCAGACCCTCCCATACCCCGGGGTAGGATGGTTTAACCATACCGTACCCTAAACCTGAGAGGGCCGGAGTCCAAACAGTAGGACTTCCGGACAAGAAACCCAAGGCACTATCAGTGCTCCTGGTTTCTACTTGAGGTGCACTGGGTCCACCACGGCCCCACCACCTAAAGAACAGAATAACTGAAGACCGAAAAAAAGTCTAACATATCCCAAAAATAACTGAGCGTCCCCATCTCAAAAAACAATAAGAAAAAATAAACCGTCAGCCGGGAGCTGAACAAGAAATCCCACCCCCTCCCCGGATCCCCCGCTCCCAACCCGGGGGCCCGGGAGGACAGGTGAATAAATAACAGCGGGGTGACCATGAGCTTATAGACCGTTAGGGCCACAGGCTCCAAATAAATAATGGGAGATGACACTACATCGCCTGGGCCTTATGCCTCCGCAGCGGTGCAGTCTGTGCGACGGGGTAGCAAGCCCAACCAGTAAATAAAATGTAATTGGATACCCTAAAGCTGCCCACATGGGAAAATAAACTGTGAAGCCACACAGAGTGAGGGGTAAATCTCAGTGATGGTAAACTGAACATACATATCCCCTCTAAACACGATCCAGAGTTAGTTAGGCAGAATTACCCCCCTGTTTCTGACCCAGGCTTTTAGAGTCATAAGGGCAGTTATTATTGGACCTGGAAGATCGGGGAGCAGAAGTATAGACAATTTTGTCTAATGAAGGGATCAAACCCTCAATTGGGAAATCTCAATCGTGGGAAAATGAGAGATCTGGGAGATTTTCTGAAAACCGGAATACGTCCAAAGGAGAGTTCCGGATCAGGGCCCTGATCCATGGATGTAGCAGGACATCATGGGGGAAGATTTTCTTTCGAACGTTTAGAGCTTTGCTTCAGCCAGGTAGGTTGTAGCGAACTTGCAGGCGGAGGCCTTTTCGTGGATGAAGTGGAGCTCCTGCTGTTCTGGGAGGGCGATGGATCCTGGGGAATCAGGCCCAATTGTAGAAGCAGGCGTTCTCCCTCTGTGATAGAAGAGAAGCCGTGGTTTTTGTTTCTGTAGGAAAAATTCAGACGCAGGGGGAAGGACTACCGATATGTGATTTCCTTTTCCAGCAGAAGTTGAAGTAATGGTTTGAGGGAGCGCCTTTTTTGTACCGTGTATGGCAACTAATCAGCAAAAATCTGGATCCTGTGACCTAGCAATTTGAGGTTGTCTGCGCCCCTGGATCTCCTCATTAATTCTTCCTTAACAGAGTAGAAATGGGGTTTCACAATTATGTCTCTGGGGAGACCATCCGAACGAGGGGGTTGCAGAGCCCTGTGCGCTCTGTCGAGCTCCAGATGGTGATATCTGGTATGAGGTTCCGCAGCAGGGTTTTCACACAAGCATGTACCTCTTTTTCTGATTCGGGGAGCCCGCGGATGTGAAAGTTATAACGTCTTGATCTATTCTCGAGGTCATCGATTTTCGCAAATGCTGTTTCAAGTTGATCCTGCATCTCTTGAATCCTTGCTGAGTTTTGATTAATGCGTGAAACAGCTTGGTCAGCTTTCTTTTCAATTGTGTCAATTCTTTGCCCTATTTGCTGCAGATCAGCATGGATGGAAGCTGTAATTTGGGCTGCATTCAGGGCCAGGCTTTTAGAAAGAAGCTGGGAGAAGGCATCCATCATGGAGGGGAAGTCTGAGGGCACAGGGATGGTAGAAGTTGACTCTGTTACAGACAGTAAAGGTCCTGTGTGGGGATCCATCATAGGTGTGGAGGGGAGGCCTGGGCACATCCTACCTAGGAGGGACTCCGTGGATGAAGGAGAGGTAGCCAGGGGTAGGAGCGAAAAGTCAATACCTGGGGACTGAGGAGGCTGAGTGTCCTGGTCCGCAATGGATTCTTCAGCTCCCTCTGTGCTGTGTGGGCCTCCAGGAGCCGCCGCCATCTTGGCATAACTGGCCGGAACGCCGGCAGCCTTCATCTGGCCCTCCAAGTTCCTCCTAACGTGCGCTGTTGTCTCCTAATGGTTCCCGGGGGTCTCCCCCGCTAGTGTGTCCCGGTTATTAGCTCGGGGGATCGCTCAGAATGCTCCGGTGGCTGCTACAGTGCCATGGTGGAGCGGAGCTCTAGTAGCCAGCGGCCATCTTCGGAGCTGCCGCCCATGCGCCTTATATTTTTTTTTTTACAGGAGGGACCCCTTTATGCTGTCATGCTTGCATCAGGAAAGGAAAATTACCATTAGGTAAGTAAAACATTTTCCTCATTCCTGACACAGCATGGCAGTATATACGTATGGGTTGTACCAAATCACCAGACGATAAGGGTGGGTACTGTTGGAGTGTTTGAGGATTAGATCTATCCCCACTAACGACTGAGATGTATTATAGTTAAGGCTGCTGGTCCATAAGAATGGACCTCCAGCGTATTGAATGTAGACCAGGTCTTAGTTTACATATTAACTCTGGAGGGACTCCTTTGGAGTTCCGCCTATGGATGCACAATCAGTTTGGAAGAGCGGTCTCTGCCCTTATGTGATAGATTTGTCCTAGCCATCTAAGCCCTTTGACTGACTTGATCTGCACTCCTGCGATTGTCTTTATTGGACAGTTCTTGTCTTCTGATGTCGTTAGGCCTGACGAGCCTATCGTTTTGCTTCTTGAAGAAGGGCCAATTCTATGTCTATCATCTTCAACCTTGAATCTATTTTCAATGTTTGTGGTACTTCAAACACTTTAGTTTGGATATGCCAGAAGGATGATGTTCTAACCCAGGTTGCAAAGACACTAACCTTTTTATAGTGTTGGAAGAGACTAGAGCCATTTTGCCTGATAATTTCAGCAACAAGGTAGTTTATGGCTGGACACTTGGATGTCTGAGATACTTCTAGACCTATTTGCCATACAGAATACTTATTCCGTGTTACTGGCCATGTTGGGGATGTTTTATCCGTCTGGATGGAGAGTAAGACCATGTGTCTCACACGATTTGGAAGACCCCATGGGGGAAAGAATAATCTGCCCAGTTCTTTCGGCACTGGTTGCCAAGATATGCAATCGTTACTGGATCCCAGAGGGTGAGGACACGACAGAGTTTCATGTATCCTTTAATGCCGTCTCTAGGCTTACTTGTATACAATTCAATCCTTACAGCAAGAAACAGAATTCCATCCTTTAAATTCTGTAGGTTTTTCTCGTATCTAATGTACCTGAAGTCTGAAGTAGGCGTTCTGACCTCCATAGGATTTCAAACACTAAAGGTGAGACCTCCACTTCTTGGTCTCCAGCATCTAGATGTAACTTGTATGGATTTGGAAGATACCATTGGCCACGCTGTATGAGTTGTTGGACCTCTGGAAGGAGAATATAATGATATTGCACCCGCGTATATCATGGCCTGCAAGCCACAGGGCCATTGTTATCACCACTGAACAGCTGCGAATCCGGATAAGGATCCTGGAGACTGTTAGGTTTGTTCTATATACATATTGGCCAGTCTGCATGCCCAGCTGGCTGTGATTGGTTTCTTTGCTTCCACCTCTGGGAAGCCACCCATTTTATTGTCAGACCAATATCTTGATAGCCTTGATACCTTGATTGGCTTGTTGGTTTGGAGATTATCCATTTGTCATGCAACGGCCTTTGTACCTTACGCTGTCTGGCAGTAAGTTCTAGAAACCCTACCCAATGGGCTAGTAGACCTGACTGGGAGATACCTCTGACAGAAGTTGACTAGTTCTGCATTTATTCCTGACAGCGAAGATAGGCCTTCCCCATTTTGCTGAGTCTTTGCAGCATAGTTGAGGCTCTTTTTTTTGCATTTCAGAAAGACTTCAGTCTGCGACCACTGCAACTCTGACTTTTGGACACCTTGTCCTTCATCGGCATGAATACCCGATGAGTAATAACTTGTGATGATCGATATGTCTAATAGCTGATACGCTGAAATATTAGTTAGCTTAGCTACCTCCTCAAAAGGGGACTTGTTTCCTCTGTGGATTCACTGTTCCTGGTGCAGGAACTAATTCTTTTCTTATTACGAAAAACCAGTTAATACAGTTGTCAACCTTCCCTTGGGCCCTTTGGACCACCTGGGTTACTACAGGTTACTTTATCCCTCTTGTGACTGTGGGATGCAACCAATGGAAAAGAGCTATTTGTTCAAGTGGGATACTTATACTGTTGCTCTCTCTGAGGGTAACTTTATTGTATTTTTTCAGAGATTCAGAACTGCTTCCTGATAGGTCATTGTTGTAATGAGACTAGTTGGTCACTAGATGAGGACTCCTGACTCGATCAGAGTCTGTACTAGGACTCTTTTCCCAGAATCTGGAAGTCTTTGCACCAGTCTGTTGCTCAAACAAGGCTCACCTGAAGTCCTTGCTCCTGCAAGTCGCCCCCTACTGGACCCAATATCCCGGGAAATGCCTGGAGTTTGTGAAAAAGTCACAGTCTGCCCGATGAACTCGTAGTGAACTCTAACGGCCAAGTGAAGGTACTTGCCGAAACATGGGCATCTCGAAGTGTGTATACACACATACACTCAAACACATACTTGTGAATGACCACAACATACAGGATATACAAGGTAATACCGACATATAATCACACACATAGGTTGGACTTGATCGACTTGTGTCTATCCTCAACCTCACCCACTTTGCAACCATGCGATTATGCAACTTGCTAAGTCCAAAGACCATCTACAGTACATCCATGGCATCATGATAAAGGAGCAATCCTTAGAGACCAGATACTTGCACCCCTCTCCAGGGGTGAGGTCTCCCCCATATAGGCGTTCATATCAGCCTTTACAGCCGGGAGCTTCGTCACAGGAGAGGCTTGAACCTGTGCGGCTTGGTCAGAAGTGTCTGACAGGTGAGGGAAAAATTAAAATTCCTGCTCTTTTAGCAGCAGCATAACCGGCTGTTAGCAGTGAGGGAAAAAAAAGAGAATACTGGAGGTAGGGAGGAGACCTAATCTTATAGTATAACCGATCCTGTGATAGGGCAGGGGGTGGAGCCTACCCATACGTATATGCTGTCATGCTGTGTCAGGAAAGAGGTCTAAACTGGAGGTGAGCGCAGTGGTGAAAGGTGGTGGGAGTCACTGCACAATTACATTAACTAAAATCCACAAGGGTGAAGGTGGAAAAACTGTGGGTTATGAGAAGCATATTTAAAGGGAAAAATATTTGAAATAAGAAAAGCACTACTAATTGAACTATAGTCATCTGGGACTGTCACATTTATTTTATTTTATTGTACAGAAGAAAGTTTGTCACTGAATAATGAAAGCAGTTTTGTGGTTTGAAAGCAAGGTTTTAATTCAAAAACATTAATTGGATTGCACACGCATAGGCGCAGCCAACATTTTTGATTTTAACTCTTTTAGATATGTTTGGGGCTCTCACTTCTGACCAAGAACAACACTGGAGTAAGCATATTGCGGCCATTGTGTATGCCTACAAAAGCACCACAAATGATGCCACAGGTTACTCTCCTTACCGGCTAACGTTCAGATGGGAGGCTTGACTTGGCACGTCCCTAGACCATACCTCAACAACGTCCTACAGAGGATATGGGGACCACCTGAAGAGAAGTCTGAGGACAGTTTATGAGAAGGCTCAGGCTGCCTCAGATGCACGAGGACAGCGAAACCAGAAAAGCTTTGACCTCAGAGTGCGGGTAAATGACCTTCAGCCTGGTGACAGAGTGCTGCCGAGGAACTTGGGTGTCCCTGGAAAGCACAAGTTGGCTGATCGCTGGAAGTCGCAGCCCTACTTCATCTGTAAGCAGCTTTTAGGGCTACCAGTGTATCAGATCTGGCTAGAGGGAAACACAGGCCCACTGAAGACTTGGCACCGCAATAACCTGCTGCCCCTGTCAGAAGCAGTTTGTGTACTGCAACATCCAGATTCACAGCAGGGGCGGAAGTATAGGGGTCGCAAAAGTCGCCATTGCGACTGGGCCCCATGCTGCAGGGGGCCTGTGGGGGCCCGTGTGCCTCCCTCTCCCCGAGCCGTGGCTGCATATGGGACCGAGCTCCCTGATCCTCAGCCGATGCGTAAATCATTTGGCAGTGCAGGAGCTCGGTCACAAAGTGAAAGTAAGTGAGACGTGTCTAGCACACTGTGTGCTGTGCTCCCTGCCTCCCCCTACAGTGCAGTACCCGGCATGGAGAGTTTAAAGAGGAGTTCCACCCAGGGGGGCCATAAAAAAAAAAAAAAAAAAATTAAAAGTCAGCAGCTACAAATACTGCAGCTGCTAACTTTTGATTGGACACTTACCTGTCCCTGGGTCCAGCGATGCGGGGGATCAAAGCCCCGCTCGTCCCCCCCCTCCGCTCGTTTCAGAAAGACTTCAGTCTGCGACCACTGCAACTCTGACTTTTGGACACCTTGTCCTTCATCGGCATGAATACCCGATGAGTAATAACTTGTGATGATCGATATGTCTAATAGCTGATACGCTGAAATATTAGTTAGCTTAGCTACCTCCTCAAAAGGGGACTTGTTTCCTCTGTGGATTCACTGTTCCTGGTGCAGGAACTAATTCTTTTCTTATTACGAAAAACCAGTTAATACAGTTGTCAACCTTCCCTTGGGCCCTTTGGACCACCTGGGTTACTACAGGTTACTTTATCCCTCTTGTGACTGTGGGATGCAACCAATGGAAAAGAGCTATTTGTTCAAGTGGGATACTTATACTGTTGCTCTCTCTGAGGGTAACTTTATTGTATTTTTTCAGAGATTCAGAACTGCTTCCTGATAGGTCATTGTTGTAATGAGACTAGTTGGTCTCTAGATGAGGACTCCTGACTCGATCAGAGTCTGTACTAGGACTCTTTTCCCAGAATCTGGAAGTCTTTGCACCAGTCTGTTGCTCAAACAAGGCTCACCTGAAGTCCTTGCTCCTGCAAGTCGCCCCCTACTGGACCCAATATCCCGGGAAATGCCTGGAGTTTGTGAAAAAGTCACAGTCTGCCCGATGAACTCGTAGTGAACTCTAACGGCCAAGTGAAGGTACTTGCCGAAACATGGGCATCTCGAAGTGTGTATACACACATACACTCAAACACATACTTGTGAATGACCACAACATACAGGATATACAAGGTAATACCGACATATAATCACACACATAGGTTGGACTTGATCGACTTGTGTCTATCCTCAACCTCACCCACTTTGCAACCATGCGATTATGCAACTTGCTAAGTCCAAAGACCTTCTACAGTACATCCATGGCATCATGATAAAGGAGCAATCCTTAGAGACCAGATACTTGCACCCCTCTCCAGGGGTGAGGTCTCCCCCATATAGGCGTTCATATCAGCCTTTACAGCCGGGAGCTTCGTCACAGGAGAGGCTTGAACCTGTGCGGCTTGGTCAGAAGTGTCTGACAGGTGAGGGAAAAATTAAAATTCCTGCTCTTTTAGCAGCAGCATAACCGGCTGTTAGCAGTGAGGGAAAAAAAAGAGAATACTGGAGGTAGGGAGGAGACCTAATCTTATAGTATAACCGATCCTGTGATAGGGCAGGGGGTGGAGCCTACCCATACGTATATGCTGTCATGCTGTGTCAGGAAAGAGGTCTAAACTGGAGGTGAGCGCAGTGGTGAAAGGTGGTGGGAGTCACTGCACAATTACATTAACTAAAATCCACAAGGGTGAAGGTGGAAAAACTGTGGGTTATGAGAAGCACATTTAAAGGGAAAAATATTTGAAATAAGAAAAGCACTACTAATTGAACTATAGTCATCTGGGACTGTCACATTTATTTTATTTTATTGTACAGAAGAAAGTTTGTCACTGAATAATGAAAGCAGTTTTGTGGTTTGAAAGCAAGGTTTTAATTCAAAAACATTAATTGGATTGCACACGCATAGGCGCAGCCAACATTTTTGATTTTAACTCTTTTAGATATGTTTGGGGCTCTCACTTCTGACCAAGAACAACACTGGAGTAAGCATATTGCGGCCATTGTGTATGCCTACAAAAGCACCACAAATGATGCCACAGGTTACTCTCCTTACCGGCTAACGTTCAGATGGGAGGCTTGACTTGGCACGTCCCTAGACCATACCTCAACAACGTCCTACAGAGGATATGGGGACCACCTGAAGAGAAGTCTGAGGACAGTTTATGAGAAGGCTCAGGCTGCCTCAGATGCACAAGGACAGCGAAACCAGAAAAGCTTTGACCTCAGAGTGCGGGTAAATGACCTTCAGCCTGGTGACAGAGTGCTGCCGAGGAACTTGGGTGTCCCTGGAAAGCACAAGTTGGCTGATCGCTGGAAGTCGCAGCCCTACTTCATCTGTAAGCAGCTTTTAGGGCTACCAGTGTATCAGATCTGGCTAGAGGGAAACACAGGCCCACTGAAGACTTGGCACCGCAATAACCTGCTGCCCCTGTCAGAAGCAGTTTGTGTACTGCAACATCCAGATTCACAGCAGGGGCGGAAGTATAGGGGTCGCAAAAGTCGCCATTGCGACTGGGCCCCATGCTGCAGGGGGCCTGTGGGGGCCCGTGTGCCTCCCTCTCCCCGAGCCGTGGCTGCATATGGGACCGAGCTCCCTGATCCTCAGCCGATGCGTAAATCATTTGGCAGTGCAGGAGCTCGGTCACAAAGTGAAAGTAAGTGAGACGTGTCTAGCACACTGTGTGCTGTGCTCCCTGCCTCCCCCTACAGTGCAGTACCCGGCATGGAGAGTTTAAAGAGGAGTTCCACCCAGGGGGGCCATAAAAAAAAAAAAAAAAAAATTAAAAGTCAGCAGCTACAAATACTGCAGCTGCTAACTTTTGATTGGACACTTACCTGTCCCTGGGTCCAGCGATGCGGGGGATCAAAGCCCCGCTCGTCCCCCCCCTCCGCTCGTCGGCGCCGGCATTTCAACTGTGGGCGCCGGGCTGTGGCTTCACAGCCTGGCACCCACTGCGCATGCGCGAGCGGCGCCGCGCGCCGTGATTGGCCGCTCAATCACCTGGGACCTGTAATGGGTCCCAGATGATTGACAGGAGGGAGGGAGAAGAGCCGAGCCCTTCCTGTGCCAGGGGGAAGTGATGTCACCAGCCCAGGCAGAGGAAGGGGCAGACTACGAGGGACCACCTAGCAACAGGCATTTAGAGGTAAGTAAAAAAAAAAATATATCCAAATGTTTTTTTGTTTTGTTTTTTAGAATTTTTTAGATATGTTTGTTTTTTTGGGTGGAACCCCACTTTAAGGTACAGAGCTGCAGCTGCAGATTTTTAAAAAGGCGATCTATATATGTTTGTATGCATGTGTGTGCTTATATGTGTGTGTCTGCATGTTTGGGTGTATGTGTGTGTGTGTTTTATACGTGTGTGTGCATTTATTTGTGTGCATGTGTATGTTTACATGTGTTTGCGCATGTGTATAGAGTTATATGTGTGTGTGTGTGTGTGTGTGCATGTGTATAGAGTTATATGTGTGTGCATGTGTATAGAGTTATATGTGTGTGCGCATGTGTGTGTGCATGTTTATAGAGTTATATGTGTGTGCGCATGTGTGTGCATGTGTATAGAGTTATATATGTGTGCGCATGTGTGTGTGTGTGCATGTGTATAGAGTTATATGTGTGTGCGCGTGTGTGTGCATGTGTATAGAGTTATATGTGTGTGCGCATGTGTATAGAGTTATATGTGTGTGCGCATGTGTGTGCATGTGTATAGAGTTATATGTGTGTGCGCGTGTGTGTGCATGTGTATAGAGTTATATGTGTGTGCGCATGTGTGTGCATGTGTATAGAGTTATATGTGTGTGTGCATGTGTATAGAGTTATATGTGTGTGCATGTGTATAGAGTTATATGTGTGTGCGCATGTGTGTGCATGTGTATAGAGTTATATGTGTGTGTGCATGTGTATAGAGTTATATGTGTGTGCATGTGTATAGAGTTATATGTGTGTGTGCATGTGTGTGTGCATGTGTGTGCATGTGTATAGAGTTATATGTGTATGTGCATGTTTGTGTGTTTGCTCATGTGTGTGCGTTTATGTGTGTGCATGTATTTATATGTATATGTGTGTATTTGCGTACGTGTGTGTTTACATGCGTGTATGTATACACATTACTTGTAATTCTGACCCCCTTTTTCTTTACGATCAGAACAGATTTTTTTAGGGTGGGTTCATAATACCAACAAGAAAATACCATTCCTCTGAAAAGCGATGCAGATCACTTTTCAGAGGCATTTGACAGGCAGTGAAGAGGCAATATGTTGCACTATGACTAAAATGTTGAAGAAATGTTGAGAAACACTGATACAGAGAAACTGATCTCTCCATTCTCCTCCTGCAGCTGCTGAAAGGAAATGAGAAGTGGGGGAAATGGAAAGATCAGTTCCTCTATATGCAGTCGCACCCACAACGCCTCCTATGCAGCTTCTTTCTGCTGCCCCCCGTGTGCTCTCCAGCCCCCCTGTACTTTTTCCTGCCCCCCCGTTCTCTCCTGGCCCCTCCCCTTGTCCCCACAGCTCAGC
This sequence comes from Lithobates clamitans, assembly GCA_037952925.1. Classification (NCBI taxonomy): domain Eukaryota; kingdom Metazoa; phylum Chordata; class Amphibia; order Anura; family Ranidae; genus Lithobates; species Lithobates clamitans. The sequence continues at coordinate 8,339,700 of JBBGZY010000221.1, read as the reverse complement.
AGAGTTTCCCCCTCCCCTCTCCTGCCAGCTACTGTAGGGTATCTGCATGGAGAGTCAGTGATCCATACCGATCACGGACTCAATCCATTCATAACTGAAACATAGTAAACTGTATTTACTATGCTTCGGTTTGCGAATAAAGGGGCAGCTCTATACAGAGCTATTCCTGTCCATTCATTCTGTGCAGCTGAGGCTGTGTTCTCAATCTCCTTTCTCGTTCTCAAAGGTGAAACATCAGAGGTCTGCTTAGACCCCTGATATCTCACCAAAGTCCCCCAACTCTTAAAAAAAAATTAAACTACCAGGGTCACAAACATCACACTTGCGACCGGGCCTTGGCATTTACGCCATCGGCTCGGAGGGAAGGGCCCCAGCTGGGGGTCAGGGGGGCCCTTCATGATTTCTTGCACCGGGGCCCTGAAAGTTCTAGTTACGCCACTGACTCACAGCCTACTTCCAGGGCTTTACAGGGGTCCCGTCCAGTGACTAGGTCTCAGCCAGGGCCTGTGCTAGACTACTTTGCCCCACCCCCCCCAAAAAAAAAAATCTAAATTAATTCAATAATTCTAGCACCAAAACTCCTGGATAACACCAAACTGATGGCCTATAGGGGCTTTGCGTGTGTGCACCCATGAAACAGCGAAAAAATTTTTCTTATATTTTTTCATAGGCAACCCTTTAAAAGCCCCTACAGGACATCAGGTACTAACCTGATGTCCTGTTATGCAGTAGTTCTGATGCTAGAAATATTGCTCTCACTCCGGCGTGCACAGTGATACATGTGTAGGGAAATTGCATGCATTTTTGTATGTGTATATAGGGGTGCTCTAAAATGTTTTGTTTTTTAATGTGTCTCTTTAAATGTCTAAAACGTTTTTTTATATTTTTACATAACTTTTTTTTACCATTACAAAGGGACAATAGCCCCCTATGTGATAGCATATAGGTGACAGATACTCTTCATGAGACATTCAGGGTCTATTAGACCCTGGATGTCTTTTCTATACTCCACTACAGCTGATGGAACACAGGTGGGGAGAGGACAGGGCCAGGTGGACAGGAGAGGAGGGTGCAGCCAGTTGGGGGGGGGGGGGCAGAGCCAGGTGGACAGGAGAGGGGGGTTGCAACCAGGTGGGGGAGGATGGAGCCAGGTGGACAGGAGAGGTGGGGTGCAGCCAGGTGGGGGTAGGATGGAGCCAGGTTTGACAGGAGAGACTGGGGTGCAGCCAGGTGGGGGGAGGACGGAGCCAGGTGGACAGGAGCCTGGGGTGCAGCCAGGTGGGGGGAGGACAGAGCCAGGTGGACAGGAGAGGCTGGGGTGCAGCCAGGTGGGGGGAGGATGGAGCCAGGTGGACAGGAGAAAGGGGGTGCAGCTTGGTGGGGGAGGATGGAGCCAGGTGGACAGGAGAGCGGGGTGGACAGAGCCAGGTGGACCGGAGAGGGGGGTGCTGCCAGGTGGGGAGAGGACAGAGCCAGGTGGACAGGAGTGGGGGGGTGCAGCCAGGTGGGGGAGGATGGAGCCAGGTGGACAGGTGGGAGGAGGACAGAGCCAGGTGGACAGGAGAGGGGGGTTGCAGCGGTGGGCAGGAGAGGGGGGTTGCAGCCAGGTGGGCAGGAGAGGGGGGTTGCAGCCAGGTGGGCAGGAGAGGGGGGTTGCAGCCAGGTGGGCAGGAGAGGTGTGGTGCAGCCAGGTGGGGAGGACAGAGCCAGATGGACAGGAGAGGGTGGGGTGCAGCCAGGTGGCGGAAGGACAGAGCCAGGTGGACAGGATAGGGGGGTGCAGCCAGGTGGGGGAAAGACATAGCTAGGGGGATAGAAAAGGGGGTTTGCAGTCAGGTTGGGGGGAGGACGGAGCCAGATGAACAGGAGAGGGGGGGTACAGCCAGGTGGGGGAAAAGGGGGGTGGACAGAAAAGGGGGGAGGATGGAGCCAAGTGGATAGGAGAGGGGGGGTGCAGCCAAGTGGGGGGAGGACAGAGCCAAGTGGACAGGAGAGGGGGTGCAGCCAGGTGGGGACAGGACAGAGCCAGGTGGACAGGAGAGGGGGGTGCAGCCAGGTGGGGGATAGACAGAGCCAAGTGGACAGGAGAAGGGGTGCAGCCAGGTGGGGGCAGGACAGATCCAGGTGGACAGGAGAGGGGAGTGCAGACAGGTGGGGGGGGACAGAGCCAGGTGGACAGGAAAGGGGGGTGCAGCCAGGTGGGGGACAACAGAGCTAGGTGGATAGAAAAGGGGGGAGGATGGAGCCAAGTGGATAGGAGAGGGGGGGTGCAGCCAGGTGGGGGAAGGACAGAGCCAAGTGGACAGGAGAGGGGGTGCAGCCAGGTGGGGACAGGACAGAGCCAGGTGGACAGGAGAGGGGGGTGCAGCCAGGTGGGGGCAGGACAGATCCAGGTGGACAGGAGAGGGGAGTGCAGCCAGGTAGGGGGAGGACGGAGCCAGGTGGACAGGAGAGGGGTGTGCAGCCAGGTGGGGGGAGGATGGAGCCATGTGGACAGGAGAGGGGGTGCAGCCAGGTGGGGGGAGGACGGAGCCATGTGGACAGGAGAGGGGGGTGCAGCCAGGTGGGGGAGGATAGAGCCATGTGGACAGGAGAGGGGGGTGCAGCCAGGTGGACAGTAAAGGGGGGTGCAGCCAGGTGGATAGAAAAGGGGGTTGCAGTCAAGTTGGAGGGAGGACGGAGCCAGGTGAACAGGAGAGGGGGGTACAGTCAGGTGGGGGGGAGGACAGAGCTAGGTGGACAGAAAAGGGAGGGGACAGAGCCAGGTTGATGGGAGGGGGGTGCAGCCAGGTGGGGGATGGACAGAGCCAAGTGGACAGGAGAGGGGGGTGCAGCACAGAGCCAGGTGGACAGGAGAGGGTGGGGTGCAGCCAGGTGGGGGATGGACAGAGCCAAGTGGACAGGAGAGGGGAGTGCAGCACAGAGCCAGGTGGACAGGAGAGGGGAGTGCAGCAGGTGGACAGGAGAGGGTGGGGTGCAGCCAGGTGGGGGAAGGACAGAGCCAGGTGGACAGGAGGGGGGTGCAGCCAGGTGGGGGGAGGACAGACCTAGTTGGATAGAAAAGGGGGGTTGCAACCAAGTGGGGGGAGGATGGAGCCATGTGGCCAGGAGAGGGGGTGCAGCCAGGTGGGGGAAGGATGGAGCCAGATGAACAGGAGAGGGGGTGCAGCCAGGTGGGGGGAGGACGGAGGCATGTGGATAGGAGAGGGGGGTGCAGCCAGGTGGGGGGAGGACGGAGCCATGTGGATAGGAGAGGGGGTGCAGCCAGGTGGGGGATGGACAGAGCCAAGTGGACAGTAGAGAGGGGTGCAGCCAGGTTGGGGCAGGACAGAGTCAGGTGGACGGGGGGTGCAGCCAGGTGGGGGAGGGGACAGAGCCAGGTAGACAGGAGAGGGGGTTGCAGCCAGGTGGACAGGAGAGGGGGGTGCAGCCAGGTGGGGAGGACAGAGCCAGGTGGACAGGAAAGGGGGGGGTGCAGCCAGGTGGGGTGAGGACAGAGCCAGGTGGACACGAGAGTGAGTGCAGCCGGGTGGGGTGGATGGGGGAGCCAGGTGGACAGGAGAGGGGGGTGTAGCCAGGCCGCGGAGGACAGAGCCAGGTGGACAGGAGGGGAGTGCAGCCAGGTGGGGAAAGGACAGAGCCAGGTGGACAGAAGAGGAGGGGGGGTCAGCCAAGTGGAGTGAAATGCAGCCAAGTGGATAGGAGAGGGTGGTGCAGTCAGGTGGACAGGAGATGTTCTTACCTTGAGAGATATCATCACTGGCTTTTCTTTTTCATACATCATAGGACACAGAGTCAGGGTAGTATTCATTACCTGCTGGGTTATACTTCATCATTAGGTGAATGGACACTGATAGACCAAAGGTCTTCAGACAGGAAGTGACCCCTATATAACCCCTCCCATGCAGGAAGCACTTCAGTTCTTTACCAGTATCTACAAGGTGGATGGCACAGTTTGTTTGAGCTCTCTGAGCTCCAGGTCTCTAGTTCCATAAACAGTTCCAAAAATGAATCAAGGGATTGACTGATCGGATCCATTTGTCACAGGCTTTTATGCTTAGATAAATGGTACCCGAGCCTCGCAAAGAAGATTCAAGATCCTGTGAGGTTTTGGCCATAACGTGGCCTCTGGGCGCTGGACACTACAGCGCTAAGGCATTTCCTGCAGGGTGCTGTACAGATCCAAGGGAGTGGACCCTAAACATGAAAGGGTACCCAGTTCTTGAAGGTCCAAGTGACAGGAACCCACTGTGAAGGGTGAAGCTTGGGCCCTTGGCTTGTAAGTAGCCCTGCGCCTGGACGGGTAAGTGAAACCCCTTTATTTTATTATTGTGGGGTGTCTCAGTGATTGTAACAATCAGTCAAGCTAGCTAAGGGCTGGACACCTGTGTGCGGTGACCCTACAGGGGAGTTCTGGGCTAGCTGTGGGTGTTTGCAAAGTGTAACTTTTTTGCTTGTGTCTGGTTGTTTTTTACCTGTATGATGGTGCACCACGGTGCGCCATTTCACCTTGGTTCGCCATGGCGCACGTGCGTTCACAAGAGTGCTGCTGGGCTCAGCGGTTTGTTTGGCAGCCATGGCGCACGCAGCTTTGCCCGCACAAACGTCTTAGCCTTTATCTGGGCGCATAAAGATTTGCGTCATATGTGAATACAGTCACACCCGATCGCAGGGGCCACGCACACGCATAGAACGTTCCGGCGCACATCCAGCTTATTTAAGCTGTGCAGGCCAAGCATGTGGTGCTTCCAGAAGGCAGCTGTGGAACACAGAGCAGGCTCTGAACAGACACTTTCAGTGGTTCATTTTTCCTTACCAGGGTCACGTCAGTCACCAGGTGTTGCTTGGCAGGCTAAAGGTGCTTAGCAGGATTATTGCATAGGGGCTTGGTGAGCCCTATTAAAGGGTCTCCTTTCTGAGGTGTTTTAACTACCCCCAAGTACTCTTTCAATACCTGCAAACAATGTCTTCCAAAAAGGAGTGGGACTAACACCATAGGGAAGGGCACACTATGTCATCAGTAGTTCCTGATGAACCTAGTGATATCCCCTGAAAGACCAGAGGCGCCCGGGCAATCTGAGCCACTGCGCTTATCTGGTATTGTGCCTACAGTCAATGCTGCTTCACCCTTTATCACTAAGGATGAACTGTCCTCAGCTGTAGCCGAGGCACAGGGTTTTACTCAAACCTGTTTACGGTTCAGAAACCAAACAGGGACACAGGGCCCATTTTGGACCTAAAGTCCCTGAACAAGTATTTATTGATACAATCCTTCCTATGGAGTCAGTCCGCTCAATAGTAATCTCACTCCAAAGGGGAGACATTTAGCCTCCATCGATAAAAAGGACGCATACTTACACGTACCTATCTTTTAGCCTCATCAGAGGTTCCTACGTTTTGCAGTAGAGGAATGTCATTTTCAGTTTGTGGCTCTACCCTTCGGGCTTGCTACAGCTCCCTGGGTGTTCACAAAGGTCTTAGCACCAGTACTGGGTCTTTTAAGGGCCCAAGGGATCCTGGTGCTCGGGTATCTGAATGACCTCCTGCTCAGAAATCACTCAGTACAGGCTCTAGAACAGAGCATAATATACACAGTGAGGTATTTGAAAAGTTTAGGCTGGATCATAAATACCGAAAGCTCAGCCTTGAGACCAGCTCAAAGTCTAAAATATATCGGTCTGATTCTAAACACCTTCCAAGCAAGAGTATTCTTGCCACCCATAAGGATCTGTGCCCTGAAGGATCAGGTGCATCAGATAAGGGGCACCAGACAACCCTCCATTAGGCTCTGTATGAGTCTTCTAGGGAGGATGGTATCCTCCTTTGAAGCAGTGCCCTATGCCCAGTTCCATTACAGGCCTTTAAAACAAGACATCTTGTTGGCTTGGAACAGGGGAAGAAAAGCTCTGGATTGTCCAATGTGCTTATCTCCTCAGGCAGGCTTAAGCCTAAACTGGTGATTGCAGGATGAGAACCTGCGAAAGAGAAAATCCTTTCTTCCGGTAACTTGGAAAGTACTGACTACAGATGCCAGTCTCTCAGGCTGGGGAGCAACCCTAGATGGGCTCACTGCTCAGGGGAAATGGTCAGGGACAGAACAGACCCTGCCCATCAATGTCCTAGAATTACGAGCAATATGCCTGGCCCTGCGGTCCTGGACAGTGGAGCTTCAGGACTGCCCTATCGGGGTTCAGTCCAACAATGCCATGGCAGTGGCCTATATAAACCACCTAGGCGGTACCAGGAGTCATTTAGCTCTGAAGGACATACTAGCCTGGGCAGAGGGAAATGTGCCAATATCGGCAGTCCTCATCCTGGGAGTAGAGAACTGGAAGGCAGATTATGTCAGCCACCAGCAGATCTGCCTGGGGGAATGGTCCCTACACACAGAGGTGTTCCAGAAAATTTGCCAACGTTGGGGATGACCAGAGGTCGACCTACTGGCATCCAAGTTTAACAACAAGCTACAGCAGTTTGTGTCTTGAACACGCGATCCTCTGGCAATTGTAGCAGATGCCCTGATAGTTCCATGGAGCCAGTACTCCCTGGTTTATGCTTTCCCCCAATCCCTCTCCTTCCAAATTTGTTGTGCAGGATTCGGAGAGAGGGGATTCCAGTCATTCTGGTTGCACCAGCCTGGCCCAGAAGGCTCTGGTTCCCGGAGATTGTGAGACTGATAATAGACGGGCCATGGACGCTTCAAAGTTGCCCCGATCTACTATCTCAAGGTCCTATATTCCACCCTAATTTACAGTCTCTAAATTTGACGGCATGGCATTTAAAGCCAGGGTGTTAAAGGACCTTGGCATCGTGGGACCAGTGGTGTCTACTCCTAATGAATGCTAGAAAAATTATCACTAGGAAGATTTATCATAAGGTCTGGAAGACTTCTATTGCTTCATGTGAAGCCAGACGGGTTGACTCCGAAGTTAGTCAGTAGTTCCAGTCCTCTAATGCTGCTATCCACACAGTACCCCAAACAAATTGTTCCAAACAGAGTATTATTCACCCAGCCAACCTCTGCCTCTCTCAGAGAACAAATCCGCCGCTGGGGAGAGGCCTGCACTGGCCCTTCTCCCTGGAGTCCTTTCAGCCACTGGAGAGAAGACAGGGTGACTGAGCTCACACATCATGCTGTTGGGGATCTGGGCCGACTGCCCAGCATCCCTGGGGTATACAGGTGACCAGTGACCAGCGCCTCAGCTGGGGAAGTTCCTTGCAACTCCACAGATACTGCTGGGTAGAGCACACTGAAATTTGGCCCTGATACCAGCTCTTCTGCTGGAGGCTCATCAGGTTGTTCTTGTTCAGCAGAAAAGTCTATCAAATCCCCTGTTTCTGCAACTCATGCCTGGGGATAGAAGTTCACAATCTCATGTCCATGGAACCCAGAAGATGCTATTAGTGCTGGGCAGAGGTTAGCAGAACTCTGCCCTGTTGTCAGCACTTCAGCTTTGGGGATGGCAATCCCCAGATTTTCCACTGCCGATTCTTCAGCCAGGATTTCGGATAGTCCCAGGCAAAGGGAGCTCGACCCTGCTGCTGAGCAGAGTCTAGCAGCTGTCTGTAGGCGATCTCCAGCTCCCATTCCTGAACGGCCAGAAACTTCAAATCTTCCTGTTTCCAGAGCCCTTCCGAGACATTCAGTCTTCGCTCTCTGTGCTCCATTATTTCCTCCAAACGCCACTCCCGATCACTCCCAAAGTCAGGGTCCCTAGACAGCCTCCAATACAACAATCCCAGGCCATCATAGTCAAAGCGTTCGGTGGGGCTGTCCTCCGCTGACCACGGGCACTCTTGAGCTACATACCACTGGAGGGCTCTGTAGCTCTCGTCCAACCGCATCTCTGCCCGGATCAGCCTGCTTAACTCCACTGTCCATTCCTGCTTCGGCTGTTCCACCAATAACAGCATTCGTACTTCATACTGCGACCAGTACCTTACATGGATGGAGGGGAGAACTTTTCCCTGGTGAAGCTGCTCACGGGCTAGCACTTCCATTCCAGAGTTCGCATCGGATAGAATCAGACCATCCCAGCAGGACCTGCTCTGATACTGGTCCTCCTATGCTGTATCTGCATCTCTCGCAACCTCCTTCTGAATTCCTTTTCCATGGTGGCTGGTATCTGTACCTCTCCTCTCCTTTCAGTTGGTGCTGCTGTGACTTCTGCTGCTGCAGCACCTCTTTGCTGTAGCCAAGTTGCATCCACAGCCGCTATAACTAGGTCTATGATTTCTGCTGTAGGGTTAGAACCATAATGTGCCAGTCTTATTTTAACAGCCCGATCAAACCATGCCTCTTCGGGTGTCCTGTCTGTTATGCTGGGCCTTTCGGTTATGTTGGGTCTTTCGACTCTATCCATTTCGACTAGTTCTGCGATAATGTCCCTCTTCTTACGGTTGTTAGTCGGTCAGCCCCGGTTCTCCAATAAGTCCTTGAGGGAAGAGAGCTTTAGCCATTCATACTGTGCTTCCATTGACCTGTGTCCTCTTGTAGCTGTCCTTCTGGGCTGTGGGAATGATCCCGCTGCTTGCCACCAGTTGTAACGACACCCCGAGTATGAAAGGGGTTAAAGCCATTTAGGACATTCCATTTCCGAACACAAAGGCAGCTACCAAACACTCTGATCAGCCGAACAAGAACCCCATGCGAATAATTCCCCCCCCCCCCAAATACGAGTTGAGGCTCTGTCTTAAGGGTCATTCAGGAATCAACTCATATATTATCACACATGGACACAACAGTAAAGTAACTCAGACTCTTTCCCCCCACCCTTGTAAAAGAGGGAGGGTTAAACTGTCCAATGACAATAGACCCACAGGTCAGGTGTGTTCAAACTTCTCATCAATAAACAGTCTTATCAGCAGGGGGCTGCTGGAAGAATCCCCCCTCCCTCCATAGTTACACATCCTGTGATATCCAAGGCAGACAGACACAATAGAACATTGGAATACAGCCCCACCCCAAACTAGCACAGCAAATAGTACACAACACAATGAGATAGCACAGATTATATATACAACATTGAGTCTGACTAGCACAGATCATAGTGGGGTTCTCATTCACCTTGTGCCCCTATTAGTGACTCCCATCACAATGGCATATTTGGGGTCCCCAGAGTCTGTGAGTCTTGGGGGACATGGACCTGAATCTAAAGTAATGCCACCTCAAGGGTCCTCAGGCATACAGCTCACAAAGAGCACCGTTCTCCCAAATGCCAGGGCCCATAATCGGTTGGCAAGAGGCTGGCATTCAGCCCCCTCATAAAGCCTCTGTCCTGGCTAGGTCTGTCACAAACGCATAGGGGATTTGGAGGATGATACCCATTCTTTGCAGGCCTCTGTCAGAGAATTGCGCCAAACCCAAGAATATACCACTGATAAATTAACAGATATGGAGGACCTTCAGTTATCCTCCTTCACAGCTTCCCCCTCCCCCCCTTCTTTTTCTTTTTCCTCATCTGCACCACTCCACAAGATTGGTCATAGAGATCGCTTGGAAAAAAAGGTATCCTTATACGCGGATGACATGTTGATATATTTGGCGGACCCCCAGTCATCACTCCCTACTCTACTGGATATTATCCAGCGCTTTGGGCACTTTTCTGGCTTCCAGGTAAACTGGAACAAATCCCTGTTGTTTATGCTGAACCAATCCACCCCAATTTCACTACCACCCTCATGTCCATTACAGATTGTACATACCTTTCGTTACCTAGGCACTGAGATACAGCGGCCTATCTCCTCACTAATACATTAAAATTAATTTAGATCCACTCATTAGTAGAATGAGGAATACTCTTAAGACCTGGACCCACCTTCCACTGTCGCTGCTGGGTAGAATAAATATTTTTAAAATGATCTTTTTACCACGCTTCCTATATATTCTGAGTAACTCCCCAATATACATCCCCAAAAACAAATTTAAAGAAATTGATACGATTCTTATTTTATTTGAGGGGGAGGTAGGGCGACAATAGCAAAAGATGTTACAACTACTTATTTTGGTGGGGGAATTGGTGCTCCCCGAGGAAAACAATGCGGTAACAGCATTGGAGGCAGCCATTCTCATTTCCTATGAATCTCTTCAAAACCTAATACATTGTCTCTCCACCAGGGGACGGGAGGGTACGACCATTCTATCTATTTTTTTTTTTTTTTTGCAAAAAGATTTTTATTGTAAAGTAGAAAATATAGCAAGTGTACAATCATAATAACATTTGTACATAGTAACAGTAGTACATATGGCTTCTACATAGTAAAAATAAAGGTAGATGAGTATGTGACTTCAGTAGGACTCTTTCTAATGTCTAATCCCCCAGCCGGAGGTATACTCATATCTAATCTAGATTCAGTGTGCAAGCCATATGTAGAGTTGACTTTTTTAACTAGAGAACTGTATCTTGTATCCTATATCTATACTTAACATGGGTTTTTAGTACATATATTTCAGGTAGCGAGTAAGGGAATAAAGACCCAAGAGAGGGTGGTAAAGAGGAGGGAATAGAGAGGAAAAATTCAGAAGGCTTGCATTTTGTCAGGATCCAAGGTTGCCCATATTTATTTCTATCTCTCTATCAAGGACTCATAGGTTTCGGAATATTTGAATACGATCCAAGGTTGCCAAATTTTGTTAAAGATTTTGGTTGTTTCGTGGGCCGTCGCTTTTATCTCTTCCATTTTATAGAGGAGGTGAACCTCTTCCAACCATTCCCTAATTGTGGGGGCAGTGGCATTTCTCCAGTGTCTGGGAATCACTGCCTTTGCAGCTGTGAGTAAAAATCTAGTGAGTGATCGCTTGCATTTTTTCAGGGAACAATTGGTGATGTGCAACAAACAGCATGCGGCGTCTAAGTGAATCTTCATTTCTCTTATGAGCTTTATGGTGTCGCAAACCTGTCGCCAAAACAGCTGTATTAAGCTACATTCCCACCATATGTGTTGTAGGGTGCCTTTCTCCTGGTTGCAGCGCCAACAAAGGTCAGGGACATTAGGGAACCATTTATGAATTTTGATCGGTGTGTTGTACCAATTCGTTAGGAGCTTAAATGAGGTTTCCTGCAATCTTGTGCTAAAAGCATGACATGTGAAGGACTTAACCTCCAGTCTTCTACGCCACCCCTTAAACATAAACTCTACTCCCTCCAAATCCTCCCCACAAATGACGTGACAAGGTGTTGGAGTAAATAGCCTTGACGGCCTTTTATTAACAAAATAACATAAAATTAAATAAATAACATTTTTAAATAATTTTAATAACCTTTTCAGTACTTTTTGGGGTCTTGGAGGGGAACACACACCACTGGTCACTTCGTATAAACTTTAGGCCTCCAGTCGCAACCCCCGGACTGTGAAACGGTACACAACCTTCGCAGTTTCCTACCTTTTTACCCCTTCCTGGTTAACCCCTCGTAACCGCAAAGTACCTGAAAAACCCCATACTACAGATGGGTACCAACCATGTTATATCTCCATATAACATACATCTCCTCCTCCTCCTCCTCCTCCTCCTCCTCCTCCTCCTCCTCCTCCTCCTCCTCCTCCTCCTCCTCCTCCTCCTCCTCCTCCTCCTCCTCCTCACAGATCCAAACCACTGCCACCGCACGCAAGGGGTAAAACCTTACCTTTGCGAGCACCTTCACACCCTCAATGCTCGTTGTACACCCTCTTGCAAGCCTAGCGCCCAAAGGTCGGTTCCCACTTCATTAAGGTACACCCCATCGCTCCTAAGGTACCTCCATGTATCCACTTCCAACTCCCTATGCCATATGGTCACACCCCCATTCCTCATAATGAACCTGCTGACTTCCTTATTCACTTTTACTCAGGCCCTATTGACCTTTTTAGCTGATCAAGCCCACCGCCATGATGTCCTGCCAACCATATCTGACCATACAATGACCATCCCGGGGTAGGCCGCCTGTAGGCGTAAAAAATCGCGTTTTATGTCATGTATTAGATCCCTCATGGACCTCCCCCCCCAAATGTAGCACCAAAACATCTGGTGCCCTGTCCCAACGAGCAAACCTGTGGACTTCTGACCTCACCCTGTTCCAAGCATACCCGGTACCCCGATCCATCTGATCTAAGCCTCATGTCTGGGGATGCCCAGCTGCCTACCGTTCGGCCGAACATCAGCTCGTCTGGCCCCCCAGTAAACGAATGAGAGGCCCAGGATCCAAACCAGGCCCACCGATTCACCTGTGAATCAAAAGATGACAAACAAAAACAGTAAGTTCCTCCCAACTGCAACCACTAACCCCAAACCTGCACCCCTTTTTAACAAGCCTGTAACAAATGTGGGCCAATATAGAGTTTGAATCTGTCCGAGTCCCACCTACCAATGCGCTTCACTGCTTCAAAACTAAGACCAGCCCTGGCAGCCTCTGTAGCAGCACCTATGCGGAAAGAATGGGAGGAGTAGCTTTTTGGATCGTACCCGGCCGCCGATAAACATTTCTTGAACACCGCTATAAATTGAAACTTAGACAAGGACGACCCATCTGCATGCATCAAGAATGAGCCCGATAACCTCGGACGCATGTCCCTGAACAATTGTACCGCTCTTACCGGACAAATGTGTGACTCTGCAATCTGGAAAACTTCCAGTTGCATGCCCCTACCAGTCTGATCAGTTTTTGACCGTTTTATCCATATTCTAACCGAATTAGTCAAATACTCCAGATCATCCCACTGCAGCCCACCTTGAGCCCGCTTGGACGGGCTGACTAGCTCGCTTACCCATAACGCCCCAAAGAACGCTAGTCCAAAAGCCGCGTGGAATAAGGCGTTTTCAAACTCTGAACTGCAAAGGTATGATATATGCCGAAATAGGCCGTGTAACATGTCAAAAGACACCGGGCGCCACCCATCCCTCTTCTTATGCGCTTTCCTGTATCCTTTCACTGCTTGCTTCACCCAAAAGTCTTTAGTATATTCTCGCAGTCCTTGTAACTTAAAAAGAAAGGCCAAACCTGACAATTTCCTATCGATGGCAGCTGCCGAGATATCCCACTCAAATCAAATATTAATAAAATAAAGAATCGCATGTGTTACCTCCCGGCCTCTGGGGCGATCTCCAGCCTGTGCAAGCATGCTAACCAATCTTGCCATACCTTGGAGTAGGCGTCCCAAGTTGCCTTACTCACGGAGCATTGAATCCACCCTGCCACGTTCCCAAGGCAACGTTCCACATCCAGTCGGGGCAGGTAACCCCCTGCTGCTCCGCGTCTGGTGTCAACTCCCGAAACTTGTCCCACTGGAAACGAGATAGCGCATCAGTTCTCAACCCCTGGTAAGTGTACAGCGTAGATGAAAACAATCAATTTAAAACAGCGCAATACTAAATGCCTCAGCAACCTGACCACTGGCATAGACTTGGCCAACAACCGGTTAATCACCTGAACGACCCCCAGGTTGTCACAGTTGAGCCGCACCTTCAAGTTACGGAAGGATTCCCCCCATATTTCCATTGCCACCACAATTGGAAACAGTTCCAGGAGGACTAGGTTCTTCAAGAATCCAGCCTCCACCCAAGCAGGGGGCCAGCGGGTGGCACTCCAATTTCGTTGAAAGACAGCCCCATAGCCCGTAGAACCTGCTGCGTCCATGAATAATTCAAGATCCCAATTACTGATGGGACCTGACATCCACAGGCCGCGCCCGTTAAGATTCCAGGAATTCATGCCACACCCGCAAGTCCTCTCTGTGCTCACTGTTAAGACTCATGAAGTGAGTAGGGGCCTGTACCCCTGCGGTTGCTGCCAACAGCCGCTGGCAAAACACCCTACCCATGGGAATTATTCGGCAAGCAAAATTTAGCTTCCCCAATAACGATTGTAGCTGCCTCAATTGCACCTTGCGCCTACCGATGGTCCCACGCACTTCTGCCTTGAGATTTTCCAGTTTGTCCAACGGCAATCGGCACTCCATTCCCATGGGATCCACTTCAATTCCCAGGAAAATGATGTTGGACGTGGGGCCTTCCATTTTGTCGGGCGCTAACGGGACCCCGAAACACTCCGCTATATGCTGTAACGTCCCTAAGAGGACTGCACAAATGGTGGAACCTGCTGGGCCGACGCATAGGAAATCGTCCAGATAGTGAATGACCGAGTTGATCCCAGAGACGTCCCGCACCACCCATTCCAAAAACGAGCTGAACGAGATAGAGCATCCCATCGGGAGGCAACGATCGGCGTAGTATGCCCCATTCCATGTGCAGCCTAGCAGATGGAAACTTTCCGGGTGAACCGGCAAAAGCCGGAAAGCAGATTCAATATCTGCCTTTGCCATAAGTGACCCCCCGCCCGTAGCAACGAACCCATGCTATCGCTGCATCAAAGGAAGTATATGTTACTGCACACTCCTCCGGCGCAATCGAATCATTGACTGACCCACCCTTCGGAAAGGAAAGGTGGTGAATCAATCTGAATTTATTTGGCTCCTTCTTGGGAACTACTCCCAATGGGGATACCACCAAGCCTGGAAGCGGAATCGAAGTAAAAGGGCCAGACATGCGCCCCAACTGTACTTATTTCTCTAATTTTTCCGCAACCACTGTCAGATGCAGAAGGGCTAAATGTAAATTCTTGGCTATGGGAGGGGCTACCGCCAGTGAGCACGGTATTTTGAAACCACTCGCGAATCTTGATACCAATAACTGAGCCGCTCTTCGGTCGAGGTACCTACTGAGGAAAGGACACATCCTTTCCACCCGCATCGGCATCGTGCCTCTTATTTGCAGGCTCTCCGCCAAGCCCCTTCCCTCTTCTTCTAAAGCACTTTGACAGTGTGTGAGATCCCCCGCAGCCGGAGCATGTGTGCTTAAATCGACAGTTTGCACCAAACTTACATGTGCCCTCATTGAACAGAAGCCCCATCTCTTGTCGGTCGGTTGTCCTAGAGCTGTGTTACCTCCGACCCCTGCCTGAAAAAACTGATTCGGAGCCCTCGCTCATAAGCTTCCATAGGCTGATATCCTTGTGGTCCCAGCGTAGCGACGGTCGGACGGCCATTCCTTGCCGAAACTGTTCGTCGTACCGCAGCCATGCCACCCCGCCATATGTCTGGTGCGCCTCACTAATGGCTTCTAAGTACACGAACAAGCCGAGCAGTTCTCGGGGGGGCCTTTTCCCCTACCACACTCGCCAAGATGGCGAACGCCTGCAGCCAATTAGAAAAAGTCTATATCTGCATTTTTGCTCGTCCTCCTTCTTGCTTTCTTCCAGTTTCAATTTTTTCTTTTACTTCTGTTTTGAGATGGGCTCCCAATGGGCCCTCAAAACAGACATAAACCTCGCTCTTCACGGAGTCCGCCAACCTGACTGACTCCGCCTTCTTCTCTCCTGTTTTTTTTCCGGCTGTCCAGGACTGAAACGCTGGCTGATATTACTGGCGGATCGACCACCGCCGTCCCAGTTCCAATTGTCGGTGCAGCCGAATCGCCACTAGCCGTGACCGTTGCCGTCAGTGTAGTCGCTGCAGCACCATCTTTTCCCTGTGGTGGAGCCCACGCCTGCGCTGGTGACGAACTGTCCCCCGTGGTCGGCTCAAAGCGCTGTAACAAATCCCGAAAACCTGACAATAGCTCCTGCAGGCCTGTCCTGCCCGCCCTTTCTCCTGCCTCCCTGGGCTGTTCTGCAGGTGGCCTAACCACGCTTGCCTCCGATGAACTACCCCCCAGGGGGAGCCCCTTTTCCTGCCTTGCTCCAATAACTTTTCTAATAAAGAAGAAACAGATAAAGTAGAACTGCACTCACCAGGCTGCCCAGGACTGGGCCCACCAGCCGCCACTCCAGAATCCACCGCTGACGAGTGTCCCTGGTCTTCATCCCTCTCCGACCCGGACAGCTCCCCCTCCGATCTGTCGCTGACCTCCTCCTGCCGAACGACAGCTGGCTGCACTCCAGAGGGTCCTGCTCTGGCTGCTGGGGGTCTGCGCTGTTACTCTTGTCCCACTCTGTTTTGTAACGCCAGACCTCTGTGCTGCCCGCCTGGATGGACTTCTGTGCCCTCGACTAGTCTGGGCCTCTGTTGTTCCCCCTCTGCCTTCGCTCACCATCGACCCTGCGCTCCTCACGTTCCTCCCTCTGGAAAGCGCAGGGCTGCTGGCGGCCTCGGCCAGCTGGCCAGCCCCCCGATGCACTGTTGTCACACGCTGGACCGGCTGGCTGCTCGGGGCCCCCTTGCATCCCCAACCGCCTGCTCCAGGCATCTGCGACTAGCTGGGGGGGAGCCATGTGTTAAGCTGGGCTCCCCCATCCCTGCGCTCCGGCCTCTGTGCTGTGTCCTCTTTGTGTCACCTTGCCTGGCTCCCTGAGGCTGTTGTTTGCTGGGGGGTGGATGGACCATTCCTCTCCTCTCCTGCTGTGGCCTCTGACCCCCAGGAGCGGAGTCAGGGCTGAAGCGCTCAGGTGGCCTGGAACAGCGCGCACGTGGAGCCTCCAGGGCCCCTCCATTCATTGCCGCTCTGCTCTTATTTAGAATGGCTGCTACACTTCTTTTTTTTTTTCTTGCCACATCAGCGAAGTATTTTTCCGGGAGTCTTGTTTCAGTTATTAAAGTTCAAACTCGTCCCTTCACATTGTCACATCATAGTGGCAATTTTTAACAGCTGTTTACAAAACAGATATATCTCAGAAAAACCCCTATTAAAATGAACTTCCCTCTTTCAGCAAATCCTAGGGCGCTCCTAACCCTCCCACCCCCTCCTCACCCCCCAACCTCACCTCTCTTATTTCGCCCCCCTCTTCCACTCCTACTCCACTCTACTCCTGTCTTCACCAGTATCCACTCATCTTGCCCTAACCCATTTTTCACCATCTAGGAGTATCTAGGCCTCAAAGCTAAATACCCCATACCTCAGCAGCTCTTAGTGAGTCTTTGTACACCACCCATTCCCTCCATTTCGTCTCAAATACTTCCATTCTCGTCCCTTCGCTAAACCTGAGATATTCTAGACTTTGGATTCCATTAATTTTATTGAACCAGTCCCTCATCGTGGGTCTTCCTTTCTTTTGCCAATAACTGGGTATAAGGCTTTTAGCCGTATTAGTGAGCTGTGGTAATAACGTTTTCAGGTATATCTTTGTGGGCATTTCGCTCTTGTGAAATAGGCACTCCCAAGGGTCGTCCGGGATAGCGATATTGGTGATCTCTTTAATTATTCCCCTTACCTCCCCCCAGAATTTTTTGATTTCTGGGCACTGCCACCAAATATGCGCCATTGTCCCTATTTCTTTGCAACCCCTCCAGCATAATTGCGAAGTTTCCTTCTGGAATTTATGTACTCTATCGGGGGTCATGTACATTCTCACCAAGCACTTGTAGTTCAACTCCAATATTTTGCAGTTGACCGAAGTGGCATTAACTCTTCTCAATATCTGCCACACTTCTGGGTCTTTAAGCTTGCTTTCCAATTCCTTCTCCCACTTCCTGATATATGGTGGGACCTCCATGTTCCCCAGTTCTAATAATACTTTATAAATCTTAAAGAACCCCCCCTTCCTTCCTTCCTTCCTTCCTAATTTTTTTACCAATCTAATTGGCTGCGGGAGTGAGTCAATAAAATGACTCAGTTAATTATACCACCATGGGTCAATAACTAACAGGTTGTCCTTATCTTTAAGTTCTTGGTATGTACAAATTTTATCCTGACTCATTACATCCTTTAATTGGGCGTCTTCCTTCAAAATCCACTTCGCAAACAAGTCCTTCCATCCCCGGTACAAAGTATTCTGTATCCTTAAGTGGAATTAAGGGTGAATTGAACTCCCAATGCTCCCTTTTGTGCAGATTATCCCAAACTTTAAGTGCATGTCTCGTAATGTCCTGTGTTTCGGCACTACATTTTCTTAAGTGTGGTGGAATCCATACTATCTTATTCAACGTGGTTTCACTAATTTATTATCTATAACCTATTACTCGTGCTAAAGCAATTGCCTCATAATACTTACTAATATCTGGTGCTCCTCACCCTCTCTTCCCCTTATCTTTAGTTAACTGTGTAAAATTTAAGCAAGGTTTTTTTCCTCTCCAAATAAATCTTAAAAGCATTGTGTGTAGACTTTTAGGATACGCTTGTGGAAGTGATATTGGAAGCATCTGCATTTTTTTATGTAATATTACCATTTTATATAAGTTGATTCTACCTCCCCAGGATAACTGATCTTGTGAGATTCTATTCAGCTCTTTCTTTATTTCATTAAGGAGGGGCATAAAATTCACCTGGAACAAAGTCTCTTTTGATGTAGTTATTTTGACTTCTAAATAGTTGAGTTCTTTTTTCCCCCAAATAAATGGAAAGTGTTTTTGATATAAAAAATCTCTAAGTTTGCTTTTGTTAATATCTAGCGTTTCCGATTTTGCCGGATTAACCTTAAAATTGGGGAACTTCCTGTATTCTGTTAGGGTAGATATAATATTCAGGAAGGTAATCCTCGGGCGAGTGACTTAAAACAAAATGTCATCCACGAAAGCAGCCAATTTATACTCGTCTTTACCTTTTAACCCACTAATGTCCGGGTTTTGCCTAATCTTGGAGAGAAAGGGTTCAAGAGCCAGCACAAATAGCAACGGGGAGAGTGGACACCCCTGTCTTGTGCAATTGAACATTTCAAATGGCTCCAAGAGTAAGCCGTTTACCCTCACTCTCACTGTGAGTCGGGAGTATAATGCCTTTATCCATCTGAGGATTCTATCCCCAAGTCCAATCTCCTCCAATGTGCACATCATGAAGCCCCAGTCTACTCTGTCAAATGCTTTTTCAGCGTCGATTGACAGAAGTAGACCTGGGGCTCCGCTCTTTGATTTTCTGTACTACTAATAGTGTTTTAATACCATTATCTCGTCCCTCTCTTTCCGGTATAAACCCGACCTGGTCTGGGTGAATGATCTTATTTATTATTTGTTTCAATCTTTCTGCAAGCACTTTGGCAAATCGTTTCGTATCCACATTTAAGAGAGAGATGGGTCTACAGCTGGAGCAAAGTGTGCTGTCTTTATCATCTTTCAGGATAATGACTATGTTGGCTTCTAGTGCTTCCCTCCTCATTACCCCTTTATCCCCAATCTCATTCATGTAAGAGCACATTTTGGGGATTAAATAATCCTGGTATTTTTTATAGTATAGGACTGTCAGCCCATCGGCACCAGGGCTTTTGCCTACTGGCGTTTCCTTAAGTGCTTTTCTTACTTCCTTCTCTGTTATAGGGGCCTCTAAAGCGCTTTGTTCAATTTCCGTGATTTTGGCCAATCCGATATCTTTTAGGTAATTTTTAATTGTCTCTCGTTTTTGTTACCTCCCCTCCTGGGTATCATTTTTGTTGATTGCGAACAACCCCCCAAAGTATTCTTGAAAAGTTGACGCGTTGTCTCTATTTTTATATCTGATGTCCCCTGTCCTTGTTTTTATTTTATTGATATAATTGGTATCTTTCTTTTTTCTCAAAACCTTTGCCAGAAATTTACCCGGTCTGTTGCCACCTAAATATCTTTCTTTTTTCACAAGGTTATATAACTTTCGAGTTTCTTGTTTGATTAGGTCCCGCATTGCCTCTTTTCCTAAATATCCTTGCCAAGACCTCCCTGTCCTCCGTTTTCTTGTGTTGTTGTTCTAGGTCATAGATTTCTTTTTGCAGTGCTAGTTTGTCTTTCTCCTTTCTTCTTTTTTCCTCAGAGCCCACCATCATTAAGATACCTCTAATATACGCTTTATGAGCCTCCCAGACTGTGGCTTCTGATGTCTCACCCGGCACATTAATTTTAAAATAAAGTTCTAGCTCTTCTTTGATTCGCTTATCGATTTACTCTATCATGGAGGAGATCCTCATTTAGTCTCCAACTGTTGCCCAAATTTTTGCGCTCACCTATTTTCAGCTGTAGACTCACAGGCGCATGGTCTGAGAAGGTCGTTGTTCCAATGTTTGTACCCACAACCTCCTCGAGGAGCCAATGTTCCACTAGAAAAAGATCCAATCTAGAGTATGTCGCATGGACGGGGGAGTAGAATGTGTAGTCTCTTACATTATAGTGTTTCATCCTCCATACATCTACAAGTTGACATTGCCGCAGCTTCTTTTTCAGTTTGTTCATCCATACCCCTCCTGTCCCCCGTGCATGGGACGTACTATCTTTCCCTGGCTCCAGACACAGATTGAAATCTCCTGCTATTATGGCCCCCCCCCTTCTTAAATTCCTCGAACTTTGCTAGAACTCCCAATAAATATCTACTAGAGTTCTTGTTCGGACCATATACGTTTGCTAGTGAGCAGTCTGACCCCTCTAGGTCGGTCATTCTCTCTTCTAGCTTAAACCTTATCTCTTAGCAAACCCTATTGCCACTCCTTTTGCGCCACTAGTCGGAGAGTCTCCATGGAACCTAACCGGGTAATCCATGGAGAAAATGCTCTGACTCTTACCAAGAAAGAGGTGCGTCTCCTGTAACAGAGCCACATCTGCTTTCAGAAATTTCAATTCACCCATTATATTCACACGTTTTATGGGGGAATTCAGGCCTCTTACATTGTATGAAATTATATTTACCCTAGACATCTCTTTTTTTTTTTTTTTTTTTTTACAATAGGAGTAGATTTACATAACCTTGCTGACCAAAGGAGTGGAAGACAATAAGATGAATGCTTACCTCTAACCCACCTCCCTCCCCCACCACACCCACCCACCTCCCTCACTCACCCCCACCCCCCTCCTACCCGATTGGGGGTAACGGGCCTCCCCATGGCCCAAATAACCGTGGCCCCACTAACACCTCCCAGCCCATTGGTTATCCCCCTAGAGGTTGAGCTCGAATGGTCATCATTAGATCCGATACTCCCCCCTGAGATTGGGAGGTTCCCGTGCCTGTTCACCCCCCACCCAGCCCCCCCACACCCATGCCCCCCCGACATCCCCATCTAATATCTTTTTGGTCCAATGCTTATTTTCTGTTTCCCTTAAGTCTAATTCTTATTCGCTTCTAGTCGTTTCATTTTGAAGACTGGTTTCCAGGCTTGCAGTTCCTCTGTAGTATCTCGGTTTACTGTTCTTTCCCACCAACCCGGGATTTCCACGAATGGCACATCTAAGCGTTGGCAGAATTTTAGCGTTTCTTCCGGGAATCCTTAATGTTGCCGAGCGACCTTCTTTACGTCCGATTAGGCAGGCTGGGAAGCCCCAGGAATATTGAACGCCATGCATTTTGAGCAGAACCAGTAATGGTTTCAGGATTCTTCTCCTGGTTAGCATCTCTGCTGCCAGGTCCGGAAAAATCTGCAGATTTATCTCGTCAAACTTCACTAATTGGTTCTTTTTCATGCAGGCCTTGATCTGCTCTTTATCTTGGTAGTTGTGGAATCTTGCAATAATGTCCCTTGGGACATCCCCACTTATTTCTGCAGGCTTTCTAATCATGTGAACTCTTTCAAACTTTATTTTACTACTGGTATCCAGTGGATTTATCAGGCCTCCAAAGATTACATCCATCTTTTCTTGTAGATTCTCTTTTTCTCCTTGTATCTCTGGTAGGCCTCTAATCCGAAGATTTTTCCTTCTGTTCCGGTTCTCTTGGTCTTCCAGTCTATACAGTATGTTTCTCTGTTCTTTCTGAATCTCTTCCATCTGGTTCTTGAGTCCTTTTATCTCGACCCCTTGCCTGTCCATCGTTATTTCTACATCTTCAACTCTTTTTAGGATATGATTCATATCTTCGCGTCAAGATTCAATTGCTCCTTTTTATCGATGTTTCGAGCTTCGCGAACATTTCTGCCATTTCACCCTTTGTTGGAAGCTGTTTTTTTTGTTGGGGTTTCATTGTTACTTCTTCAATTGTCTCACTGCTTGCAGTGTGGATGTCTATCTCAGCCAACTGTCTTCTTGTCCCTATTTTAGATTTTAGGCACTCTGGGGTTTTGCTTTTAGTCCCCGTTTGTTTTCCCGGGCTTTCTTTGCCGCTATTGTGTACCATATATTTTCTAATGGTTCCCGGGCTTACACTTGTTCTAGGCGGGTTAGTTATCACCCCCTTCGTTAGTTTACCCCTCATTTCTTCCTAACTACTACGTTTAGTACAGGTGTCCAATCTCCTCCTGCTCTTCCACCCCCCCCCCCTTTCTCTCTCTCTCTCCTGCCCACTCTCCTCCAGCCCCAATCCCGGGAGGGCACCCTCTAATGTTCCTTAGTCTGGAGTAGGCTCCTGAGTGTATTGTAAGTGAAGTTTGTAGATATTCACAGGGGGAACCCAGTTTCACTGGGGTGGAAATTCAAACTTTTTGCCTCTTGCGGTCTATACACCTGCAGCTAGTTATATAGATTGTAAATTGTAACGATGGTAGCAACTCTAGAACCAAAAACCGCTAAAGTTCACCTATAATCGCTACACTTTTTTTTTTTTTTTTTCCCCTCTAAGTTGTTTTCTCTACTTAGCAGACTTTGTCACTTAACTTCTGTAGAATTCTATAGGAAAGATCAGAATAGTCCCAAGAGAGTCGCTTCATAATAAGCAGTTTAACACCTGATACACCAACCTGTGCACACAACTTGCACCCAGCTTGCTTAACAGTCTATGCACAAGTCCAAACAGCAATCACACAGTCCGCTCAGTTGTCGGTGTAGCAATGCAGCAATATCCTGTGTCTGCTGCCTGTTATACTGTTATGAGTTTGTCGTCATCTGCATAGGTGTACTCACCATATCATTTCATTTCACAATGTGCCCTGTCCACCTTGCTTCCGCATACAATGTATGTATGTTTTTACTAAATAGATGTGCAAACATTATGTAGGTTTAAGGCAGGGGGGTTTGTAACAGATCTATGACTTGTACAACCGAGATAAAATGAGATAGAATAAAGCATCAGGTCAAATACTCCACTAATCTCATATTGCATGAATCAGCCTGAAGTTTGCAAATGGTTGACTTGACTTTACAAATTATCCTTATGCGCTATACATAAAATCTCCTTAAATTATAAACGATCAGAGTTGATTAAAGTTATTTAAGGTTGGACTACTTGCCGCTCTTCATGAATCCGTTGTGCATGGGGTTACTACATCACGTAGCTTCTTATAGTACACTTACCCCATCGGATGGACCTGAGCAATTCGCCAGACTCTCACCTCCTGCAGCTTTGCTTTCACCTTTTCCCCACTCCGCTGCCTCCACTGTCGCTCCACTGTCACCTCACTGCTGTAAACGTGAAACAGCCTGTGGCTCCATTTCCTAGGCTCTGAACACAATGAGCGCTGTGTCAGTGGCTAACGCAGGGTTAAGCTAGCTAGCTATATCGGGAGAGCGTCGGTTCTACCCAGCGCGCCTGCTAGGATCCTACTCAGTTCATCTCCCATGCTCGGATGAGCCGGGAGCTCACTCTGCTCGGTCCCGCCGCGGCAACACTCACAGCAGGGATGTCCGGAGGGTCAAAGGCAGTTGGTCCGTGGGGGGCCGGGAGGCGGCCTCTGCCTAAGCCATAGCCGGCTTTACAGGAAGGGGGTCTCCAGGCATCCCAAGCTCAGCATCGGATCCAACCCGACGCCCACATCCTGCTCCTCCCTCTCTCCGGGCTACTAGAATGTCTGCTACCTGAGCCTGCAGCCAGTCTGCCCCCTGTGATACTGCCACCGCACGCAGCTGTTCAATCAACTCCGCCACCGCCGCCGTTACCGCCGTATCTATAGGGGATTAGTACCGAGCGGTGAGAGCGTGTGTGAATCTTTCTCCCTGCCGCTCTCCAATAACGTCACTTCCCCCCTTCCTTCCTATTCCCTTTGCAATGTGTGCCTCCCCTGCTGCGGCCCCTCCCCCTTTCTTAAAGGGGAAAAAAACTTTATTACTAACAGCGTGACTGTGCAGTCCGCACTTGTCATGCTGTCCCTGCGCTGATCCCATTCTCTCCTCTGCTCTGGGACTTTCTCATTTATGGGCAAACACACAGGCCTGCAACCATTGATCCTTAGCGAAGGACTTGTTTAAAGCAGTTTCCCAGGACAACTTGTATTTGTTATGTTCCTGAGACTTTGAGGCCTGCAACCATGTATAGGCTAAAGAAATGTTTTTTTCCGAGGTGTGTGCTCTGAAGCAAATGTTATCTAGCGGTGTCAGGGATCTTGTGAAATGTTTATGTCTCTGTGGGCTCGTGACGTAGCTATGAATTTGACGATAATCCCATTGACTTAAGGACACCAAACCATCTTCCGTTTGCAATTCTAATAATGTTTTGATTTTGTTGCCTTTGAAGCGTTGTATAGCTAGAAATGTTGTATTTCTGTCAGTACCTGACAGGGTCGGGTTATTCAGCCCTGGTGTGAAGTCTGGATTATCCATCAGTGGTGTTAGTGGGCCTGGACATGTGCTTAGGTTGGAGAGTTGTGTTATTTTTTTGCAAGTTTTTTTAGTGTTGCCCCAATCAAAGAGTGTTGTTTGAGTTGAGTATGGCACCGGTATTGGGCCTACGTCATTTTCTAGTGTCACCCAATCTTTATTCTTTGTGTGGCAGGTCCAGTCTTTGATCCTAGTGAGGTGTGTGGCCAGGTAGTAATTTTTGAAGTTAGGGAAACCCATACCTCTGTTTTGTTTTGTCTCTTGTAAGTAGTTTACTCTTGGCTTTTTGGAGGCCCAAATAAATTTCCTACATATAGCGTGTATGATTCTAAAGAACTTTTCTGGAAGACTGATGGGGATGGTCTGTAAAAAAAAATACAGGATCCTGGGCAGAATCGACATTTTGATAATGGCTGCTCTGCCGAATCACGAGAAGTGTTTTAATGACCACCTTTCTAGGTCTTTAGCTATATTTTGTAGAAGGGGGTGGAAGTTATTTAAGTATAATGAGTCTAGTTTTGGCGTTAACCATATCCCTAGATATTTTAGGGCGGTGGTCTCCCACTGGAACTTATAGTTCTCTTGCATGCATTTTTGTGTGTATTCGCTTAGTGTCAAGTTTAGGGCCTCAGATTTTTTGTAATTCTGAAATTTGATACATAGCCATAATGAGTAAAAATGTTGCAAATGTTGGGCATGGTAATATGTGGCTGAGTTTTGAAAAATAAAAGATCGTCAGCGTATGCTGTGCATTTATAAGTTCTGGGCCCCACTTGAAAGCCATGTATAGATGGTGTGGCATTCACCATGTGAATTAAGGGTTCCAGAGTGAGAATAAACAATAGGGGTGAGAGGGGGCATCCCTGACGTGTACCATTCTGTATTACTAAAGTGTCCCATTGATTTTAATTTTTACCGTTGGGTTATGATAGAGGGCCTTAATCCAAGCTGGTATGTGAGGTTTCAGTCCAATGTGGGTGCATGTGGCTAGCAGAAAGTCCCACGACACGCGGTCGAAGGCTTTCTCTGCGTCAGTAGAGAGTAGCATACCTTCAAAGTCATCTGTTTGCGCTCTGTGTATAAGGTTTAAAGCCTTTATTGTGTTGTCTTTAGCTTCCCTACCCGGCATAAAACCCACCTGTTCTGGGCCTATCAATTGATGCAATAATGGCCTTAGTCTGTTTGCCAGGAGTTTGGCGTACAGCTTTAGATTGACGTATAAT
Source organism: Lithobates clamitans (assembly GCA_037952925.1). Lineage (NCBI taxonomy): Eukaryota > Metazoa > Chordata > Amphibia > Anura > Ranidae > Lithobates > Lithobates clamitans. Next base: position 8,314,165 of record JBBGZY010000221.1, on the reverse strand, counting down.
ACAGATATCGGTCTGTAGCTGGCACAATCCAGGGGGTCCTTGCCAGGTTTAGGGAGTACTGTGATGTGAGCCCCAAGGAGGTCAACAGGGATCTCCTGTGGCTCTTTCAGATAGTTGAAAGTCTTCAGCATGTGTAGTATTAGGACTGCTGAGAAGGCTTTATAGTAGTGGGCTGTAAGTCCATCAGGGCCGGGGCTTTTCCCTGTTTTTAGGGACTTAATGGCCTCAATGTGTTCCGTTTCCCCAATTGGGTCTTCTAATGATTGGGAGTCTCTCACTTAATGTGGGAAGGCCACTGTCCGTAAGGAATTTGCGAATTATGTCTGTCCGCGATCCGAATAAGTCTTTAGGTTTGTGTGTGTTCGGCAGATTATATAGATTGGTATAATATTTGTGGAATCTTTGTGCAATCAACTTGGTGTCCTGCATTATGTGGTTATTTTTGTGCTTGATAGCTGCTATATTTGTTGATAACAGTGTTTCTTTAAGAGCTTTTGCCAGGTATTTTCCAGTTTTGTCCCCATGTTCATAGAAGAACCCCTTTTTAGAAAAGAGGATCCTCCTGTGCCTTTTAAGATTTAGTATGGATTGCAATTTCTTTCGCAGTGCGAGTAAAGCCGTGGCTGCTTCTATCGCTAAAGATTGTTTTTGTTGCACCTCTAAATCACTGATAGCCTGTGTCAAGTCTGTAAGTTCCTTCTCTGCCTTTCTCTTTCTTGCAGCCCCCATCCTAATGAATTTCACCCGTATCACGCATTTATGAGCTGCCCAGATTGTTAGTGGAGACAGCTCGTCAGTGTTGTTTTCGGTAAAGTACCTTTTTTATGTCTCCTATTATTTTGACTACATCTGATGTATCTGTGAGTAAGCATGGATTCAATCTCCAATTGGTAGGCCTGTTCTGTTTGTTAGTCGTTCGTAGTGTCAGTGAAATGGGGGCATGGTCCGAAAGGGTTTTAATGCCTATTCTGGCTACCTGCAAGAGGGGCAGATTCCTTTTGAGAGAGAAAGTTAGTCGATGTGGGTGAACTTGTTGTGCAAAGCTGAAAAATACGTAAAATCTCTGCCTGAAAGGTTCGCCAGGCCTCATGTGTCCACTAGTGTAAGGGAAGTTAGAAGCAATTTAATTTTGCGCAGTTTGTTATATGGTAGACTAGATTTGCTGTCTGACGTGTCCTGTAAAGGGTTTAACGCTGTGTTAAAGTCCCCACATAATACATGAATCCTGTGGCAAAACTGTTTAGCTCGTAATTGGCAAAACGTGACCTGTGCAGTATTAGGAAAGTATACATTCGCTAGCGTAATTGGAGTCCCTGCCCAGTGTCCTTTAAGGAATATGTATCTCCCCTCCGTGTCTGCCTGCTGTTGAGAAATGACAAAGTCTGCATTTTTATGTATTAGGATGGAGACTCCTTTCGACCTAGATGTGGAGTTTGTGGCATGGTAGATGTGTGGGTAGTATTTGTCGTGTAGTTTTGGCACAGTACCTGTTTTGAAGTGTGTTTCCTGGAGAAATACCGCTGCTGGTTTTGTTTTGTGCAATTCTCTGAGTATCGAGATTCGCCTCCCTGGTATGTTTAAGCCCCTGACATTATGAGAAATCACAAAAGGGTGTTTATCAAGCAACGAATAAGACATAGTGAAATCTGCTAGATATCTAATTTATGCGAATATGTAGATTCAATTGGTTCCTTGACAATTAAGATAGAACAGGAATGAAAAAGAGAAAAAAAGAAATTCTAGTGACTCTCAGAGCGAGTGTCACGCAAATTGAGAGCAGGACCGCATTAAGAACATCATTGGCCTGGTGCTGAGGATTACGGTGGGGCTTTTTTTGAAAAAAAAAAATGAAAAATGAAAAAAAATTGTTGTTCTAACAAATTAAATTAAATAGAGAGAGGGAGGATGAGAGAGAACGGGGATGAGAGAGGGGTGAGGGGTAAGGGAGGGAGGATGAGGGAGAGAGGAGGGATGAGAGAGAGAGAGGAGGGATGAGAGAGAGAGAGAGAATGCGCATGCATGGAAGTTACAGCAACACAGCCCGGCAAAGGCAAGTAAACGAATGGACCAAAACCCGGAAGGAAGACTGCATGAAGATGGAAGTGCCCGGGACCCACTGGATTGATCACCGTGCAGCACTGGAGGGCTCAGTCTGAGAGGTAAGTGTACCCTAATGTGCTAATATGCTGTGCATACTTGTACATTATGGCATAACCTACCTCAGGGCCTCTAAAAAGTAGTAATGTAAGCAAAGTTTACTACCGCTTTAATACCACAGGATCCCAGGAGCCTCTCATAGGGCCGCCTACTGACCTGGTGGCCCTTGGGCAGTGCCAATATTTTAAAAATTATTTTCAGGGACACTTTTTTTTTTTCCAGTGGTTTATTTAGAGTAGCCGATATTCCCTATGTTCCTCTATACAGCACAGTAGTAATCACAAAATTAATTGAGTACTAATAATGGGCAGAACAAATATGAGGACTGTGAAGATTCTAGAGCTGGTAACATTGAGGATATTCAATATAATTTTAAAGAACTGTTTTTGTGGGTAAGAGGCAAAGGGGAGGAGTATGGATGGTATAAAAGTGGGAAGTATGTGCAGGTGAGGGAGAGAAATGTGGACGGTATAACAGTGGGCAGTATGTACAGGAGAGAATTGTGGAGGGTATGGCAGTGAGCACTATGTACAGGAGAGCAGTGTGGGGGTAGGACAATGGGCAGTATGTTCAGAAGAGGAGTGTGGAGGGTATGACAGCGGGCACTATGTACAAGAGAGGAGTGTGGAGGGTATGACAGTGGGCACTATGTACAGGAGAGGAGTGTGGAGGGTATGACAGTGGGCGGTATATACAGGAGAGGAGTGTGGAGGGTATGACAGCGGGCGGTATGTACAGAAGAGGAGTGTGGAGGGTATGACAGCGGGCACTATGTACAGGAGAGGAGTGTGGAGGGTATGACAGCAGGCACTATGTACAGGAGAGGAGTGTGGAGGGTATGACAGCTGGCACTATGTACAGGAGAGGCGTGAGGAGGGTATGACAGCTGGCACTATGTACAGAAGAGGAGTGTGGAGAGTATGACAGTGGGCACTAGGTACAGGAGAGGAGTGTGGAGGGTATGACAGTGGGCAGTGTGTACAGGAGAGGAGTGTGGAGGGTATAAAACAAGTGGAGAGGCTCCTCTGGGTGCAGTCGTTTTTTTAAAACCAATTTATTAAAACATAATAAAATAAACTCACATGTAGTGAACCAGTATAAAGCGAGGTATCACTAGGTCTGGGATGACGTTTCCCGGTCCTGGAGCATGTCCGTGCTGTGTCTGCTGGTCAGGGATCCTCAGGGTGATGGTAATGCCGGTGTCTTGTCAAATACAGTCCCCTATCATATAGTGTCCTCCCTGTACTGCGCAGGCACAGTACGGAGGACAAATGAGACGCCGAAAGTCTCCGAAGTTTAACAGCTGATCATCAGCTGTACACGGTGCCTGCGCTTTTATTCTCACCCTATGTCCAGGTTCATTCCCTACTATTCAAGTGGACATAGAGTGAGAATAAATAGTTGCCGAGCGCAGCGAGGCCGTGCCCGAAGCGCGGCGAGCGAAGCGTGGCGAGCGAAGCGAGCCCGCGAGGGGCCCTCTTACACAGCCATTGCTAAGAACTGCCGAAGCGCCGTGTACAGCTGATGGTCAGCTGATCAACTTCGGACATTTTCGGCATCTCCTTCTGCTCCGTACTGCGCAAGCACTGCGCCTGCGCAGTACGGAGCGGACACTATCCGATAGGAGGACTGTATATGGCAGAACACCGGCTCCGGAAAAGCGGCCTCAGAACGAGGCTTGGAGCACAGCAAAACGGCTGGCTGCAGGGGATGACGTCATCCGAGGTGGACGCATTACCTGAGCGTGCGCACTTGGATACTCTGCAAGTCGCGCTCCTTCATCAGCAGATGTGGTGTAATACCAGTGAGCAAATAGATAAGGGAAAAGCAAGGGGGCGGGACTGGATGACTGGGGTCGGGGGGAAAAGTTTAAAAACAATAATAGAAGGGTAGTAATACTTTTTCAATACATTTTTTTATACATATTTGCTATAATGGGTATCGTATTCATGATATTCTATATATATGTCTCTATCGGTGAATTCTCTGTATTTATTATTCATATATTTTTATCACCCATATTTATTATTTTTATATACTTGCTTGTTTGTCTGATATACATCCACACACATATATATATATATATATATATATTATATATATATATATATATATATATATATATATATATATATATATATATATATATATATATAGTAATGCCTTTTAGCCTTGTTGTGCATTTATATTTAGTTCTGCATACTGTTCTCTCATACCGTTGGACAGTAGACATTGCATGAGCGCATGGATACTCTGCGGGTCTTCTTTGTAGTCCCCCCCCCCCCCCCTTTTTTTTTTTCCTTTTTTCCCCTTTATTTATTCATTCATATATCCAGCTATATTGATATCCATTGATATATATCGATGTATATTGATTACTATTTATTAATATATATATTGACATTTTCATATTGAGACATCCCTAATCTTATACACTTTTTTATTTTCATTACCCTACATGAGCCTCCCTTCCCCTTTCCTCCACGTCTCATTCTCTTTTCTATATTTATTATCATTTAATTTTATTTTTCAGTTTTTTATCTTCCCTGTCCCTATATTGTTTCCCAGTTTCGTTTCACAACCCTTCTATTATTGTTTTTAAATTTTTCCCCCGCCCCAGTCATCCAGTCCCGCCCCCTTGCTTTTCCCTTATCTGTTCGCTCACTGGTATCACACCACGTCTGCTGATGGAGCGCGACTTGCAGAGTATCCAAGTGCGCACGCTCAGGAAACGCGTCCACCTCGGATGACGTCATCCCCTGCAGCCAGCCGTTTTGCTGTGTCCCAAGCCTCGTTCTGAGGCCGCTCTTCCAGAGCCGGTGTCTTGCCGAGAAAGTTCCCTCGGCGGATAAGTTTCCCCCCCCTGTACTGAGCAGGCGCAGCGCCTGCGCAGTACGAACTACTAGCAGCCGACGGAGATGGCTGAAAGACAAAATCTACAATCAGCTGTACACGGCGCCTGCGCCCTGGGTCCAGGTTCCTTCCCCACCATCCAAGTGGACCTAGAGGGGGAATCTAAAAGAGCCGAGCGAAGCGAGGCCATGCCCGAAGTGTGGCGAGCGAAGCGTGCCCGCGAGGGGCCCCCTTACAGGCGCCGTGTACAGCTGATTTTCCCCTATTTATCTTCGGCTATTTCCGCCGGATCCTACTGCGCAGGGGGGTCCTTATCCGCCGAGCGGAACTTTCTCGGCAGAACACCGGCATTACCATCACCCGGAGGATCCCTGACCAGCAGACACAGCACGGACTTGCTCCAGGACCCGGGAACTTCATCCCAGACGATAACCCTAGGATATCCCTAGTGATACCTCGCTTTATACTGATTCACTACATGTGAGTTTATTTTATTATGTTTTAATAAATTGGTTTTAAAAAAACGACTGCACCCAGAGGCGCCTCTCCACTTGTTTTTTGCAGCTTACAGGATTATGGTTTCTTCCTTCAACTGATGACAGCCTTGTGTGTTAATAAAGTAGCAAGTATTAGGTAGGATATCGGTAATGACAGTATTGGACAAAGAACTCTGGTACGCGAGATTTTATTCCATCTTTCTGGCCAGAAAAGAATGGAAGCTCCTGACCCGACTAGCGTCTACATACCAAGAGTTCCAGATACCGTGAATACAGTGTAGATATAATTTTTAGCATATTACGTCACAAGCGAACAGGCGGTACACTTCTTTATACCAGACATTCTAACCTTTTAAAAGTCAACGTATGAATCCTAAAATCAGACAAGTTCTGCAAAAATATATATTTTTAGCTTTTTTTTTACTAAACTTTCGTTTCTCTGCAGTATGCTATTGCGGTTCCTTCATCTGTCTTAAATGATGTCAGCAAGCAAGCTTTTTGCACAGAAAGAGGAATGTAGCAGATTCCTGTGATGAGGAAGTCACAAATAGCTTCAACATGAAATACAAGAAATATGATTCTTAGCTGAAATTCTAAATCAGTCTTACTACACACATAACTATGGCCATATAAACTGACCCCCGTTCCTACTTCATTTCCACATTGGATGTTTTTTTTTCTCCCATTTTCCATATCAACATCTTTTTTGCTCAGGTTATATGGACTTTATTGCTACTTTATTCTTACCTAGCTAATCCACCATTAGCAGATTCATATTGGGAACTATGAACTTTGGTTGTTGCGCCTATACTTGTTAGGTGTGGAGGGTATCACAGTGGGCGGTATGTACAGGAGAGGAGTTTGGATGGTATGATACTGAGCAGTATGTACAGGAGACAAGTGTGGCGGGTAAGACAGTGGGCAGTATGAACAGGAGAAGAATGTGGAGGATATGACAGTGAGCAGTATGTACAGGAGAGGAGTGTGGAGGGTATGACAGTGGGCGGTATGTACAAGAGAGGAGTGTGGAGGGTATAACAGCGGGCACTATGTACAGGAGAGGAGTGTGGAGGGTATGACAGTGGGCGGTATTTACAGGAGAGGAGTGTGGAGGGTATAACAGTGGGTGGTATGTACAGGAGAGGAGTGTGGAGGGTATGACAGTGGGCGGCACAGGCGTGCGCAGCCTATTGCATTAGGGTGTGCACCCCAAAGCTCAAACAGACAAAATAATTGGGACACCTGCCTTTACACACACAGGAACTTTAATGGCATCCCAGTCTTAGTCCGTAGGGTTCAATGTTGAGTTGGCCCACCCTTTGCAGCTATAACAGCTTCAACTCTTCTGGGAAAGCTGTCCACAAGGTTTAGTAGTGTCTATGGGAATGTTTGACCATTCTTCCAGAAGTGCATTTGTGAGGTCAGGCACTGATGTTGGATGAGAAGGCCTGGCTCACCGTCTCCGCTCTAATTCATCCCAAAGGTATTCTATCAGGTTGATGTCAGGACTCTGGGCAGGACAGTCAAGTTCCTCCACCCCAAACTCACTCATCCATGTCTTTATGGACCTTGCTTTGTGCACTGGTCCAAATCATTTGGTGGAGGGGGAATTGTGTGGGGGGGAGGGGGGATTATGGTGTGGGGTTGTTTTTCAGAGGTTGGGCTTGGCCCCTTAGTTCCAGTGAAGGGAACTCTTATGCCCCGTACACACGGTCGGATTTTCCAACGGAAAATGTGTGATAGGACCTTGTTGTCGGAAATTCCGACCGTATGTAGGCTCCATCACACATTTTCCATCAGATTTTCCAACACACAAAGTTTGACAGCAGGCTATAAAATTTTCCGACAACAAAATCCGTTGTCGGAATTTCCGATCGTGTGTACACAAATCCGACGCACAAAGTGCCACGCATGCTCAGAATAAATAAAGAGATGAAAGCTATTGGCTACTGCCCCGTTTATAGTCCCGGCGTACGTGTTTTACGTCACCGCATTCAGAATGATCAGATTATCTGACAACTTTGTGTGACCTTGTGTATGCAAGACAAGTTTGAGCCAACATCCGTCGGAAAAAATCCTAGGATTTTGTTGTTGGGATGTCCGATCAATGTCCGAACGTGTGTACGGGGCATTAAGGTGCCAGTATACCAAGACATTTTGGACAACTTCATGCTAACAACTTTGTGGGAACAGTTTGGGGATGGCCCCTTCCTGTTCTAACATGACTGCACACCAGTGCACAAAGCAAGGTCCATAAAGACATGGGTGGTGGAAAATTACCTTCAAGTGCAAAAATTCACATTATAATAGTAACTAAAACATCTAAAATTAAGTGTAACAATCTAAAAAATAAAAATTCCAAAGTGCTATAATGGTGGGAACCTCCCAACTAAAAAGTTGTTTCACTTGAGATTAATCTGTATGGTAAATATCTATAGGAGACATTTCCACCATCCCTGCTAAGCTTATTTTTATACAATATGTCTTATTTTCAGCTTGATGTGTATTATGTAAAGTTGCATATCACAGAGATCGGTATTGTGATAATATTGAAGTTTATTGAGATTTCCATACATTAGAGGATTCCACCATTATTGTTAAGTTATTGATCAGTAAGTTAGCGCTGCACTTTTTTTTTTTTTTTGTGTGGTGTGGGAACACATAACAGTGCTTAGTGGCAGGCCTTTCAATTACACTTTTTTATTTTACCTCCAGTAGTTTATTGTAAATAGTGGTGTGGTGATTACCTGTTATATTAAAATCGGGATGTGGCATTAATAAACAACAGATTTCAGTTGTGCCCCACCAGGCTGGCACCCCCTTGGACAATGTGCCTGGCGGGTGAGTTCATCACCCCCGATCCCTGCACTCTGTGCACTGATGGGCACTGATTAACAGCACTGATTGGCAGCACTGATTGGCACTGATAGGTGGCACTCATTTATACTGGTGTGGAACTGACTGGCACTGATTGGCACTGACAGGCGGCATTGGCACTGACAGGCAGCACTGGCACTGATTGGCACTGACAGGTAACCCTGATTGGAAGTACTGATTGGCACTGATTGGAAACACTGGCACGGACAGGTGGCACTGATTGGCACTCGGTGGCACTGATTGGAAGCACTGATTGGCACTGATAATGATTGGCAATGACAGGTGGCACTGATTGGAAGCACCAATTGCCACTGACAGGTGGCACTGGCATGGATTGGCACTGACAGGTGACACTGATTGGAAGCACTTGGCACTCATTAGCACTACCCTGTTTCCCTAAAAAAAAAAAAAGACCTAGCGTGATTGTCAGTGATGGCTGCAATATAAGCCCTACGCCCCAAATAAGCCCTAGTTAAAGTCCTTGTAGGTCTTATTTTCGGGGAAACCGGGTAAGGCTTATTTGGGGGGTAGGGCTTATATTGCATCCATCAACGACAATCACGCTAGGTCTTATTTTCGGGGAAACAGGGTAACAGGTTGCACTAATTGGCACTGACAGGCGGCACTGGCACTGATTGGCACTGACAGGTGGCACTGATTGGAAGCACTGATTGGGACTCATTGGCACTGACAGGTGGCACTGATTGGAAGCACTAATTGGCACTGACAGGCGGCGCTGGCACTGATTGGCACTGACAGGTGGCACTGATTGGAAGCACTGATAGGTGGCACTGATTGGAAGTACTAATTGACACTGACAAACTGACAGGCGGCACTGGCACTGACAGGGGGCACTGATTGGCACAGACAGGTGGCATTAGTTGGAAGCACTGACAGAGGAGAGGGGGGGTTTCCAGGGGCGTACCTAGAGCATTTGGCACCCGGGACGGATCCTATATCTGGCACTCGACATCCCACGTTAAAATGTAAAAACACCCCACTGTGCCCCCTGCATACCTCTGCATCCTTCAATAACTTTGTCACTACTGCGTACCCCCTCTCCACAACTGCACCTCTGGACCCCTTTACATCACACAGCACTTTGCACCACTGGACCCCTTTACATCACACAGCACCCTGCACCACTGGACCCCTTTACATTTAAACAGCACCCTGCACCACTGGACCCCTTTACATTATACAGCACCCTGTATCACTGCACCCCTTTACATTACACAGCACCCTGCACCAATGGACCCCTTTACATTACACAGCACCCTGCACCACTGGACCCCTTTACATTACACAGGACCCTGTATCACTGCACCCCTTTACATTACGTAGCACCCTGCACCACTGGACCCCTTTACATTACACAGGACCCTGTATCACTGCACCCCTTTACATTACATAGCACCCTGCACCACTGGACCCCTTTACATTACACAGGACCCTGTATCACTGCACCCCTTTACATTACACAGCCCCCTGCACCAATGGACCCCTTTTCATTACACAGGACCCTGTATCACTGCACCCCTTTACATTACACAGCCCCCCTCAGCACAGACCCCCCCTTCAGCACAGATGGACCCCCCTCTTCAGCACAGACCCCCCCTCAGCACATACCCCCCCTTCAGCACAGATGGACCCTCCCCTTCAGCACAGATGGACCCTCCCCTTCAGCACAGATGGACCCTCCCCTTCAGCACAGATGGACCCTCCCCTTCAGCACAGATTGACCCCCCATTCAGCACAGACAGCATGGCACAGGCACAGCAGGGCCCCTCCCCCTGTGTACACATAAACATTGGAGGGGGAGGCGGCTTCACTCTGCTGGCTGTGCCTGTGTAATATCCTAGCAGGACCGAGCAGCTATGGAACATCAGCCAATAATTGAGCAGCTTGGGAAAGGGGGCGGGGCTACATACACGTAGCAGACCCATCCCATTGGCTGGTGTTCAGATACCTGCTTGGTCCCGCCCACCCCGACATCATACATGAAATCTGACAGCTCCTCTCTCTTTCTGCATGCAGTTACAATACAGCACAGTGTCACGCTGAGCGGATCTTTCAAGCCCCAATATCGGCACAATGTTATACTGACTCACAGGCAGTGCAGGGTACACATTGCACATCGGATACAGATGGCATGGGGCTAAACACTGCTTGGGGGATTAGGGTGTGCCCAGTCACACCTCGCACACCCCGTGGGCACGCCTATGGTGGGCGGTATGTACAGGAGAGGAATGTGGAGGGTATGACAGTGGGCAGTATGTACAGGAGAGGAGTGTGGAGGGTATGACAGTGGGTAATATGTACAGGAGAGGAGTGTGGAAGCTATGACAGTGGGCACTATGTACAGGTGAGGAGGATGAAGGATTCTGGGAAGGAAAAATGTAAAGGTTTGTGGAAGGATGTTTAGGGACTGCGTAGTGGTTAAGCGGGTCATACATGAATTCAAATTAAGCCAATTAAGCAGAGACCAGTCATAGTCGATCTACAATCTATAACCGTTTTTATTTTTTAATAAATCTGCAAAAATGTCAACAATTCTGTGTTTTTCTGTCAATATGGGGTGCTGTGTGTACATTGAGGAAAAAAATGAACTTAAATGATTTTAGCAAATGGCTGCAATATAACAAAGAGTGAAAAATGTGAGGGGGTCTGAATACTTTCCGTTCCCACTGTATGTATGGGCTAGCTGGTTGTACACCAGTTAATCTATTAATCGACTTGAGTACAACCAGCCTGTCAGGTTTTCCCCCAATACAATCAGTGCTGCCAGCTATAGTTAGCAACATTGATCATTGTATTGTGTGGGTAGGTGAAATCTCCCCACTGGCAGAACACAATAACGCTGCCCGAGTGATTCCCCCATCCACAGGTCAGCAGGTGAGAGGGTGTGTGTGGGGACAGGCTGGGGAGGGAGGTCTGTCAGCAAGGGGTTTTGAGGTGGTCATGGAGGAATATCAATCAGCGGGTGGGGGGGAGTAATTGGGAGTGATATCTTTTGGAGTAGGGTCTGTCATCTGCAGGTTGGAAAATGGTCACCTGTGATATAAGTTCAAGGGAACTGGCTAACGTGGGAAGTGGCTGGGGAGTGACCTGATTGGTGGGGAGTGTGAAATGGATGATGTGTTTCACGTTTATTTCACATTTGCGGTAATGCTTACTGCCCTCTTAAAAGTGATCAATGGTGTATTGCTTTTCAATGAGTGGTATAGCAGCAGCTGACAGGAGTTCATAAGGTGCTACTGCCACCTCCTTTTTTTATTTTTTTTTATTTTACATCGCTGAATGGTAGTTTTACAATGTTGAACCATGCTGCTACTGCGAGCGAGTTTGGCTTGCAGTTGCAGAGTGGCCCCATTGAAATCAATATGCGAGTTTGACAGGCGGTGCTGCCTGTCAAACCCTGCAGGCTCCAAGCTGTCCATTGAGCTCAGTGCCTCTGACAAGAAGTGAGGAGAGGCACTGTGAGCTCATCATCTCAGTCTGCTGCAGAGTGTGCCAGCTTGTATTTATACTGGCCGCTCTGTATGTAGCTTCTGACAGGCTGCACAAGGAGCCCCGTTTCTCCAGGACCATAGGTGATATGAGCCCCAAATTTTGATCAGTAGTGGGGTGAACCTTCAGCTACCTACCCCCCAAATTTGGACTCTATGTGGCCCCTGGTCGCTGAGCCACGACCCTCAAAGTCAATCGTTTTTGTGATTATTTTATTTTTTTAATGGGCCTATCTTAAGGTAAGCGGCCTGGAGCTGCAGCTCCAATAGCCCCTATGTTAATCCACCCCTGATTAAGAGTATAAGGAATAGGTCTCCTGATGACAATCTAGAGGAGAAAAAAGAGTGTGTTCGTGTTTGGCTATACGCCAATCAGAAACCACTGTTGGGAGCAGTGGGAGGTTTTTACCACAGGGATGGCTATAACGTAACCCACCAGACCTGTTGTAACAAGTAAAAAGGAAAAAAGAATGAGCAATGCTTTTCAGCGGCTTTTATGTGAAGCTATGATAATTGAAATTGTTCATGCACCCCTTCCAGCCATTGAGGTGGTAGCATGGATCCAACATAAGGGTATATTAGTAACAATCGACACTAGAGAGCTATGTGCCCTGGTCCATCAGGCAACCGGCAGACCCAAGATGGCGCACTAGTCAATGGGAACTGGAAATTACATCTACACATTTCACCCTCTCACACTAGGGGGAGTACAACTGGGGGAATCCATAGTGGAGGAGTTCCTTGATGATGCCCTGTGAGAGGATGAAACGCGTAGATGTAATTTCCGGGTCCTATTGCCGTCACTTCCGGTATCGTGGAATGCACGCCATGAACACCATTTTTGTACTCAGCGCTCCATGTTTTTATGCCCTGATTTTATCTTACTTCTTGTAAGTTTTCATTTCTATGTGCAATAAATCCTTTACAAAGCGGTACTTCGCTATTAGTCCCTTCCTTAACATTCTGGCCTGTTATTCTGGCTGAGTTTCCATAACAAGGAAGTTCTACCTGATAATATGATGTCAAAGCTGCCATTCCAGGCCATCATTATTAAGCCTGAAGTGACCTCTAGACTGAAAAGCTGGGGGTCCATTCCATCCGGTGAGTGGGGACATGGGGGGGGGGTGTTGTGGTACACCTTGAAAACTCTGGAGCACTTTGCACTTTTGTTGGATTGGAGCTCATCAGTCCATTTATACGGACTTCCACCTTATACTAATGAAATGTTTTCACTTTCACTTATGTTGTGTTTGCTAGCGCTGTAATTTATGTTTTTATAGCATGGGCCACATGGCTCACTTGTTCTGCAGGGTAATATGGGAGAGACCCTGAAACAGGGAGATGGTGTGCTCATTAAAGAGGATTTGATCGTTCTTCCTTGTTTTGTTCAGGATCTCTTCTTTCAGTGGGAAACGGTGTAGACAGCATATAATGTCCCTGGGGGGAGCCGTGTCTATGGGGGGAAGATTTAGTGCCCTGTGAGCCCTTACAAAGTCAATATCTGTGTCCCTGGGGCATTTAAGCAAATCATTGAATACTGCCTGGAGAGCCTGCTTGATTTGATTGGGTTCTATCTTCTCTGGTATCCCTCTCACCCTAATATTCTGTCTCTGTCCCCTATTGTCCAGATCCTCCAAGTGTCTGTTAATAAGGATTAGCAGTGTAGCATGTGAGGAGACTGTGCTTGCCAGTCTTTCAACTGCCCTGTCACGTTTGGCTTCTGCCCTCTCTGTATGTGAGAGGTGGTCAGATAGGGCTAAAAGGTCAGCTTTAAGATCGGTGATGGCTGATGAGAAAGTGTTTTTAATGTCAGCCGCAATTTTAGTCACCTCCTGAGAGCTGTAAGGGTTGGTCTGTGCATTCCAGGTCCCTTACCATGTCCTCGGAGGCCGTGTCTTCACTCTGGTCTGCCTCATGTCCTTGCAGCGCCATCTTGGCTGAGGAGCGGCCTCCTGTCCTGTGCGACTGGAATTCAAACATTTCCGGTATGCTGCGGGACCCGGGAGTGGAATGCGAGCGGTGCTGTTGTTGAGGGCCAGGCTGCGCTTTGTCTCGCCTGCCCATTGCCGGTTTTTAGGGCTGGAAGGGGTTGCTTATGCCGCGGGTAGTGCGGAGCTCAGCTATGCTGCTTCCATTCCTATCGAGCTCCAGGCCACGCCTCCGACAGTTCTATCTATGACCATAAGGATATTCAAGCTTTCAAAGCTACTACCAACCAGTACGCATATTACGTATTCCCCCAATGCTCCCTTGTGGGATAACCCAGGTCTACCAGAATTCTTCCGCAGAACAGATGGGAGTTTCTGGTTCAAGAGGGGGGTTAGACTGGTTTCTCATTTATAGTGAACGTTTTTTGCTCCTTTGCCGAATTTCGCAGGGACTATGACCTTCCTCCTACAGCCTATTTCCGATATCTGCAGATACGCCATACCGCCACGACACAGTTTGGCCTTCGAATCATAGACATCCAACCCTCCCCACTCAAACGCTGATTGACTGACCAGTCTCACACTAAACTGGTATCCACATGCTACAAAACTCTCCTTCATACAACCAGGATTAGCACCACAGAAAATAAATGGCGATCTGACATACCAGAGCTGACAGAGGATATTTGGCAGGAAGTGCTTCCCCTCCAGGTATCGTCCGTCATCTCTTCCTGTGATAGTCGTTCAAACCAAATTATTATACACGTCCTACTTTACCCCTTTTTTACTCTATAGACTAAAGAGACTGCCCTCCGCAACATGTTCCTGATGTGGCATGGCTGATGGTACATTTTTCCACTTAATGTGGGAGTGCCCGCCCATTAGGAAATTCTGGTCGGGGGTCACAGCCCTTATCAGCTCCCTCACTCAGTTGCCTAAGATCTTTAATCTCCTGAGATGCCTGCTGGGATATATAGACGATGAATGTATATCTAAGAATGTACAAAACTTTCTAAGAATTATCCTGTTTTATGCAAAGAAAACGATAACTATGCACTGGAAATCCCAAACCTCAACCACTATAGCCTTCTGGCTCACAATAGTCAATCAAGCTATACCTCTATATAAATTTACATATGAGGCCAGAGGCTGCCCAAAGAAGTTTCATAAGATCTGGAATCCATGGGTTAGTTCAGAATGCACTATACCACCTGCTCCTTGAGTTCCCTGAAAATGTTAGTTGACTTTTAGTCGTCATACTGGAATTTAGAAGGCAACATTGAAACTCCTCTATTAATCTGTACTCACTGACTGGATATCATGTAATTGTACCTCATTGCTGAATGAGCACTGTTTGCTCCCTTAATGTTATATACATATATGTATATTTGTCTGTTTGTTCGTTGGTATGTAAACAATAAAAAAAAAAATTATACCTTTTTAAAAAAAAAGAATGTAGTGCCAAATTTTCTCCTGGGGATCCCTTAAGAATATTCCCTGGATCTGTATATACTTATTACAATCTGTTTTTTATTTTTATTTATGCATTTGCAAACCTAGTGAGTACCAGTGGCTCCCTTCTTTACCATCTCTTTTTTTTTTCATCTTAGATGGTTAAGGTGTTGTATATTTATTAGAGAGAAGGTAGGACCTGGAAGACACACTTTTATTTTGGTTTTGGTTATTCAGATTGTGCACTCCAGTTTAAGTAAATCAACCCCAAGTTCTTGTCTTTCCAGTCCAGATTGTTCTCACCTATGCAGTGCAACATATTTCCTAATAAATATACAGAAAGTCCCACTACAACAGGTCAGCTGAGCCCCTAATTTCCCATTGTGAATAGGGGCAATATCTCAATATTCTTTAAAAAAAAAAATCTTTAAAAAAATAGCTGTCTGAAATGAAATTATTTTTAGGATAGATAAAGATACATGGGGATAAGCAGACATAGTAATTTTATCATGTTTTCTTAAAAAAAAGAAAACCTCTAAGCTGGCTTTGCATAATTTTGTTTCCAAGTATCAAGCAAGAATAGAGAACCTGAACACAAAATGTGCAGCTATAAATGAGGCTCCTTGTTTGAGGTTAGCTATGACAATGTCTTCATGGTTAATGTAATGAAATCATGCATTTTGCTGTTGCTGTTGCTGTACATCTTGTCTACTTTATAATTACATACTACAAAGTTTTACAGAAGGTGAATCCAATTGATAATAATAATTGATTATAACGTGCTAGGAGTTCTCATTAGCCCCTCAAGAACATCACTGTTTCACCCTTACTGCTATTTAGCTGTGTAAGGCCATGGTACCCTCTCAAACAGTCAATTGTAGAAAATACCTTATGCACATGAGTTAAGCACCTCATGAAAAGGGGGGCTTGAGATTTATCAATATGTATTAACTTTTCATAAGGTACTTAACAGATCTTTACACTCTTGTTTTTATGATTACATCCATTAGAATGCAAACACAGAAAACAAGAGTCAAATGGATTTTATTTCTAGATGGTATTACTAGGGATAACGTGTGTAAGAAAATAAAGTTTCATTACATAAAACCTTTTGATTGTATTTTAGTTACTTGTGTTTTGCTTTTTCAGTGATATGTGTTGTTTATAGGCATTAGTAGGTTATTTGATTAATGTGTTAGCTCTGCTTTGATCTACAGCCCATCTTTTGGCTGGAAGAGACAAGTGACACAACGAGGGCAAACTGGGGGCAGAATAAGAAAGACATCTCTTCTGTTTGATCACCTGGACCCAGCTGAACTTGCAGAACATCTAACACATTTGGAATTTCACTCATTCTCAAAGATTTTGGTGAGCTGATGGTTAATTGTAGCTATATTTAAAAGCTGTCATTATTTTCTTTTTTTTAATCCAGTTAAAATATTACCACTAGATTGGCGTAGGGGCCAATGTGGTACCTATATTTAAAAAGGGATCAGAGCCTTTACCAAGTAACTATAGGCCTGTTAGTTTAATTTCTATAGTTGGGAAGATACTGGAGAGTTTAATAAAATACCACATAGATGAGTTCTTGCTGGAAAAAAATATTTTAAGCAACAGACAGCATGGATTCATGAAAGACAGAAGTCAAACAAACCTGATTTCTTTTTATAAGGAGGTAAGTAAAACCTTGGACAGGGGGGTGGCTGTGGACTTGGTATACTTGGATTTTGCAAAAGTGTTTGACACAGTTCCTCACACGGCTAATGTGTAAGGTTAAGTCTATAGGCTTGGAAAGATCAGTTTGTAAATGGTTGGAAAACTGGCTAAAAGACAGATTTCAAAAAGTAGCGTTTAATGACTCTTAATCTGAATGGTCTGAGGTTATCAGTGGTGTACCCCAACGTTCAGTGTTGGGATCCTTCCTTTTTAATATATTTATAAATGATATAGGGTCTGGGATTAAAAGTACCATTTCAGTCTTTACAAATAACACAAGCATTGCATTGGAATAACATCCTTACAGGATGTCTCCAACTTACAAGCACTGTTTCAACTTACTCAATGCACTGTTTCATTGGGCAACTATGTGGGAGATGAGGTTTAATGTTGATAAATGTAAAGTTATGCACTTGGGGGCTAAGAATATACATGCATTATACACACTAGGGGGCTAAGAATTATGCATGCATCATAGACACTATAGATACTGGGGGGAGTACAACTGGGGGAATCCATAGTGGAGACGGATCTGGGGGTTTTGGTAGACCATAAACTTAATGCAACTTTGGCAATGCCAAGCTGCGGTTTCCAAAGTGAGCAACATCCTTTCTTGTATTAAGAGAGAGATAATTTTGCCTCTGTACAAATCATTAGTAAGACCTCATCTGGAATATGCAGTTCAGTTTTGGGCACCGGTTCTCAAAAAAGATATGGGGGAACTGGAGAAAGTGCAGGGAAGGGCAACCAAACTGATAAGAGGCATGGAGGTGCTCAGCTATGAGGAAAGATTGGAGGAACTGAATTTATTCTCTCTTGAGAAGAGGAGATTGGTATAGGATTGTGTATATGGGGTTGTACGGTGTGTTTTTTTTCTTTTTTTTCTTGGTTGAACTAGATGGGCTTGTGTCCTTTTTTTTTTTTTTTTTTTTTTTTTTTTTCAACCTGACTAACTATGTAACTATGAAAAGGAAAATATGTAACAATGGCTTGTAAGACTGTAAAAAATTGCATTCTGGTACTCCTAACCACCTCGATACTGGGCATTTTCACAGGGCCGTCTTTAAGACAGGACAAAAGGGGCAGCTGCCCTGGGCCCTGTCATTGTTCTCGGGCCCAAAGCAGCTGCCTCAAACTTGCCAACTATCCCAGTTTAAATTCCCTCATCCCTTGAAGTTTTAGTCCCGTGCTGTGTCCTGATATCTCAATGTGAAGTTCTGTTACTAATGCTCAGCTCTGCCCTATTGTTGTGTACAGATGACTCCCCTGCAGCCCCTGTGTTTACATGAAATAATCAGTATTGATATGTAAATAGCGGCAGGATTTATATGTAAATAGCAGTGGATTAGCAGCATTCATATGTAAATAGGTATTCGTATGTATATCATGCCCCATTGAGGTCATATCCACTATCACCTCTGCTTAATGCTGCCCACTGGGGAGATAAAGGGGCATGCTTGAAAGACCTGCCTACAACTGTGGTTATTAAGCCTACCATCAGCCTGTTCTGCAAAGGTAAGCAAATTAGTGGTGGTGGGGGGGGTATTGTGGGGTGTGCAGTGATAGGCAGAGAAGGAATTAAAGTTTGGGGTGCACAGGTAAGCAAGGAGGGGAGGGGAAAAGCGAACTTAGGACTTTAATTGGGACGCAAGGGAAAGTTTGCGCCCTCATCCCTGATATCATGAAAAAGAGGGGGGAAGGTTGGGACTTTAAATGAGGTGCGCATGATGCAGCCCAATCACACTCACAGAGGTGCAAACATATGTATGTTTATTAAGGACCAATGATCAACATGGCATAAAAATGCAAACTTTCCCTTGCATCCCAATTAAAGTCCTAAGTTCGCTTTTTCCCCCATTGCTTGCATTGATTAGGGATGGAGGTGCTCATGTTTGTAGCCCATCGCTCTCTTATGTCGGATTCCTACCGGGTCCGGCCGTAATTCAGCATGCTTTATATGGAACGTTCGCTGCACTGACAGTTTACATATTTTGATCTTTCACTACTTTATATATATTTTTTACTCCCTGTGGCCAGACTGGGTCTGTGTGACTCATTGTCGGTGGGTGGGCAGATGTCCTTTTTCCCGGGAGCTGCGATGCATGCTGGTGTCTGCCCTCCTACCTTCCCTCCACAGGGTTGGGGGTGGGTGGCTGGGCGGATCTTTCCACGCCCCTGGCACTGTGCATGTGACTTCCTTGTTTGGGCGTCGCACACACAGACATCCGGTATATCAGCTGGGCTGACATGTGGTGAGCTTCTCTGGCGTTTGCGAGGTTTTGCTCCACTGTGTCGTGCCTGCGTGACGCTGACGCTGAGGGGGAGCTGGCGTTCCATTCTGGGGCTGCATCTCACTCCCAGTTTCATGGTATTCAGAGATGGTGCTGATACAACCTATGTATACCCTGATCTTCTCCCATCTATGGGGCTTCAAACATCACATGCATTTTTCAAGGTAATCTTCCGGGTGCTTTTTTTCAATCACCTTGGTGATATCTGCAGTTTATACCATCTCGTTTTTTGTTACTTGTTTCATCATAGATACATTTTATATATTTCCTACATTATAGAAGTCCCCTCCACTGCGGGGTGTTGGTGTGTGCGGTCCGGTGTTCCTTGTTGAGGTCCCCCTCTCAGCTCCCGGGCCAGGCTCCATGGCTCTCCCCTGGCTTTGTTTTGTCGCACGGTCCCAGTTTTGGCTATCATGTGAGTAACCTTTTTGGCATGGCCCATTATGTCCAATTTCCCCCTTTTCTGCTGATTTTGTTAGACCCATGAAACTATATTGCTTTTCATAAATTTTTTATAGAATTTAGATGCATCCGGCTCCTGAAGAGTGGATTGAAGTCCATGAAACGCAGCGTCGGGCCTACCTTTTGATGCATCAAACACACATTGACCAATTTTCAGATGTTTTTTACTTCACATGACTTTTATCTTGCTTGGGGGATTAAGATGCATAATTGTACCTACCCATGTCCCATGGTTGTATATACATAGATTTATTGTTTATATGCGATTATTTTTTGTCTAATGTTTGCAATGCGTTTTTATGCCATGTTGATCATTGGTCCTTAATAAACATACATATGTTTGCACCTCTGTGAGTGTGATTGGGCTGCATCATGCGCACCTCATTTAAAGTCCCAACATTCCCCCCTTTTTTTCATGATATTAAGGATGGGGGCGCAAACTTTCCCTTGCGTCCCAATTAAAGTCCTAAGTTCGCTTTTCCCCCCATTGCTTGCATTGATTAGGATCCCTCTGAGTTTTCTATCTATTAATGGGTCCCCTCGCCTCCTCAGTCCATGGTGTGCCGGGCAATGAGGAGATGATATACTGTAACCTCTAGCAACCAATCAGTAAGCAGTAATAATGTGCAGTGACCTCTAGCAACCAATCAGTGTGCAGTATTGATGTACAGTAATCTCTAGCAATCAATCAACAAACAGAAATCCTATGCTGTAACCTCTAGCAACTAATCAGTGAGCCGTAATGTGTGCTCAAATTTTTGCCCAGGGTCCAATCATTATTAAAGACGGCCCTGCACTTTCATCACCTTCCTTCCCAGACCAATTTTCAGCCTTCAGTGCTCTCGCATTTTGAACAACAATTACTCAGTCATGCTACACTGTACCCAAATGACATTTTTTATCATTTTGTTCACATAAATAAAGCTTTCTTTTGGAACTTATTCACCACTGGGTTTTTTATTTTTTGTGACATAAGCGACAAAAGAGCGAACATTAAAAAAAAAAAAAAATTCTACTTTCTGTTTTAAAAGAAATCCAATAAAATCAGATTTAGTCATACATTTAGGCCAGAATGTATTCTGGTACATGTCTTTGATAAAAAAAAAAATCATGATAAGTGTATGATAATTGGTTTGTGTGAAAGTTAGTGTCTACAAGCTATGCAACGTATCACTGAAAATTGGTCAATCCTGATGTACTGACTCATTTCTTGAGGCCCTAAAATGTCAGGACAGTATAAATACCCCGCAAATGTCCCCTTTTTGTAAAGATACAGTCCATGGTATTTAGTAAGAGACATAGTGAGTTTTTTTTGAAGTTGCAATTTTTTGCCCACAATTGTTGGGAAAATTAACATTCTTTTTTCCACAAAATTGGCATATTAACAAGTTTTTTTTCACACATGGCATAGGTAAACTTGCAATTACACCCCAAAATATATTCTGCTACTCCTCCTGAGTATGGTGATCCCACATGTGAGACTTTTCCAGAGCCTGACCACATACAGAGGGCCAACATGCAGGGAGCACCAGCAGGTGTTTTAGGAGCATAAATTACCATTTAGTTTCCTGACTACCTATCACATTTTTGAAGGCTCTGGAGAACCAGGACAATGGAATTACCAACAAAATGACCCCATTTTGGAAAGCAAACACCCCAATGTATATTCTATGAGGCATAATGAGTCTTTTGAACATGTCCTTTTTTTTCACAAGTTTTTGGAAAATGTGGAAAGAAAATTAATTTTTTTTTTTTTACACAAAGTTGTCAATTTATAAGATATCTCTAACACATAGCATATACGTAGCAAAAATTCTTCCCCACAATACGTTCTGCTATTCCTCCTGAGTATGGCGGTACCACATGTGTGAGACTTTTACACAGCTTGACCACATACAGAGGCCCAACATCCAAGTAGCACTGTCAGGCGTTCTAAAGGCATAAATTGCACATTTAGTTTCCTGACTAATGTATATTCTGAGAGGCATAATGAGTCTTTTGAACAAGTCATTTTTTTTCCGCAAGTTTTTGGAAAAATAAAGTATTTTTTTACACAGAGTTGTCAATTTTTAAAAAATATTTCCAACACATAGCATGTAAAAGAGGGAATTGCAGGTTTCTAAAGGCATAAATTACACAGTTCCTGACTACCTATCACATTTTTGAAGGCCCTGGAGCACCAGGACAATGGAATTACCCACAAAATGTTCCCATTTTGGAAAGCAAACACCCCAATATATATTCTATGAGGTATAATGAGTCTTTTGAACACGTAATTTTTTTTTCCGCAAGTTTATGGAAAATATGGAAAGAAAATAAAAAACAATTTTTTTTTTTTTACACAAAGTTGTCAAATTATAAGATATTTCTAAAATTATAGTATGTACATAGCAAAAATTACACCTCCAAAATACATTCTGCCCCTCCTGAGTATGGCGATACCACATTTGTGAGACTTTTCCACAGCCTGGCCACATACATAGGCCCAACATTCAAGTAGTACCGTCAGGCGTTCTAAAGGCATAAATTACACATTTAGTTTCCTGACTAATGTATATTCTGAAAGGCATAATGAATCTTTTGAACAAGTCATTTTTTTCCACAAGTTTTTGGAAAAATGAAAACTTATTTTTTTACACAAAGTTGTCAATTTTTTAAATATTTCCAACACATCGCATGTAAAAGAGGGAATTGCAGGTTCTGCTGAAGTAGCTGGCAGCCATGAAGGATACAATAGAACGTCTGGGAGGCTAGTATGGGCCCTGCCTCTGGTGGATGGGACTCCACATTACTAGCATCTGGGAATGATTCCCTGCTTGTGCTTGTCATTGCACAAGGACTTACAGAACTGCTAGTGCATGCCTGCCTATTATCTTGGAATGCTGCTCTGTTGGTGGATGCCTCAGGATTTATTGCTCTGCTGGTGGATGCCTCAGGATTTATTGCGCTGCTGGTGGATGCCTGCACCTTCTAAAATCTCCCGAGGCTCTTTGTTAGGATTCTGTCCTCCTCAGTTTCCATTTTAGAGCCTCTGCTTTCTGCTGGCTCATACTCGCTATCTGAGTCTGACGATGAGAGTTCCCAGCTACTCTCGTCTGACATGTTCTGGAGTATACGGAAAGCCTACTCACTGCTGAATACATTTTTAGCCATGTTAACAGATTACTGTGGCTGATGATCATGGACAGATGTGGCAGATGATCATGAACAGATGTGTGCAGATGTCCACTGACAGATGTGGGCAGATGTCCACTGACAGATGTGGGCAGATGTCCACTGACAGATGTGGGCAGATGTCCACTGACAGATGTGGGCAGATGTCCACTGGACAGATGTGGGCAGATGCTCACTGGGACAGATTTGTGCAGCTCATCATGGATAGATGTGTGCAGACGTTCACTGGGGCACATGTGGCAGATGTTCACATGGACAGATGTTCACTGGGACAGATGTGGCAGATGATCACTGACAGATGTGACAGATGTGCGCCGATCACGGATAGATGTGGCAGATGATCACGGACAGATGTGCGCCAGGTGAACACTGGGACAGATGTGCGCATATGTTCACCTGGGACAGATCATTTTACTGGGACAGATGTGTGACAGTTGTTTTTTTACTGCGTGGGGACACTGTGACAGGATATTGTTTTGGGGACACTAGCTGGGTGAGCAGTGTGTAAAAAAACAGACTAAACACATTGTTCTCTGGCTGGCGGCACAAATCCACTCTCCTTCACCTCACTGACAGGCTCTGCATGAGGAGAAGGAGAGCCGATTGCCAGAGCCGGAAAAAGAGCATAATGGGCCTGGTTCTGAGGATTTTGGTGGGCCTTTTTATGGAAATAAATAAAATGAAAATGCGAACAATTTTTTGTTTAAAAAATAAATATTTTAATTACCATTAAAGCTGATAGAGAAGGAAAAGGGGGTGCATGTCATATAAATTGTAAGGGCAGGTAAAGCAAGGAAAGGAGGATGCATGTTATGTAAAGGGTCAGGAGGAGGCATGTCATGTAACAGGTAAGGAGGATGCATGTTGTGTAATGAGTCAGGGGGGTAAGAGCTGGTAGAGAAGGGAAAGCGGGGGGTGCATATCATGTAAAGAGTAAGGCTGGTGGAGCAAGGAAAGTAGAGTGCATGTCATGTAATGGGAAACGGCTGAAGAGCAGGAAAAGGACACATGTCATATAAAGGGCAAGGAGGATTCATGTCATATAATGGGTCGGGAGGATGCATGTATTTAAAGGCTAAGAGCTAGTGTAGTAGAGAAGGTATGATTCATTGTATTTAAATGGTAAGGAGGATGCATGTGATGTAAAAGGTAAAGGCTGGTAGAGAAGGGAAAGAAGGATGCATGTCCTGTAATGGGTCAGGTGGATGCATGATATTTAAAGGGTAGGGGTAAGTGAGGGGGCGTGGCCATGCATGGCATGGAGTAGGACGTACAGCAACTAGCTCCGCCGAGAATCCAATACTATTATCCTGATAGCACCGCCACCCTGCTTCGCTGAGACCCAGGACAAAGTGCATTGGCTGCCGCTGGTCCCCTGCTATCCCCGGCTGGGGATATTTTCAGCCCCACCATGTCCAGACGTGGACCGGCTCCACGAGTGTATCTGGACACCCCCAGGCCATGATGGTGGCCTGCCGCCCCGCACAGCAAAGGAGGCAGCTCAGGGCCTCTTCAGCAGGAATCTGGACCAAAAAGACCCTCCACCACCTCTGCTACCTGACCCTGATGAGGTGCTTATGGAGGAGGATATGGGATCCCTGGATGGGATTCCCCATCATCTGACAGACGCTCTGGCCTCCACAACTGTGAGTACATTGCTTCATGATCCCAAGCATCACAGCAACATAGCACTGACCCGGAACCCACACTGAGGGATATCCTTGCTGCAGTTACGTCTTGCAGCTCATCTATTGCAGTACTGACAGGTAGGGATGAGCTTCGAGTTCGAGTCGAACTCATGTTCGACTCGAACATTGGCTGTTCGCAAGTTCGCCGAACAGCGAACAATTTGGGGTGTTCGCGGCAAATTCGAATGCCGCGGAACACCCTTTAAAAGTCTATGGGAGAAATCAAAAGTGCTAATTTTAAAGGCTTATATGCAAGTTATTGTCATAAAAAGTGTTTGGGGACCTGGGTCCTGCCCCAGGGGACATGGATCAATGCAAAAAAAAGTTTTAAAAACGGCCGTTTTTTCAGGAGCAGTGATTTTAATAATGCTTAAAGTCAAACAATAAAAGTGTAATATCCCTTTAAATTTCATAGCTGGGGGGTGTCTATAGTATAGTATGCCTGTAAAGGGGCGCATGTTTCCCGTGTTTAGAACAGTCTGACAGCAAAATGACATTTCGAAGGAAAAAACCCATTTAAAACTACTCGCGGCTATTGCATTGTCGACAATACACATAGAAGTTAATTGATAAAAATGGCATGGGAATTCCCCACAGGGGAACCCTGAACCAAAATTTTTAAAAAAATGATGTGGGAGTCCCCCTAAATTCCATACCAGGCCCTTCAGGTCTGGTATGGATTTTAAGGGGAACCCCACACCAAAAAAAAAACAAAACAGCGTGGGGTCCCCCCAAAAATCCATACCAGGCCCTTATCGGAGCACGCAACCTGGCAGGCCGAAGGAAAAGAGGGGGGACGAGAGAGCACCCCCCTCCTGAACCGTACTAGGCCACATGCCCTCAACATTGGGAGGGTGCTTTGAGGTAGCCCCCCAAAACACCTTGTCGCCATGTTAATGAGGACGAGGGCCTCATCCCCACAACCCTGGCCGTGGTTGTGGGGGTCTGTGGGCGGGGGGCTTATCGGAATCTGGAAGCCCCCTTTAACAAGGGGACCCCCAGATCCTGGCCCCCCTCCTGTGTGAAATGGGAAGGGGGTACTTACCCCTACCATTTCACAAAAAAACTGTCAAAAATGTTAAAAATGACAAGAGACAGTTTTTGACAATTCCTTTATTTAAATTCTTCTTCTTTCTTTTATCTAGAGGCAGGGCTTTCTCGATTACCACAAACAGCTCCCACTGTCATTCTTCTTAAAAAAATATGGACCTCAGTCAAATCTAACTTGAAGATCTTTGGTTTTCTGGCGGAAACCCCTTTATGGGACAATCCCAATTTAGAGGAAATATTCAAATTGGAGGGCTTTCAGGCTTGGAGACTGGCAGGAATCTGTAATATATCTCAATTATATAAACATAATGTTTTAAAAACAATCCTAGATATACAAGCTGAATTTCATCTTCCAAGGCAACACTTTTATAGATACCTCCAGGTACAGCATGCTCTTCAAGCTCAGGGCCAGATTTCCAATCTCTCACTTTCCAGTCACCCCCTGATAGAAGATATTTTCTATGGTCAGGAGAAAAAGGGGTCTAATTTCCCACATTTACTCCTCCCTGTTGTCGTCTATACAAAACACTGAAACCCTACCAAATAGGAGGGGTTGGACAGAGGATTTAGGAGAAATAAAGAACGAAACATGGGACATATGTTTACAGGCAGGGCCAATTACTTCTGTATCACAATCGCACAGGCTTTCTCACTTATTCTTACTGCACAGGGCCTACCGCACACCTATACAACTGCAGCGTTGAGGTAGGAGGGATTCTTCCCTATGCCCCAAACATTGTGGAGAAGAAGGGTCACTAATTCACCTGATGTGGCGCTGTCCAAAATTGCATAGGTATTGGGGTGCTATAACTGAGATTATCTCTTCAGTATTTCAAATCAAGGTCCCTTTAGACCCCCAGATATGCATCTTAGGCGCCGTGGATGAAGAGATATACCCCCCCAATTAATATTGCAGTGATTAGATTATATTTAGCTCGTAAACTAGTGGCCAGATTCTGGCTTTCTATACATGTCCCAACTAAACAACAATAGATAGATCTTGTACAAAGTGCTGAATGTATTATGTGGTGTGGAAAAAGTATACTGCTTTATTAGGATCATTTGGCATTTGGATTATATAAAGTTTTTTTCTGACTACCTATACACTAGCACCTATGTAGGATGCATGCGATTATATGCTGATCCACACATATGCTATTTTATTGCAACTCTTCAGTATTTGTTTTTCATTTAATCACGGTATTTTTCATTCATATTAGTTTGAAACTTTGTGATATATATAAAAAAATAACGTTTGCATAACGTTCCCTGTATAGGCTGAGCCAAACAGGTTTCTCGGGTAGCGCCATTTTTTCCCTATTATCTCCTAATACCTTCACTTCTGCAGGACACCCTTAGGGAGTGTCTTTGTTCAAGGGAGGCAGCAACCTGTATATATTGGCTTATATATCTGTCCTAAGCGCGATTTCTTTCAAGTTTACCAATGGATAGATCAGGTTAACTATATCCTTATAAGGGAGCACTTGACTTATCAGCATAGGAATGCAGTTCGGAAATTTCACTCCATTTGGCAACCTTGGTTAGAAACACCCGGGTTGGCACCCCCACGATTGATTATGCAATGGTTACTACAGGTATAGAAGGTACTTAGGTTAAATGGAAGGTGGACTCTAATGCGCATATAGGTAACTCAAACGAGATATTAGGTATGTTTACCTTCAGAGACAAGTGGAGAGAAGTATATCTGGTTGGGCAAAACATGGGCAATACTGTTCATTAGATGGCCCGTTGGCCGTAGGTTCTGTTCACATGGCGGATGTGTACATGTTCATCTGCATCACCTCGTATGTATGTAATAACCAAGATGTATCTAAGTAATCTTTATTTTTGGTGCCACTGCTACACTGATTTTCATTTGTACAATATATATGTGCCGAAGTAACGTATGTTCTTTCCTGTACGGTGGTTTGTAAAATGTTTTATGTCTTGGTTGGCACAATAAACTTTTTTTCTGATAAAAAAAAAGTGCAAAGTTATTCTTCAGTTAGTTTCTTTTATAATAGCACTAACATCAGTGGCAGCTGTTAGTTCACAATCCACATGCCACCAAACTCCCCAGTCAGGTCACAGGCACCCCCCCCGGTAGTTTGCGGGCAGCGGCTTCACCGTGCGTTTCCTCCTCAGCATCACAGTGGTTTTCCTGTGTCTCCTCCCTCCTCCTCATCAGCTTCCAATGAGATCGCCTCTCCCCCATCGTGCGAGCTTTGGACAATATGACATCTCTATCTCTATAATGGAGCAGTTTAAACAGGAAGGCTCTGGGGGGATTGCCCGGTGGCAAGGGCCTGGAGGGGACCAAATGTGCTTGTTCCAATGCGAACAAAGGGGAGAGCGACTCCTTCCCAAACTTCTCCTTTAACCATTGCTCTATAAATTGAACCGGGTTCTTCCCGTCCATTTTTTCCGGAATACCAATAGCTCTGATATTGTTTCTCCTAAGTTTATTTTCAAGGTCATCAAGCTTTGCGGCATGTTTAGCCACTATTATTTGTTGTGCACGCGCCTCTCTCTGCATGGGGGCCCAATCATCCTCCATAGTACTGATGCGCCCTTCTATGGCAGCTGTGCGTTCCCTCAATTTCTGCATGTCCTGGCGCAGAAAGGACACCTCAGCTTTCATCCCCTTAACTTCTGTGGCCAAAGCATTGATAAAAATATTACAGGTTGTGACTGCGGAAAGGATATCTCGCAGCGTGGGTTCAGGCCCAGCCGAGCCTGAAGCTGAAGCAGTGTGCGGGGTGTGGGATAAGGGAGTGACACTCATCGCGTCCCATAGCAGTACTGGTGCGGTCGGATCCCTCAGGGGGACGGTGTCGTCTGCATCCGACTGAGAGCCACTATCATTGTCCATGCCGCCATCAGGCAGCTCAGGCATGTCCTGCAGCCCCTTGAGCGAGAACAGCTTTTGCGCCGCCTCCCTGTACTTCTCCTTGGCTGACTTGAGAGCTGCGCCATCTTGGGCCTCATGGTCCAGAGCCGAACGGGCCATGGATCCACGTCGGGGCATCGATCAAGACCCAGGTAAGGACAGCGGTAGTCTGGCAGATATGTTAGGAGACTCTGGAGAGCAATTAGATGCTAGGATCGATCGATCAGCGGTATTTATCAGGATCAAATGTCGGATTCTCGGCGGAGCTCACTGGATGTGCATCTGGCTACATCTGCTGCCAAGCCACGCCCCCAACTTTGCACTTTTAATGCGTTTATACTGTAGCTACCTTTCACAGAGGAGGAACAAGTTTTGCATTACATAATATTAATGAAGACCTGGTTCTGTTTTACTTGCTCATTTGTTTTCAACTGACGAAAAGGAATTTTTAAACCTAGTAGAGTTTTAACAACCTCCGGCTTACAATTTGTTAAAAAATAATGGACCTTTCCTATAAAACTGGATGCAAGAAAAATGGCACAAAAAAGTGTTATCTTTCATTTTAAACCAAAAATTTGAATAGTGAAAACTGAATTTTGGAACACTCTTCGCTTATTTGTGTACAATTATCATGTACTGTATACTTTAAAGTATTATGCCTTGCAGGTAGAAAAACTACTAGTTTTTAAAGTAGTAATGAATAATAAATCTTTCTATTCTAAAGATCTGAATTCATTATAGACTAAACTACTACCCATATTTTTATATCCAGTTTCAGGATTATCACAGCTTTGTCCTCCATGGTTGTACTGTGGGAAACCCTGTCTTGGAAAGATTCATAGCCCTCTTTAATGGTGTTTCTCAGTGGATCCAGCTTATGGTGCTCAGCAAACCTACTCCACAACAAAGGGCAGCTGTCATTAAGCAGTTTGTACAAGTAGCAGAGGTATGTATCTTTGCAGCCTATTAAAATAATTATGTCTCCTCTACACATGTCTAGACGATAAATGAGGAGTGTAATAATTCACCCAGAGTTTCACCAAACAGTTTTGCTTGCGTCTATCTAGCAAGGTTACTTTGCGGTATAAGCAAGGAAACTGAGACCTCTGCAGTGTGTAAATGTGCTTTTACTAAACAAAAATGCTGTACATACAAAACTATTACAATATTAGGAATACAAATAGGGATGAGCCGAACACCCCCCCCCCCGTTCGGTTTGCACCAGAACATGCAAACAGGCAAAAAATTTGTTCAAACACCGTTAAAGTCTATGGGACACGAACATGAATAATCAAAAGTGCTAATTTTAAAGGCTTAAATGCAAGTTATTGTCATAAAGTGTTTGGGGACCTGGGTCCTGCCCCAGGGGACATGTATCAATGCAAAAAAAAGTTTTAAAAACGGCCGTTTTTTCGGGAGCAGTGATTTTAATAATGCTTAAAATGAAACAATAAAAGTGTATATTCCTTTAAATTTCATACCTGGGAGGTGTCTATAGTATGCCTGTAAAGGGGCACATGTTTCCCGTGTTTACAACAGTCTGACAGCAAAATGAAATTTCAAAGGAAAAAGTCACTGCTTGCGACTATTAATGAATTGTCAATACACATAAAAGTTCATTGATAAAAACAGCATGGGATTTCCCCACAGGGGAACCCCGAACCAAAATTTAAAAAAAATGGCGTGGGGGTCCCCCTCAAAACCCTTCAGGTCTGGTATGGGTTTTAAGGGGAACCCCGTGCCAAATTTTTTTTAAAAAATGGGGTGGGGTCCCCCATAAATATGGGGGGACCCCTCTGATGTCACGGGGAGAGCCGTAGGGAAGTCCCCGTCAAGTGCCCGTGTGTCAGAGGGGGCAGGGTCACCGGGTGGCCCCGCCCTCTGTTATTTAAGAAGTGTCAGAAGAAGGGAAACGTAACACAGTGGGTGCCTCCCATTGATGCAGAGCGGCCCAAGAATGAAGCAGGGGCATGTGGCCTGGTACAGTTCAGGAGGTTGGGCGCTCTCTCGTCCCCACCTCTTTTCCTGCAGCCTGCCAGGTTGCGTGCTCGGATAAGGGTCTGGTATGGATTTTTGGGGGGACCCCACGCCATTTTTAAAAAAAATTTGGCGTGGGGTTCCCCTTAAAATCCATACCAAATTTAAGGGGGACCCCCACGCCATTTTTTAAAAAATGTTGGCACAGGATTCCTTTTAATATCCATACCAGACCTGAAGGTCCTGGTATGGAATTTAGGGGGACCCTCACGCCATTTATTTTTTAAAGTTTTGGTTCGGGGTTCCCCTGTGGGGAAATCCAATGCCGTTTTTATCAATGAACTTTTATGTGTATTGTCAGACCGACAATTCATTAATAGCCGTGAGTAGTTGTATCCCTAGTGTGGCTTTTTGAAGATGATCGTGCCGATTTTCGTGAGCACTACTCAGCCTGTTCCCCACAGGTGATTGCTGAGTGCATTGTGTCTGCTCAGTCTTTTGTTAGACAGGGAGATTTAAAACTACAGTTTGTACAACCTATACTTTCAGCATGGTCTGACATGGTGCAATCAGCCCCAGCCAAACAAACCACCTCTGCCATCAGACACCAGCCTACCCAAATGTATGTTTCCCCATTACCCATGTCAACCTCAGTTGCAGCCCAGTATACACTGCTTCCAACCAAATACTCATATCCGGTCTCTGCTCCCTGTACCTATCCTGCATTCAACCCACCTGCCTCTTCTCAGCTGCCTACAAACCCATAGGATCTTCCCCCAGCTACTGTTACCTCTTCTCTGCCATATCCCAATCCTCCTTTCCAGTCTGCTGCACCCCTTATCTACAGTCCTGCAGTCACCTACAGAGCTTCAGTGGCTAAGCCAAAGAAAAAACAAATGTTTTTTCCAAACTAAAATGATCCTGCCATTAACCCAACCTACCTCCACACCCACCAATCTGTCCCAGCTTGAAGTTCCGGTGTCAGTATCCCAGCCCGAGGTGCCAGAGTTCCCGCCCGAGGTGCCAGAGTTCCCGCCCAAGTGCCAGTGTTCCAGCCTGAGGTTCCAGTATTCCAGCCTGAAGAGCCAGAGCCAGCATTCCAGCTTGAAGAGCCAGAGCCAGCGTTCCAGCCTGAAAAGCCAGTGTTCCAGCCTGAAGAGCCAGCGTTCCAGCCTGAAGAGCCAGAGCCAGCGTTCCAGCCTGAAGAGCCAGAGCCAGCGTTCCAGCCTGAAGCCCCGGTGTCTGTTTCCCAGTCTGCCTGCAGAGCCTGCTACCCAGCCTGATGTGTTCCTGTCTGCTGCCCAGCCTGATGTGTTCCTGTCTGCTGCCCAGCCTGTGTCCCTATCTGGTGCCCAGCCTGATGAGCCACTGTCTGTTGCCAAGCTTGAAGTGCCCATTTCCCGGCCTGCGGAGCCTGCTGCCCAGCCTGATGTGTTCCTGTCTGCTGCCCAGTCTGATGAGCCTCTATCTGTTGCCCAGCCTGATGAGCCACTGTCTGTTGCCAAGCTTGAAGTGCCTGCTGCCCAGCTTGATATGCCCTTGCCTGCTGCCCAGCTTGATGTGCCCGTGCCTACTGCCCAGCCTGATGTACCCATGCCTGCTGCCCCACTTGATGTGCCTGCTGCCCCGCTTGATGTGCCTGTGCCTGCTGCCCACCTTGAAGTACCTGCTGCTCAGCTTGAAGTGCCTGCTGCCCAGCTTGATATACCCTTGCCTGCTGCCCAACTTAATGTGCTCGTGCCTACTGCCCAGCCTGATGTACCCGTGCCTGCTGCCCCGCTTGATGTGCCTGCTGCCCCGCTGGATGTGCCTGCTGCTCAGCTTGAAGTGCCTGCTGCCCAGCCTGATGTACCCGTGCCTGCTGCCCAGCCTGATGTACCCATACCTGCTGTCCAGCTTAATGTACCTGTGCCTGCTGCCCCGCTTGATGTGCCTGCTGCCCCGCTTGATGTGCCTGCTGCCCCGCTTGATGTGTCTGTGCCTGCTGCCCCGCTTGATGTGCCTGCTGCCCAGCTTGATGTGCCTGCTGCCCAGCTTGATGTGCCTGCTGCCCAGCTTGATGTGCCCGTGCCTGCTGCCCAGCTTGATCTGCCTGTGCCTGCTGCCCAGCTTGATGTTCCTGCTGCCCAGCTTAAATTGCCTGCTACTCAGCTTGATGTGCCTGCTGCTCAGCTTGAGGTTCCTGTGCCTGCTACCCAGCTTGATGTACTTATTGCTCAGGCTTATGTGACTGCCCAGCTTGATGCCATGGACTTTCCCCAGCAACGGCTAGTTGGAGCATCCGGAGGTCGCTCCTTCGAGGGGGGGTACTGTCAGAAAAGGTTCCCTCCACTGGTAATATCTATCATTTGGCGTGCAGTACTGAGGTCCACCAGCAGGTGTCTCCTGGCAGATTGGAACTGTCAGGAGAGCCTTTCCCTGCTGGTATTATGTGATCTTTGGGCCGCAGTACTGGTGTCCACCAGCGGGTGGTTCCTGGCAGTGTGGGGCCAACATTACCTCTTGCAATCAGGCATCACCTGAGTCTAATTGAGATGTGTATAAATACCCGACTAGAGCACACACACCTTGGTATTGTTCTTGTGCCCTGACCTGCAGCCTGTTTATCTGTTATCCTGATCCTGGACCTGAACCCTGATTCCTGTATCCTGAACCTATTTGTTCCTGTATACCTGGATCCTTGCCCTGCAGCCTGATTCCTTCCATCTTGTCCCCTGTCTGTTTACTCCTGGCCCCCTATTTGCTGATCTCCTGTTTATAACCCTGGCCTGGCTTGACTACGATTCTGGTACTACCTTTTGCTATAAATACTGGTTGATTTATTATCACTGTTTGTCTGTTCAGTTTGTTCACTCTGTATTGGTGGTGTGTTCACATTTATATGCATTTACTTTAATAAACTTACTTTCATCTATTTATGTCTGGTTTACTCTGTCGCAGTCATACAGTTCTGGTCACATCTGGTTCATGACAAAAGCATTAGCCAGGTCTATCACAGCATAGTATTCTCCTGCCTCTTTAGCAATTTTCTCAACAATTGAGATCATATACGTACGTACAGCTGACTTACATGGAGGTGCCACTTTGTTTAGACCTCTGTAATCCACAGTCATTCTATATGTCCCATCAGGTTTCTTTAATGGGAACACCAAAGATGAGAAAGGACTTACAGTAGGTCTAAGGATCCCTACTCTCAACAGTTCTTGAATAGTCTCCCCAATTTCTTTGTGGCATCCAGAAAGTCTGTACTGCTTGAGAGAGACTGGATTCTCTGGTGGAGGAATGTAGACGGGTCCATTTCGCATGACCTCTGACCACAGCCTTCACCACCCCAACCAGATACGCTTTATCAGGATACCCGGATGTGAATGTAGCCCTTTAAGTCTGACTTAACTGACCTTGAAGTACATCCATCCCAAGAATATTTTCGGGTAACTTTGATACCAAAACATTTGTCATAAATCCTGATCCCTTGCCAATAGCCAATTTCACCCATATCCTAACTGCTGGTGTGGTTTGCCCTCCCAAACCCTCTACATAAATCAATTCTCCTTTGTGACGGGAAGGATTTCCTTGCAAAAGTGTAACTTCAGCTCTGGTATCAACTAAAGCCATTACATGTGTAGGAGAAGATGACTTCCCCCACCATACAGTGACAGGTGCATAATGGCGGTGATTTGTGATTTTTATCATGACTGCAACATTGTGGCGGACACATCGGACACTTTTGACACTATTTTGTCACCATTAACATTTATACAGCGATCAGAGCTATAAAAATGCACTGATTACAGTATAAATGTCACTGGCATGGAAGGGGTTAACACTAGGGGGCGATCAAGGGGTTAAATGTGTTACCTAGGGAGAGATTCTGTAGGGGGAGGGGACTCACAAGGGAAGGAGACCGATCAGTGTTCCTCTGTACTGGGAACAGACAATCGGTCTCCTCTCCCTTGACAGGACATGGATCTGTGTGTTTTACAGAGATAACTAGCCTGATTTTCTCTTCACCTCCTGCCTTCTCTCCCATATTCCTTTTCTTCTCTGTAACAACAGTTATTTTCTGCTTGTATTCTTCCTGTTTGGCCTTGACCTTATCTACTGCCCTGACAGGTTTTGTTTTAGTCTCCTCTAGCCCCTCCAACTGGCTTAAAAGGATAGTGGCTTCATGAATCTTGCTGTTTACTCCCAGGCCTCCCAGCAAGCACAATAAAGGGAGATTATATGAAGCCGACTTCATCAGCTTAGAGCACAGAGCAGATGTAAAGGGTTCCATATCTGGACCCATCCATTCTGGAAACCTATTTAATCCAATTTTACAACCCATCTCACTTAACCTGCAAATACCCTATCCTATTGATCTCCAGGAGTAGGTATTTTCCAGGTCAGTAGGACTAGCCTATTCCATCTCTCACGAGGTCTAAACTCACACTAAACTCACACTGAACTCTCAATGCTTTTCGCATTGCCTGACCCAATTGAAGATCATGGGTTAACAGTCCCATAGCCACTGCTTCCTTGCCTGACAAAACACTGTCTGCCCCTTCATCCCACAAGCGTAGGGGCTTCCCAGACCTTTGTATTGTTTTGCCAGCTCATGGAGTTCAGTTTGTGTAATCTCCAGTACTTCTTCAAATTCCACATCTCTGGGGTTGCGATAATGCACCTCCCCATCTGCCATATCCTCTCTATCATGTTGCCTTTTCCTATGCTTAGTAATGAGAGGTTTGGCACACTTTTTCTTTCCCATTGGATAATCATCATCAGAAACTATTATTTGAGGAGAGCACATCCTCACATCCCAGTTTTGGGATGTGACAATGGCACATACCTTGGCTTTACTAACAGGTTTGTGGCCCTTTCTTTTCCTTAAAGCATTAAGTGTTTTGGTCATGAGGGCTGCACACTGCTCTTGCAAATCATCAACCTGACTAGCAGCTCAACGAACACACTCCAGAGCAACTGCTAGTTGGTCTTTTAATACCTTAACATCTGCATCTGCCTTCTCCCTCTTTTGTGATTCAGTATAGAGAGCATGCAGGAAGTACCAACCTACTGTGGACACTGTCCTCCTCTCTTTTTTACTTAAATACAACCCCTTAAGGCTAAAATCTACAAAATGATCTGAGATTTTATTATATTCAAGGGAGAAGCAAACTTTACAAATTCTTTACCAAGAGGCTCCCACTCATTGTCTCTGGCCCAGATAGGTATGCTGCACACTTCCTTCTGGCCACCAGAACCCTCTGCAGCCTTGCTTTTCCTAAACAGCTTATGCAGCCTTTTTACCTAGCACAAGCTACACAACACACCACAGAAAAAAACAGGTCTGCTTCAGTTGAATTATAGCGCAGATCCTGGACAAGCCCCCAAGTATCCCGGACGAGCGTCCCATTGTTTTGCTTGAATCTATCTAGCAAGTAGGGATGAGCTTTGAGTTCAAGTCGAACCCATGTTCAGTCACAGAACAACGCTTGTATGACCGTTCAACGAATTGCGAACGTTATGGGCCGTTCACGCCAAATTTGAATGGTGCATCACGGGCCATAATTCACTGCGGCATCACAGTGCATTGCTGGCTGATGATTGGCCAAGCATGCACTATGACCCGCATACTTGGCCAATCACAGCGCCGTTTGCATAGGGAACCGTAATTGGCCCTGCGTTGCGGCCTTGTGTAGTGTGTTGCGGTGGAGAGAGATAGACAGAGAGACTGTCATTTGATTTAAGTTAGAGTAGGCAGGCGAGTCAGTTAGCTGCACTTACAGTGTATTGTGTGTGTATGTGTGTGTGTGTGTGTGTGTGTATATATGTATATACCGTCAGGGTGGACTCCCAAAATTACACCGTAACAAATAGGAAAAACACGTAGAACGATGCTTGATGCAAAAAGTGTCCTTTTACTGAAAATTATTCCATAACATATTTCAAAATATAAGCAAGCCACTGTACAGTTCCGAGCGCAAGTTGCTCTTCGTCAGGCTTTTCTGGCTGTGTGTGACAAGCTAAACCACACATGTTCTCTTATCGACACCCAGTCCAGTACACACCTGTGTTCACTTAACTAATTATCCTACATAAACCACCTATACACGATCAGACATTTCACCCTGCTACATAAATCTAATTCCAGTAAATCATCCTAGATTTCCTAATACAGAAATATTTACAACAAATTCATCCTATTGTGTATCATGTATCATCAGCACAACATCATGAGCTGACTAAATTCTCTCATTTAATTAATTAGATCTTTCCAATTATTTTTCACAAATATACATATATTAATATTCTTGATCATGTCTCAAATTTCTTCATAAGCTCCAGCTGATATTCTGCTATCTAGTATTCCCAACGGGGGCTCTTAATGATCGATCTAGAAAAATAGAATACACAGATATGATCGTAACTTCTTTGCACTTTTGTACCACAAAAACTCCTACATAAATAGGTATAAATCATAATCCTTGTTCATACCATCAGGATGTAAGGATTGTAATTTATTAATCCACCAAACTTCACGTCTTTTCAATTTCAAAATCCTATCACCCCCTCTTTTGTCATGAGGAATCTCCTCCAGTACCTTAAATCTTAAATCGGTGTCTTTGTGTCCCATTTCTGAAAAATGACGCGATACAGGAAGACTTGGTTGGGGATGTCTAATTGTACTGCGATGTTGTGCGATACGGTCTTTAATTTTTTGGGTCGTTTCCCCCACATAGAGGAGATTGCAGGGGCATGTGAGAATGTAAATCACATATGATGACTGACAGGTGTGAAAGCCATTAATTACTATCTTATTATTGGTTCTGGGATGATAGAAATTGTTACCCTTAATCATTAGGTTACATTGAATGCAATTAAGACATGGGTAACATCCCTTCCTTTTACTGCCGAGAAAAGTCATTCTTTTCTCCTCCTGCCTATCAGGTTTAAATTCAGATCGTACCAAAAGATCGCGCAAGGTTTTATTGCGCCGATACGCTTTCATGGGAGTTAATTGAAACTCCTCTATCTGAGGATATGATCGTTTCAGTATCGTCCAAAGTTTTCTCAATACATTAAAGATCCTATCACTATAACTATTAAACTGAAAGACAAATGGAATCCTAGGTTTATCAGATGAATATCTTTTCTTACTGGAGATCTTGGTAGGATGCAAGATTTTATTTAATTCCTGTCTAATTAGACCTTCTGGGTAGCCCCGCTCTTTAAATTTACAGCACATTTCGTCTAGTCTCTGATCTCTTATTGTGGTGTCACTCACAATCCGCATCACTCTGAGAAGTTGGCTTCTAATGATAGAACTAAAGACGTGGGGGGGATGGTAACTGTCATTTCTAAGTAGCTGGTTCCTATCTGTGGGTTTCGTGTATATATCAGTTTCAATCCGTCCTTGTTTTGTATATGCCCGTATATCCAAAAAGGGAACAGAATTCCCGCCAATATGGATTTTAAACTGAATATTTGGTGAAATACTATTGATCATCTCATCAAAGGTTTTGAATGATTCAATGTTGCCCCGCCATATGGCAAAAATGTCATCTATACAGCGTCACCAGGTGGCGCAATGTTCCCGAAAAAGATCATTACCAAAAATATGTTTTTGCTCAAAATCATGCATAAATGAACAAGCATATGGCGGGGCAACATTGGAACCCATAGCAACCCCCGTCAGTTGCACATAATAACGATCCCTGAAAAGAAAATAGTTATTATACAAGATCAACTTGAACAACTTTTCAAAAAAGGCAATCTGAGCTTCTGAGTACTCATGACAGTTCCTAATTAGGCTCAATGCTGCTTCAATGCCAGCCACATGAGGAATTGATGTATATAGACTTGTCACATCCCAAGTGACAAGGATATATTCATCTTGAGTTTGTGGTAGGTCCCCAATTTTAGTTAGAAAGTCACCAGAGTCTTTGATGTAGGATGGGGTAGTTTTCACCAAAGGCGATAGCACTCTATCCAGTAATTTGGCTGTGGGTACGAAAATCGAATCTCTCCCCGATACAATCGGGCGTCCCGGTGGAGAGTGTTGGTCCTTATGAATCTTAGGAATACGCCTGGGCGTCCATAATGACTACCGAACCCCCTTTGTCAGCGGGTTTGCAAATAATATCATTCCGTTTCGTTATTTCCCGTAACGTAATTCTTTCATGAGGGGACAAGTTGTTAGGTACATGGTCTCTAAAGTTCACTTGTTGTATTACACGTTTCACATCTCGGGTGACCTCCTGTACAAACATCTCAACAGGTACGTAAGTAGTAGGGGGGACAGATTTGGATTTCTAGGATTACTAGTCCCAAACTTTTATTACTCAACCTCAGGTATGTCATTAGGGA
Source organism: Lithobates clamitans (assembly GCA_037952925.1). NCBI lineage: Eukaryota > Metazoa > Chordata > Amphibia > Anura > Ranidae > Lithobates > Lithobates clamitans. The sequence goes on along the minus strand of JBBGZY010000221.1, from coordinate 8,275,295 downwards.
CAAATGGTCTGTGAAGAAAATGGACCTTCCAACTAATATTATGGAATAAGCGATACAGATCTTGATCTAACTGAAATGGATCTAGATGACTTTTAGGGCAATAGGATAAACCACGATTAAAAAGTCCTACCTCATCCGATGACAGAACCCGCCTGGAGATATTGTGTACTAAATCTCCCTTGATCGACCACGGTTGCCTCGTGTATTGCGATTTCTGTCGTGACTCCCTTCTCTGTTGTAACGGGACCTGGTTTGCATCCGAGTAATGGACAATTCTCTCCGATCTGTTTGTAAAAAATTGGATGAGGAATCGGTATCTGTATTGGCTGAGGAATTATCGGACATTTCGGTCATGAGTACTCAGAAGCTCAGATTGCCTTTTTTGAAAAGTTGTTCAAGTTGATCTTGTATAATAACTATTTTCTTTTCAGGGATCGTTATTATGTGCAACTGACGGGGGTTGCTATGGGTTCCAATGTTGCCCCGCCATATGCTTGTTCATTTATGCATGATTTTGAGCAAAAACATATTTTTGTTAATGATCTTTTTCGGAAACATTGCGCCACCTGGTGGCGCTATATAGATGACATTTTTGCCATATGGCGGGGCAACATTGAATCACTCAAAACCTTTGATGAGATGATCAATAGTATTTCACCAAATATTCAGTTTAAAATCCATATTGGCGGGGATTCTGTTCCCTTTTTGGATATACGGGCATATACAAAACAAGGACGGATTGAAACTGATATATACACGAAACCCACAGATAGGAACCAGCTACTTAGATATGACAGTTACCCAGAAGGTCTAATTAGACAGGAATTAAATAAAATCTTGCATCCTACCAAGATCTCCAATAAGAAAAGATATTCATCTGATAAACCTAGGATTCCATTTGTCTTTCAGTTTAATAGTTATAGTGATAGGATCTTTAATGTTTTGAGAAAACATTGGACGATACTGAAACGATCATATCCTCAGATAGAGGAGTTTCAATTAACTCCCATGAAAGCGTATCGGCGCAATAAAACCTTGCGCGATCTTTTGGTACGATCTGAATTTAAACCTGATAGGCAGGAGGAGAAAAGAATGACTTTTCTCGGCAGTAAAAGGAAGGGATGTTACCCATGTCTTAATTGCATTCAATGTAACCTAATGATTAAGGGTAACAATTTCTATCATCCCAGAACCAATAATAAGATAGTAATTAATGGCTTTCACACCTGTCAGTCATCATATGTGATTTACATTCTCACATGCCCCTGCAATCTCCTCTATGTGGGGGAAACGACCCAAAAAATTAAAGACCGTATCGCACAACATCGCAGTACAATTAGACATCCCCAACCAAGTCTTCCTGTATCGCGTCATTTTTCAGAAATGGGACACAAAGACACCGATTTAAGATTTAAGGTACTGGAGGAGATTCCTCATGACAAAAGAGGGGGTGATAGGATTTTGAAATTGAAAAGACGTGAAGTTTGGTGGATTAATAAATTACAATCCTTACATCCTGATGGTATGAACAAGGATTATGATTTATACCTATTTATGTAGGAGTTTTTGTGGTACAAAAGTGCAAAGAAGTTACGATCATATCTGTGTATTCTATTTTTCTAGATCGATCATTAAGAGCCCCCGTTGGGAATACTAGATAGCAGAATATCAGCTGGAGCTTATGAAGAAATTTGAGACATGATCAAGAATATTAATATATGTATATTTGTGAAAAATAATTGGAAAGATCTAATTAATTAAATGAGAGAATTTAGTCAGCTCATGATGTTGTGCTGATGATACATGATACACAATAGGATGAATTTGTTGTAAATATTTCTGTATTAGGAAATCTAGGATGATTTACTGGAATTAGATTTATGTAGCAGGGTGAAATGTCTGATCGTGTATAGGTGGTTTATGTAGGATAATTAGTTAAGTGAACACAGGTGTGTACTGGACTGGGTGTCGATAAGAGAACATGTGTGGTTTAGCTTGTCACACACAGCCAGAAAAGCCTGACGAAGAGCAACTTGCGCTCGGAACTGTACAGTGGCTTGCTTATATTTTGAAATATGTTATGGAATAATTTTCAGTAAAAGGACACTTTTTGCATCAAGCATCGTTCTACGTGTTTTTCATATATATATATATATATATATATATGCATTCTAGGTGTTTATTTCCATGTCGAAGCATGTGGGAGGGCTTGATTGCTAGGCACGGCCATCCGAGACTGCAGTGCACCTCACCCTTCTGACTATATATATATATATATATATATATATATATATATATATATATATATATATATCTGTATTCAGTTTAGCTAGATCTGTTCCTGTTATTCTCTTCCTACTGACAGGCAGGCATGTTTTTTTTTCAGTATTTCCAGTTAGTGTACTGTGTCATCTGCACAGTGTGCACCTAAAGCTACCTGAAGACAATTGCTATTGTTCTGATTCTACTAATACCACAGGCAGGCAGCTGCAGTATTTACAGTTAGTGTACTGTGTCCTCTGCACAGTGTGCACCTAAAAGCTACCCAAAGACAATTGTTGGTGTTCTCATACTAATAATACTACAGGCAGGCAGTTGATTCTGCTAGCTGCAGTATCAGTATATATATACATCCCAGTTTTGTGCAGCTATATCTCACTGTAGGCCATTAGTATTTCTGGAAGGCCAACAAGGAGAGGCAGACAGTCACAAGCCAATAAAAGAGGGCAAGCAGGCTCTGTGTCTAGAGGCAACAGTGCTGGTCGTGGAGACGGTGCATCCTCATCAGTACGTGGCCATGGGACACGCTTGTCTTTTTTTTCAGCAGCTGGCCCTGTTGAGCCGCAACATAAGGAAGACTTGGTAGAGTGGATGACCAAGCCGCCCTCATCCTCCTCTCCTACCCAGGCTCAGGGCACTTTGTCTGGCAAAGCAGCTGCCAACGCAGTCTCATCCCTTGGCTCAATGGCATCAGTCACTCCTTTCCTAGCCCCACCATGTCCTCCTAAGGAGTCCCCCAACCTGTTTGACCACAGTGTTGGGTACATGCTCCAGGAGGATGCCCAGCATTTTGAAGGCTGCGATGATGGTACCCGGCTAGAGGAAGGCAGTAACGTGAGCCCAGAGAGAGGAGGTGCCCAAGAAGGACAGCAATCTGGCGGTCATGTTCCCCCAGCTGCAGCATACTGCCAGTGATGAGGAGGGAGGGGATGATGAGAAAGTCACTGACTCCACGTGGGTGCCTGATAGGAGAGAAGAGGAGGAGGAGGCATATCTCCAACGAGGCAGGATGCCCTCCAGTGGCCAGCTTAAGGGCAGCACACCGACTGCATCACACCGCAGAGCTCCGAATGTGCAGGGCGCTGCTGTTTCTGCACGTTATTCCAAAAGTTCTTTGGTGTGGGCCTTTTTTGAGATGAGTGCATCAGATCCCACCGCTGCTATTTGCAACATATGTCTCAAGCGTATCTCGCGTGGCCAAAACATCACCCGCTTGGGCACCACATGCTTGACCAGACATATGTCGACCTGCCATGCAGTTAGTTGGCAAGCGTACCTAAAAGATCCACACCAAAGAACAAAGTGGACCTTTCCTTGCTCCTCATCAGCTGGAATCTCCAACCCCACTATACCTTCAGTCCTCTCTGAAACCTGTACTAAGAGGAATGAAGGTGTAGAATTAGGTGTGTCCCAGCCAAGTATTTGCAGGCAATCTGCTATCGGTACAGCAACATCAGATTGTACCAGGCAAATTTCCCTGCCCCAGCTGCTGCACCGCCGAAAGAAGTTCGCTCCCAGCCATCCACATGCCCAGCGGTAGAATGCTAGCTTGGCTAAATTGCTAGCACTTTGGCAGGTTCCCAAACACCACTTTTTCTCACGGAAGGCGATTCCAGCTCTCTACCGGCATGTGGAAGGCAATGTCTTGGCCTCGCTGGACAGGGCGGTCAGCAGTAAGGTGCATATTACCGCTGACTCATGGTCCAGCAGGCATGGACAGGGATGTTACCTATCTTTAACCGCGCACTGGGTGACTCTTCTGGCAGCTGGGAAGGATGCAGGACAGGGTGCAGTAGTGTTGGAGGTTGTTCCGCGCTTGAGCTGGTGTGCTTGGGGGACAGGAGCCAAACTGGTGCAGAACAGAGGGAGGAAGAGGAGGACTTCCTTACCTCTCAAGGCCCCCCTTTCTAGAAAGTGTTCCTGCGTGTCCGCCGATCACACAGGAAGAGGTCGAGGAGGAGGAGGATTGTGTCAGCATGGAGGTGGAGCCTGGCACTCAGCATCAGCAGTAGTCTTCAAGGGATCCTTTACAATCCGAAGAAACCCATGGACTTGTACGTGGCTGGGAGGAGGTGGCTGTGGATCATGTCATGTTTAGTGACCCAGAGGACTCTGGACCAAATGCCTCAGCAAACCTATGCTGCATGGCCTCCCTGATCCTGCAAAGCCTGCGGAAGGATCCTCGTATTGGTGGTATCAAGGGGAGGGATGATTACTGGCAACCCTCCTTGATCCACGTTACAAGGGTAAGGTTGCGGACCTTATCTTGCTGTCGCAGAGGGAGCAGGGGATAAAACATCTTCGGGAGGCCTTGCAGAAAGAACATTTTTGGTTCTGGGCACTGCCACCAGTGGCCAAGGCCCAATTTTTCTGCCCCTGTTTAACAGGGGCTTGTAATTACAATTTTTGATGCAATACTTTGCAGCAGGGCTCATTCCTGCACTCCAACTATAGCATCTGTGAGGGGTTGCAGTGTTGTGGCAGCAGTGGCTAAGGCTCAATTTTTCTGCCCCTGTTTAACAAGGGCGTGTAATTACAATTTTTGATGCAATACTTTGCAGCAGGGCTCGTTCCTGCGTTCCAACTAGAGTATCTGTGAAGGGTTGCAGTGTTGTGGCACCAGCACCAGTGCCTAAGGCCCAATTTTTCAGCCCTTGTTCAACAGGGGCATGTAATTACAATTCTTGATCTAATATTTCACAGCAGGGCCCTGTGAGGTCTTACAGTGTTGTGGCCACAACAACACCTAAGGCCCAAATTTCTGCTGAGTATATAGGGCAGGCCCATACTTTCAAACATCCAACTTACAAACGACTCTTACTTGCAAACGGAAGGAGACAACAGGAAGTGAGATGAAATCTACCCCTAGGAAGGGAAATTCTCTCCTGTAAGAGTTAATATGGTAAAAACATTTCTCCTTTCCACTGATGCTTTATCACCAATCCTTGTTTCACAAAAAAACCCAAATTTTCAAAAAACATTTGTCATTGGGACAAAAAGTGAGGTGAAATCTTCTGAAGAGGAGCATAGACAGCAAAACAAATGTCACAGGGGTGATAACCCTTCCCTTTGTTTTCCAAAAAGCTTAAAATAGGTTTTTTGGCTGCAGCTAAACACGTTAAAAATGTACCAGTTCAAAATTACAAATAGATTCTACTTAACAACAAACCTACAGTCCCTGTCTTGTTTGCACCGCCTGTATACTGCTGTTCAGAGTACAGAACCTGTATACTGTTGTTTCCTTTTTTAATTTGGGTGTGGGGTTCCCCTTAATATCCATACAAGACCCAAAGGGCCTGGTAATGGACTGGGGGGTACCCATGCCGTTTGTCTCACTGATTTTCATCCATATTGCCAGGACCCGACATTACATTAAAGCCGCAAGCAGTTTTAAATTACTTCTTTTCCTTTTAAAAATGACATTTTGTGCAGGGACTGTTCTAAGCACGGGAAACACGCGCCATTTTACAGGCATACTATAGACGCCCCCCAGGTACAATATTTAAAGGAATATTTCACTTTTTTTTTTAACTTTAAGCATCATTAAAATCACTGCTCCCGAAAAAACGTCGGTTTTTAAAAGTTTTTTTTGCATTGATACATGTCCCCTGGGGCAGGACCCGGGTCCCCAAACCCTTTTTAGGACAATACCATGCAAATTAGCCTTTAAAATGAGCCCTTTTGATTTCGAACATTCGAATCCCATAGATGTCAATGGGGTTCTAACGTTCATGCAATACCTCTAATATAATATGTTTATTGTATTGAATATCTGTTTTTTTTGTTTTATGAAATTTCTTTTGTGTATGTTTAAAATTGAAAATTAAAAAAAATAGACATTGTATAAAAAAAAATAAAGAAACACTTTTTAACCACTTCAGCCCCAGAAGATTTACCCCCTTAATGAAAAGGCCATTTTTTGCAATACAGCACTATGTCATTTTAAATGACAATTATGCGGCCGTGACGTCCTATTTGGGCAACAATGAGATGACCTTCAAAACAGGAATGGCAATGGCAGCAAACCTTCTTGATGTGCCATCCTGAAGGAGTTGGACTGCCTGTGCATTCTCTATAGGGTCTATGTATCGCCTCATGCAACTAGTAATGGCACTGACCCTAGCCAAATACAAAACTAGTGAAAAACAGTCAAGAAAGATGAGTAGGAAAAATAAAATGTCAGTGGCCTCCACCTGCAAAAACAGGATGTGGCATCCTTTCGTTTCTAACACATTGCCCAGTCCATATCAGTATACAGTAGATATCCAGCATGATATTTCTCCCCATTGAGATCTGATGTGTTTATAAAGTGTTAATTTATTTTTTCTGAGCAGTGTGTATATGTATGTGTGTATATATAGTATCTCACAAAAATGAGTACACCCCTCACATTTTTGTAAATATTTTATTACATCTTTTCATGTGACAACACTGAAGAAATGACACTTTGCTACAATGTAAAGTTGTGAGTGTACAGCTTGTATAACAGTGTAAATTTGCTATCCCCTCAAAATCACTCAACACACAGCCATTAAATGGAAAGGAGAGAGGTGTCATCCCAATAGGCACTGTATATTTCTAGAGTAGGGCCCCCATCCCAATATGCCAATATGTGCTTGACATATATTATACGTACAATTCTGGGTGGTTTTTATCTGCTCACCCCAATATTACCTCTATTTTGGAGAATAATATTGTGCTTATACTAGGCTCTCCTCTGAGATTCTCATTGAAGTATTTTTATTGCAGCGGGATATTACCCCCCCACCCTCCATACTCCATCAAGCAGGCTGTCCTTTAAGCCCTCAAAGGGGGAAAAGGGGAGGACTGTGTCTGTTCCTCTTTATGGGGGATATCCTTTGTGAAGCAACCTCAGCCCACCCTGGCTCTCACTCCCGTGGTCTACTTGGTCTCCTCTCTATCTTCTTGAACCTTGGTTCTGTGATTCCTGTGTGGCCGTGACGGCCCAGTCTCCAAAGGGAGGGGATCATGCTCTGCTTCAGTATGTCACAGTATATGTTGGCATTCATGGTTCCCTCAATAAACTGTAGCTCCCCAATGCCAGCAGCACTCATGCAGCCCCAGACCGTGACACTCCCACCACCATGCTTGACTGTAGGTAAGACACACTTATCTTTGTACTCCTTACCTGGTTGTCGCCACACACGCATGACACCATCTGAACCAAAAAAGTTTATTCAGACCACAGGACATGGTTCCAGTAATCCATGTCCTTAGTCTGCTTGTCTTCAGCAAACTGTTTGCGGGCTTTCTTGTGCATCATCTTTAGAAGAGGCTTACTTTTGGGATGACAGCCATGTAGACCAATTTGATGGAGTGTGCTGCGTATTGGTCTGAGCACTGACAGGCTGACCCCCCACCTCTTTAACTTCTGCAGCAATGCTGGCAGCACTCATACGTCTATTTCCCAAAGACAACCTCTGGATATGTCGCTGAGCACATGCACTCAACTTCTTTGGTTGACCATGGTGAGGCCGGTTCTGAGTGTAACCTGTCCTGTTAACTACTTGCCGACCACCTCACGCAGATATACTGCGGCAGAATGGCACGGGCAGGCAAAGTAACGTATGGGTACTTTACATGCCTCCCGCAGGCGGGGGGGTCCGATCAGACCCCCCCGGTGCCCGAGGCGGTTGGCATCTGTCCCCGAGCAATCAGAGGTGAGGGGGAGGCCATCCATTCGTGGCCACCCCCTCGTGATCGCTCCCAGCCAATGACATTCTTCCTCTGCCTCTGAAATGTAAACAGCGGCAGAGGAAGTGATGTCATCTCTCCTTGAGGCGGTATTTTTCTTTCCGGCGCCGAGGAGAGAAGACATCGATGTGAGTTGCACCAACACTACACTAACAGTAGAACACACTAGGCACACTTCACCCCCCATCACCCCCCGATCACCCCCCTGTACCTCCTGTCACAGTGACATCAATAGCAATTTTTTTTTTCTAATTATTGCAGTGATGTCAGTTTGTGACAGTTATAAGTGGTAGGGCAGTTAGTGGTAGCCCCCTTTAGGTCTAGGATACCCCCTAACCCCCCCTAATAAAGGTTAACCCCTTGATCAACCCCCGTCGCCAGTGTCACTAAGCGATCGCTTTTCTGATCGCTGTATTAGTGTCACAGGTGACGCTAGTTAGGGAGGTAAGTATATAGGTTTGCCGTCAGCTTTTTATAGCGTCGGGGACCCTCATACACTACCTAATAAAGGTTTTAACCCCCTGATTGCCCCCTAGTTAACCCTTTCACCAGTGATCACCATATAAGTGTTACGGGTGACGCTGGTTAGTTAGTTTATTTTTTATAGTTTCAGGGCACCCGCCGTTTATTACCTAAACCCCCTGATCGCCCGGCGGTGATATAAGTTAAGTTTTAGGGTCAGATAAGGTCTGCATCGCCCCAGGCAGCGTCAGGTTAGCGCCAGTACCGCTAACACCAACGCACGCAGCATACACCTCCCTTAGTGGTATAGTATCTGAACAGATCAATATCTGATCTGATCAGATCTATACTAGCGTCCCCAACAGTTTAGGGTTCCCAAAAATGCAGTGTTATCAGGATCAGCCCAGATACCTGCTAGCACCTGCGTTTTGCCGCTCGGCCCAGCCCAGCCCACCCAAGTGCAGTATCGATTGATCACTGTCACTTACAAAACATTAAACACACATAACTGCAGCATTCACAGAGTCAGGCCTGATCCCTGCGATCGTTAACAGTTTTTGTTGGTTCGTTTTGATACAGTCGCTAACAGTCAGGAGCTTTTTTGCCTGTGAGTCTAACTAGTGTACCACTAAATTTAGAGCCCAAAAAGGCAAATCGAAAGCACACTAGTGAAGAGGCCTACACGTTTCTGAGCATGACAGATAGTGAAGAGGAAGTCACTCATGTGTCACATTCAGGCTCAGAATACGATCCTGTAGAGGACAGCGACTCCATGACAGATAGCTCTGACGACGGAGTTGTGGTCCCTGCCAAGGTCAGGCGTACCAGACACCGATCTTCTGCTGTTGTTGAGCTGCAAGAATCGCAGGTCCCTCGTATGGAGCAGAGCAGTACTAGCGCCGCTATTCCTTCTGGTGAACTGGCCAGCGGCCTAGTACACCCTGGTCGTACATCCAGGACTGCAATAACACTTGGTGATGTGGCGAGTCCTATAAGTGCAGTTCAAGCTGGCGAGGTGGCAAGCACAAGTGTCCCGCTGCAACCAAGAAGACGAACACAGGCCCGTCATGCCCATAGTGCCCTTCCTGCTGCATTCGCCAATCCGAATTGGGAACCCACCACTTCTGCAGCACCCGTACTTCCCTCATTCACTGGCCAACCCGGCATTCAGGTGGAAACAGTTGATTTTACGTCACTTGATTTTTATTCACTGTTTTTCACCGAAGATCTCTATAGATCTATTGTGGACCAAAGCAATTTGTACGCTGGTCAACACATCGCCACTATTCCCCAGCCCTCCCTTTCCAGAGATTGGAAACCAATTATGGTTTCCGAATTTAAGATCTTTCTGGGCCTTTCCCTCAATATGGGCATAACTAAAAAGAGTGAGTTGCGGTCATATTGGTCCACTGACCCAATTCACCATACGCCCTTGTTCTCTGCCTCCATGACCAGGGCATGATACCAGCAGATTTTGCGGTTCATGCACTTCAACAACAATGAACTCTGTCGTCCTCGTGAAGACCCTGAATACGATCGGCTCTACAAAATTCGGCCCCTCGTAAACCACTTCAACCAACGTTTTGCAGACTTGTTTACTCCCCATCAAGTTGTCTGCGTTGATGAGTCCCTGATTAAGTTTTCTGGCCGCTTGTCATTCAAACAGTACCTTCCCAACAAGCGTGCCAGATACGGGGTCAAGATGTATAAGCTCTGTGACAGGGCCACAGGCTATACATGTAGTTTAATGGTTTACGAGGGCAAAGATAGTCACCTAGAGCCGACAAACTGCCCTGACTACATAGGAAGCGCTGGCAATATTGTGTGGGACTTGCTGTCCCCCTTATTCGGAAAGGGGTACCACTTGTACGTGGACAATTATTACACGAGCGTGCCACTTTTTTGTCACCTTTTTGATCAACAGATTGGAGCATGTGGCACTGTGCGACTTAATCCCTGGGGCTTTTCCCAGCGGCTTGTAGATTCCTGTCTTAGGCTGGGGGAGAGAGCCTGCTTCAAGTGTAATAACTTGCTCGCTATGAAGTGGAGGGATAATAAGAATGTTTTCGTTCTTACCTCCCTTCATGCAGACACAACGGTCCAAATTCCTACGGCGACTGGTGTTGTGGAGAAACCCCTCTGTGTCCACGAATTTAATCTTAACATGGGAGGGGTGGACCTCAACGACCAGTTGTTGGCGCCGTACCTAGTTCCCCGTAAGGCCAGACGCTGGTACAAAAAAGTGTCTGTTTATTTATTTCAATTGGCTTTGCTGAATGCTCATGTGCTATACAGAGCTTCAGGAAGGACTGGATCCTTCCTTAAATTCCAGGAAGAGATTGTCAGAGCCCTTCTGTTTCCAGACGGTGCTCCACCTCGCCTTCCCCAACCAAATGCAGTAAGTCAGCTGCATGAGAGGCATTTTTCGTATGTCCTCTCGAGTACCTCTACCCAATGAGCCCCCAAAGAAATGTCGTGTCTGCAGCAAGCGCGGATATAGGCGTGACACCCGGTATTATTGTCCCTCCTGTCCTGACAATCCTGGTCTTTGCATTGGTAAATTTTTGTGGAAGCTACCATTCACTAGATGAGTATTAGCGTAGGGTACAGCACTGCACAGATTAGGCACACTAACACAGGGTCTCCCAAGATGCCATCGCATTTTGAGAGACCCGAACCTGGTACAAAAGTTATAGTTACAAAAAAAGTGTAAAAAAAAAAAAGTAAAACAAATAAAAACACAAAAAATATATAAAATAAAAAAAAACAAAAATAGTTGTTTTATTGTTCTCTCTCTATTCTCTCTCTATTGTTCTGCTCTTTTTTACTGTATTCTATTCTGCAATGTTTTATTGTTATTATGTTTTACCATGTTTTGCTTTTCAGATATGCAATTTTTTTATACTTTACTGTTTACTTTGTTTTATTGTTAACCATTTTTTTGTTTTCAGGTACGCCATTCAGCTGCAGAGCGGATTTATTTATCTTGACAGCAACAGCGTTTGCTCCCACGATACATAAAGCCGTGACTCCAGCGCTGTCAGAGGTGATTTCACCACCACAATTACATACTTCAGCATATATGCTGAAATGTGGGGCAGCAGTGGGTGGAGCAGCGATTTGCTTCTACCTTTTGCGGGAGGATGCCCCCATGCTTCGGCATATATATATTTTAGGCACAGGTTGCGTTAAATGTTTTATTTTTTACTATGTTTTTTTTGTATTTGCTTTGCAGGTATGGTAAGTCTTATGCCCCGTACACATGGTCGGATTTTCCGACGGAAAATGTGTGATAGGACCTTGTTGTCAGAAATTCCGACCGTGTGTAGGCTCCATCACACATTTTCCATCGGATTTTCCAACACACAAAGTTTGAGAGCAGGCTATAAAATTTTCCGACAACAAAATCCGTTGTCGAAATTTCAGATCGTGTGTACACAAATCCGACGCACAAAGTGCCACGCATGCTCAGATTAAATAAAGAGATGAAAGCTATTGGCTACTGCCCCGTTTATAGTCCCGACGTGCTTTAGGTCACCGCGTTCAGAATGATCGGATTTTCCGACAACTTTGTGTGACCATGTGTATGCAAGACAAGTTTGAGCCAACATCCGTCGGAAAAAATCCTAGGATTTTGTTGTCGGAATGTCCTATCAATGTCCGACCATGTGTACGGGGCATTACTGTTATACTGTAATGTTACTTTGTTTTTATTGTTAACCATCATTTGCTTAGCAGGTACGCCATTCAGTTGCAATGCGGATTTATTTATCTTGACAGCAACAGCGTTTGCTCCCACGATACATAAAGCCGTGACTCCGGCGCTGTAGGAGGTGATTTCACCACCACAGTTAAAAAAAAAGAGCATATATGCCAAAGCATGGGGACAGCAGGGGCGGAAGAGCGATTTGCTCCTACCTTTTGGGGCGGATGCCCCCATGCTTCGGCATATATAAACGGTGCATGTATGCCAATCATTAGAAGTGGGTGGATGAAGGGAGGTATTCTAATGGTGGGCATACGCACCGATCAATATCTTTTTTTTCGTTCAGCCCACAGGCTGCATAAAAAAAAGTTTACAATATATGCCCAACAAGGACCAGCAACGGTACTGGTATGTTGCTGGACTTTGAGTGGTTATACCAGAATGATGCCTGCAGGTTTAGGTATCATCTTGGTATCATTCTTTTCAGCCAGCGGTCGGCTTTTGTGTAAAAGCAATCCTAGTGGCTAATTAGTCTCTAGACTGCTTTTACAAGCAGTGGGAGGGAATGTTCCCCCCCCCCCACACCGTCTTCCATGTTTTTTTCTGGCTCTCCTGTCCCAACAGGGAACCTAAGAATGCAGCCGGTGATTCAGCCAGCTGACCATAGAGCTGATCAGAGACCAGAATGGCTCCAAACATCTCTATGGCCTAAGAAACCGGAAGCTATGAGCATTTCATGACTTAGATTTCACCGGATGTAAACAGCGCCATTGGGAAAGCATTTTATCACACCGATCTTGGTGTGGTCAGATGCATTGAGGGCAGAGGAGAGGTCTAGGGTAGGTCCTAGTAATAGTAATAGACCCCAATTTTTTCAAAAAAGAGTACCTGTCACTACCTATTGCTATCATAGGGGATATTTACATTCCCTGAGATAACAATAAAAATGATTTAAAAAAAAATGAAAGGAACAGTTTAAAAATAAGATATAAAAAAGCAAAAAAAAAATAAAGAAGAAAAAAAAAAGCACCCCTGCCCCCCCCCCTGCTCTCGCGCAAAGGCGAATGCAAGCGTCGGTCTGGTGTCAAATGTAAACAGCAATTGCACCATACATGTGAGGTATCACCGCCAAGGTCAGATCGAGGGCAATAATTTTAGCTGTAGCCCTCCTCTGTAAATCTAAAGTGGTAACCTGTAAAGTCTTTTAAAGGCTTTAAAAATGTATGTTTGTCACCACTGCACGTTTTGTGCGCAATTTTTAAAGCATGTGATGTTTGGTATCCATGTACTCAGCCTAAGATCATCTTTTTTATTTCATCAAACATTTGGGCAATATAGTGCATTAAAATTTAAAGTGTGTTTTTTCCCCCCAAAAAAAGCGATTGAAAAATCGCTGCGCAAAAAAAAAATTTTGCAGACCTCACTTTTTGTCACAAAGTTTTGAAATTTGAAAAAAGAAAAAAAAAAAATTTTTCTTGTCTTTCTTCATTTTCGAAAACAAATGAGAGCTGCAAAATACTTAACATGCCTCTCAGCAAATAGCTTGGGGTGTCTACTTCCCAAAATAGGGTCATTTGGGGGGGTTTGTGCTATCTTGGCATTTTATGGCCTTCGAAACTGTGATAGGTAGTGAGGAGTGAATCAAAAATTTACGCCCTTAGAAATCCTGAAGGCGGTGATTGGTTTTCGGGCCCCGTATGCAGCTAGGCTCCCAAAAAGTCCCACACGTGTGGTATCCCCATACTCAGGAGAAGCAGCAGAATGTATTTTGGGGTGTAATTCCACATATGCCCATGGCATGTTTGAGCAATATATCATTTAGTGACAACTTTGTGCAAAAAAAAAATAAAAACATTTGTCACATACCCGCAACTTGTGTCAAAATATAAAATATTCCATGGACTCAACATGCCTCTCAGCAATTAGCTTGGGGTGTCTACTTTCCAAAATGGGGTCATTTGGGGGGGTTTTGTGCCATCTTGGCATTTTATGGCCTTCAAAACTGTGATAGGTAGTGAGGAGTGAAATCAAAAATTTACGCCCTTAGAAATCCTGAAGGCGGTGATTGGTTTTCGGGGCCCCGTACGCGGCTAAGCTCCCAAAAAGTCCCACACATGTGGTATCTCCATACTTAGAAGAAGCAGCTAAATGTATTTTGGGGTGCAATTCCACATATGCCCATGGCCTGTGTGAGCAATATATCATTTAGTGACAACTTTTTGTATTTTTTTTTTGTCATTATTCAATCACTTGGAACAAAAAAGATTCATATTCAATGGGCTCAACATGCCTCTCAGCAATTTCCTTGGGGTGTCTACTTTCCAAAATGGGGTCATTTGGGGGGGGGGGGGGGTTTGTACTGCCCTGCCATTTTAGCACCTCAAGAAATGACATAGGCAGTCATAAACTTAAAGCTGTGTAAATTCCAGAAAATGTACCCTAGTTTGTAGACACTATAACTTTTGCGCAAACCAATAAATATACGCTTATTGACATTTTTTTTACCAAAGACATGTGGCTGAATACATTTTGGCCTAAACGTATGACTAAAATTGAGTTTATTGGATTTTTTTTATAACAAAAAGTAGAAAATATCTTTTTTTTTAAATTTTCTGTCTTTTTCTGCTTATAGCGCAAAAATTAAAAACCGCAGAGGTGATCAAATACCATCAAAAGAAAGCTCTATTTGTGGGAAGAAAAGGACACAAATTTCGTTTGGGTACAGCATTGCATGACTGCGCAATTAGCAGTTAAAGCGATGCAGTGCCAAATTGTAAAAAGTGCTCTGGTCAGGAAGGGGGTAAATCCTTACGGGACTGAAGTGGTTAAACCACTGTATTGTGTTGGCAACTGTGCTGCAGCTCAGTTTCAGGGTCTTGGCAATCTTCTTATAGCCTAGGCCATCTTTATGTAGAGCAACAATTATTTTTTTCAGATCCTCAGAGAGTTCGCCATGAGGTAATATGTTGAACTTCCAGTGACCAGTATGAGAGGGTGAGAGCGATAACACCAAATTTAACACACTTGCTCCTCATTCACATCTGAGACCTTGTATCACTAACGAGTCACATGACTCCGGGGAGGGAAAATTGCTAAATGGGCCCCATTTGGACATTTTCACTTAGGGGTGTACTCACTTTTGTTGCCAGCGGTTTTGACATTAATGGCTGTGTGTTGAGTTATTTTGAGGGGACAGCAAATTTACACTGTTATACAAGCTACAAAAAAACAACAAAAATCCCAGTGCTATATCGTGGGAACCTCTGGAATGGTCAAAAATAAGGGAATGTAAATCAATGGAAGGGAATAAAAGTCAATGGATGAGGGTCTTTAGCCCGTGCAGCTGGAAAAAAACCATCACTGATAGAAATGGATCAAACAATAAAAACATAAGACACCAGCGCTCAGAGGGTTAAGAAAGCAGTCCTGCATTGAATAAAAAATTATATAAACAATGAATGAGTTTATTCAAAAGAGCAGCTGATAATAATCCACAGTACTGCTCACTTGTAGTAAAGTAAAACACAAGAGGGGGAGGGGGAGGGGGGCTTACACAGTCTCCGGCCGTCCACTGAGCAACGAGGCAACTAAAATCTCTCCAGAGCTATTCACCCACAGCGAAGGGAGGGAGGGAGAGGTCAGTAGTAGGGATGAGCTTCGTGTTCGAGTCGAACCCATGTTCGACTCGAACATCGGCTGTTCGATCGTTCGCCGAATTGCGAACGATATAGGCCGTTCGCGCCAAATTCGTGTGGCGCGTCATGGCCCATAATTCACTGCGGCATTGCAGTGCATTGCTGGCTGATGATTGGCCAAGCATGCAATATGACCCGCATGCTTGGCCAATCACAGCGCCAGGGTGGCTTTGGCCAATTATGGCTCAGGGGGTTTAGAACACGCCCCACACTATATAAGGCCGCCTGCACGGCGGCCCTGTGTAGTGTGTTCCGGCGTGCTGAGAGATAGACAGAGAGACAGTGTCATTTCATTTGAGTTAGCTAGATTAGGCAGGACAGTCAGTGAGTTAGCTGCACTTACAGTGTATTGTGTGTGTGTATGTATGTATATATATATATATATATATATATATACACTGTATTCAGTTTAGCTAGATCCGTTCCTGTTATCTTCCTACTGACAGGCAGGCTTGTCTTGTTACAGTATTTACAGCTACCTGAAGAAAATTTCTGGTGTTCTTTTGATCCTATTAGTACCACAGTTAGGCAGCTAGACTATTTACAGTTAGTGTAGTGCGTCCTGCTCACAGTGTTCAGCTAAAACTACAAGTTAGTGTAGTGAGACCTCTGCACAGTGTTTATCTAAAGCTACAAGTTAGTGTAGTGCGTCCTGCTCAGTGTTCAGCTAAAACTACAAGTTAGTGTAGTGTGACCTCTGCACAGTGTTCATCTAAAGCTACAAGTTAGTGTAGTGCGTCCTCCTCACAGTGTTCAGCTAAACCTACAAGTTATTTTTTTGCGAGCTCTGCACAGTATTAACCTAAAGCTACCTGTAGAAGGTTGGTGGTGTTCTCATACTACAGGCAGGCAGTTGATTTTGCTAGCTGCAGTATCAGTACATTTTATATTTATTTATATATATATATATATATATATATATATATATATATATATATATATATATATATATATATATATATATATATATATTCCAGCTTAGTGCAGCTACAGGCCATTAGTATGTCTGGAAGGCCAACAAGGAGAGGCAGACAGTCACAAGCCAATAAAAGAGGGCAAGCAGGCTCTGTGTCTAGCGCTGGTCGTGGAGACGGTGCATCCTCATCAGCACGTGGCTGTGGGACACGCTTGGCCTTTTTTTCGGCAGCTGGCCATGCTGAGCCACAACATGCAGAAGACTTGGTCGAGTGGATGACCAAGCCGTCCTCATCCTCCTCATCCTCTCTTACCCATGCTCAGGGTAATTTGTCTGGCAAAGCAGCGGCCTCTGCCCTCAGCTCAATGTCATCAGTGACTCCTTCCCTAGCCCCACCATGTCCTCCTGAGGAGTCCCTCGAACTGTTTGACCACAGTGTTGGGTACATGCTCCAGGAGGATGCCCAGTGTTTGGAAGGCTCTGATGATGATACTGAGCTAGATGAAGGCAGTAACGTGAGCACGGACAGAGGGGGTGCCCAAGAATTACAGCAATCTGGCAGTCATGCTCCCCCTGCTGCAGCATACTGCCAGGTTTGCTCCAGTGATGAGGAGGGAGGGGATGATGAGGTCACTGATTCAACGTGGGAGCCTGATAGGAGAGAGGAGGAGGAGGAGGCAGCACATCACCAACGAGGCAGGATGCCCTCCAGGGGCCAGCCTAAGAGCAGCACACTGACTGCATCACACCCCAAAGCTCCGCATGTGCAGGGCGCTGCAGTCTCTGCGCGTTATTCAAAAAAGTTCTTTGGTGTGGGCCTTTTTTGAGACGAGTGCATCAGATCGCACCGTTGCTATTTGCAACATATGTCTCAAGCATATCTCACGTGGCCAAAACATCTCCCGCTTGGGTACCACATGCTTGACATATGTTGACCTGCCATGCAGTTCGTTGGCAAGCGTATCTAAAAGACCCACACCAAAGAACAAAGAGGACCTCTCCCCTTGCTCCTCATCAGCTGAGATCTCCAACCCCACTATACCTTCAGTCCTCTCTGAGACCTGCACTGAGAGGAATGAAAATGTAGAATTGGGTATGTCACAGCCAAGTACTTGTGGGCAATCTGCTTTCGGTACACCGGCATCAGATTGTACCAGGCAAATTTCCCTGCCCCAGCTGCTGCACCGCCAAAAGAAGTTTGCTCCCAGCCATCCACCTGCCCAGCGGTTGAATGCTAGCTTGGCAAAATTGCTAGCACTTCAACTGCTGCCTTTTCAGTTGGTAGACTCTGCCCCCTTCCGTGAGTTTGTGGAATGTGCGGTTCCTCAGTGGCAGGTACCCAAACGCCACTTTTTCTCACGGAAGGTGATTCCGGCTCTCTACCAGCATGTGGAAGGCAATGTCCATGCCTCGCAGGACAGGGCGGTAGGCGGTAAGGTGCATATTACCGCTGACTCATGGTCCAGCAGGCATGGACAGGGACGTTTCAGGGCGCATTGGGTTACTCTGCTGGCACCTGGGAAGGATGCAGGACAAGGTGCAGTAGTGTTGGAGGTTGTTCCGCCACCACGCCTCCAAAATGCCACTACTAATGATTGTGACACACCTCTCTCCTCCTCCCCCTACTCTTCTTCTTCCTCCATGGCCTCTTCCTGTGCTTTGTCTTTAGAACCAGCTGTGCTCAGTAGGCGTTCAAGGGGCTACACATGTACGCAGGCCAAAAGATGCCATGCGGTGCTTGAGCTGGCGTGCTTGGGGGACAGGAGCCACACTGGGGCAGAGGTTCTGTCAGCTCTGCAGGGGCAGGTTCAGAGGTGGCTGACGCCATGCCAACTTAAAGCAGGAATGGTGGTTTGCGACAATGGCACCAACCTCCTCTCTGCCCTCCGACAGGGACAAATGACCCATGTGCCCTGTTTGGCTCACGTCCTTAACTTGGTGGTGCAGCGGTTCGTGGGCAGGTACCCGGGCTTACAGGATGTCCTGAGGCAGGCCAGGAAAGTCTGTGTGCATTTCCTCCGGTCATATAATGCCAGTGCTTGGCTGGCGGACCTCCAAAAGGAGTTTAACCTGCCCATGAACCGTCTAATCTGTGACATGCCCACCAGGTGGAACTCAACGTTGGCC
Source organism: Lithobates clamitans (assembly GCA_037952925.1). Classification (NCBI taxonomy): domain Eukaryota; kingdom Metazoa; phylum Chordata; class Amphibia; order Anura; family Ranidae; genus Lithobates; species Lithobates clamitans. The sequence continues at coordinate 8,256,394 of JBBGZY010000221.1, read as the reverse complement.
ATGCTGCAGCGGCTGCACATGCAGCAGAGGGCCATTAATGAGTAGCTGTGCGACTATGGCACCAGGACAGGGTCAGGGGAGCTTGTTTTTTTTTCCCCACGCCAGTGGGCCATGATCAGGGATGCATGCACTGTCCTGTCACCATTTGAGGAGGCCACGAGGATGGTGAGCAGTGACAGTGCATGCATCAGTGACACTGTCCCCCTTGTCCACCTGTTGGAGCACACGCTGCGTGGAATAATGGACAGATCACTTGAGGAAGAACGAGGAGGACTTCCTTAGCTCTCAAGGCCCCCTTTACCCAGACAGTGTTCCTGCGTGCCCGTCGATCACACAGGAAGAGGAGGAGGAGGATTGTGTCAGTATGGAGGTGGAGCCTGGCACTCAGCATCAGCAGCAGTCTTTAAGGGATCAGTCCTAAGAAACACATGGACTTGTACGTGGCTGGGAGGAGGTGGCTGCGGACCATGTCATCCTTAGTGACCCAGAGGACGCCGGACCGAATGCCTCAGCAAACCTACGCTGCATGGCCTCCCTGATCCTGCAAAGCCTGCGTAAGGATCCTCATATTCGTGGTATCAAGGAGAAGGACCAATACTGGCTGGCAACCCTCCTTGATCCACGTTACAAGGGTAAGGTTGCGGACCTTATCTTGCCGTCGCAGAGGGAGCAGAGGATGAAACATCTTCGGGAGGCCTTGCAGAAAGGTTTGTGCAATGCGTTCCCAGAGACTGGGAGGTTACAAACTCCTGTTTCTGGACAACGTGTTGCTGAGGCTTCAGTCAGTCAAAGAAGGAGCGGTGGAGAAGGTGGCCGTCTGACCGATGCATTCAGACAATTTTTTAGTCCGCACCCCCAAGGTATGATCGGTTCCAGCAACCATCGTCAGCGTCTGTTTTACATGGTGCAGGAATACCTAGAGGCAACATCTGACTTGGACACCTTTCCCACCGAAAATCCTCTGGGTTACTGGGTCTTGAGGATGGATCACTTGCCAGAGCTTGCACAGTATGCCATTGAGCTACTGGCCTGTCCTGCATCCAGCGTTCTTTCGGAATGCACATTCAGTGCTGCTGGAGGCTTTGTAACCGATCACAGGGTGCGTCTGTCCACCGACTCGGTCGATCGACTGACCTTCATAAAAATGAATCAGTCTTGGATCACCACTAGCTACCAAGCACCTGATGCTGATGTAACCGAATAATTTTTTTTGAAATCTCAGATCCCTTCAAAGACTGCCTATGCTGATGCTGAGTGACTATCCTGAGTAATTATCCTCTTCCTCCTCAATGAGCACGCTGATAGCTTGTAAGAACATTTTTGGTTCTGGGCACCGTCACCAGTGCCTAAGGCCCAATTTTTCAGCCCCTGTTTAACAGGGGCGTGTAATTACAATTTTTGATGCAATACTTTGCAGCAGGGTTCGTTCCTGCGTTCCAAATAGAGTATCTGTGAGGGGTTGCAGTGTTGTGGCACCAGCACCACCACCACCGCCAAAAGCCCAATTTTGCTGCCTCTGTTCAACAGGGGCATGTAATTACAATTGATGCAATATTTCACAGCAGCCCTGTGAGGGCTTACAGTGTTGTGGCCACAACAACACCTAAGGCCCAAATTTCTGCTGAGTAGGGATGAGCTTCGTGTTCGAGTCGAACCCATGTTCGACTCGAACATCGGCTGTTCGACCGTCCGTCGAATTGCGAACGATATGGGCCGTTCGCGCCAAATTCGTGTGGCGCGTCACGGCCCATAATTCACTGCGGCATCGCAGTGCATTGCTGGCTGATGATTGGCCAAGCATGCACTATGACCCGCATGCTTGGCCAATCACAGCGCCGTCAGTAGAGAGAGCTGTAATTGGCCAAAGCCAGGGTGGCTTTGGCCAATTATGGCTCAGGGATTTAGTACACACCCCACACTATATAAGGCCGCCTGCACGGCGGCCCTGTGTAGTGTGTGTTCCGGTGTGCTGAGCGATAGAGAGAGAGAGAGACAGTGTCATTTGATTTGAGTTAGATAGATTAGGCAGAACAGTCAGTCAGTTAGCTGCACTTACAGTGTATTGTGTATATATATGCATCCCAGGTGTTGCATATATATATATACACTGTATTCAGTTTAGCTAGATCCGTTCCTGTTATCTTCTATCTAGACTATTTACATTCAGTGCAGTGTGTCCTGCTCACAGTGTTCAGCTAGATCCGTTCCTGCTATTTACATTCAGTACAGTGCTTCCTGCTCACAGTGTTCAGCTAGATCCGTTCCTGCTATTTACATTCAGTGCAGTGCGTGCTGCTCACAGTGTTCAGCTAGATCCGTTCCTGCTATTTACATTCAGTGCAGTGCGTCCTGCTCACAGTGTTCAGCTAGATCCGTTCCTGCTATTTACATTCAGTGCAGTGCGTCCTGCTCACAGTGTTCAGCTAGATCCGTTCCTGGTATTTACATTTAGTGCAGTGCGTCCTGCTCACAGTGTTCAGCTAGATCCGTTCCTGCTATTTACATTCAGTGCAGTGCGTCCTGCTCACAGTGTTCAGCTAGATCCGTTCCTGCTATTTACATTCAGTGCAGTGCGTGCTGCTCACAGTGTTCAGCTAGATCCGTTCCTGCTATTTACATTCAGTGCAGTGCGTCCTGCTCACAGTGTTCAGCTAGATCCGTTCCTGCTATTTACATTCAGTGCAGTGCGTCCTGCTCACAGTGTTTAGCTACATCCGTTCCTGCTGTTTACATTCAGTGCAGTGCGTCCTGCTCACAGTGTTCAGCTAGATCCGTTCCTGCTATTTACATTCAGTGCAGTGCGTCCTGCTCACAGTGTTCAGCTAGATCCGTTCCTGCTATTTACATTCAGTGCAGTGCGTCCTGCTCACAGTGTTCAGCTAGATCCGTTCCTGCTATATACATTTAGTGCAGTACGTCCTGCTCACAGTGTTCAGCTAGATCCGTTCCTGTTATCTTCCTACTGACAGGCAGGCTTGTCTGGTTACAGTATATAAAGCTACCTGAAGAAAATTACAGGTGTTCTTTTTGATCCTATTAGTACCACGGTCAGGCAGCTAGACTATTTACATTTAGTACAGTGTGTCCTGCTCACAGTGTTCAGCTAGATCCGTTCCTGTTATTTACATTCAGTGCAGTGCGTCCTGCTCACAGTGTTCAGCTAGATCCGTTCCTGCTATTTACATTCAGTGCAGTGCGTCCTGCTCACAGTGTTTAGCTACATCCGTTCCTGCTGTTTACATTCAGTGCAGTGCGTCCTGCTCACAGTGTTCAGCTAGATCCGTTCCTGCTATTTACATTCAGTGCAGTGCGTCCTGCTCACAGTGTTCAGCTAGATCCGTTCCTGCTATTTACATTCAGTGCTGTGCGTCCTGCTCACAGTGTTCAGCTAGATCCGTTCCTGCTATATACATTTAGTGCAGTACGTCCTGCTCACAGTGTTCAGCTAGATCCGTTCCTGTTATCTTCCTACTGACAGGCAGGCTTGTCTGGTTACAGTATATAAAGCTACCTGAAGAAAATTACAGGTGTTCTTTTTGATCCTATTAGTACCACGGTCAGGCAGCTAGACTATTTACATTTAGTACAGTGTGTCCTGCTCACAGTGTTCAGCTAGATCCGTTCCTGTTATTTACATTCAGTGCAGTGCGTCCTGCTCACAGTGTTCAGCTAGATCCGTTCCTGCTATTTACATTCAGTGCAGTGCGTCCTGCTCACAGTGTTCAGCTAGATCCGTTCCTGCTATTTACATTCAGTGCAGTGCGTCCTGCTCACAGTGTTCAGCTAGATCCGTTCCTGCTATATACATTTAGTGCAGTACGTCCTGCTCACAGTGTTCAGCTAGATCCGTTCCTGTTATCTTCCTACTGACAGGCAGGCTTGTCTGGTTACAGTATATAAAGCTACCTGAAGAAAATTACAGGTGTTCTTTTTGATCCTATTAGTACCACGGTCAGGCAGCTAGACTATTTACATTTAGTACAGTGTGTCCTGCTCACAGTGTTCAGCTAGATCCGTTCCTGTTATTTACATTCAGTGCAGTGCGTCCTGCTCACAGTGTTCAGCTAGATCCGTTCCTGCTATTTACATTCAGTGCAGTGCGTCCTGCTCACAGTGTTCAGCTAGATCCGTTCCTGCTATTTACATTCAGTGCAGTGCGTCCTGCTCACAGTGTTCAGCTAGATCCGTTCCTGCTATTTACATTCAGTGCAGTGCGTCCTGCTCACAGTGTTCAGCTAGATCCGTTCCTGGTATATACATTTAGTGCAGTACGTCCTGCTCACAGTGTTCAGCTAGATCCGTTCCTGTTATCTTCCTACTGACAGGCAGGCTTGTCTGGTTACAGTATATAAAGCTACCTGAAGAAAATTACAGGTGTTCTATCCCAGCTTAGTGCAGCTACAGGCCATTAGTATGTCTGGAAGGCCAAGAAGGAGAGGCAGACAGTCACAAGCCAATAAGAGAGGGCAAGCAGGCTCTGTGTCTAGTGCTGGTCGTGGAGACGGTGCATCCTCATCAGCACGTGGCCATGGGACACGCTTGGCCTTTTTTTCGGCAGCTGGCCGTGTTGAGCCGCAACATGCGGAAGACTTGGTCGAGTGGATGACCAAGCCGTCCTCATCCTCCTCATCCTCTCTCACCCATGCCCAGGGTGCTTTGTCTGGCAAAGCAGCGGCCTCTTCCCTCAGCTCAATGTCATCAGTGACTCCTTCCCTAGCCCCACCATGTCCTCCTGAGGATTCCCTCGAACTGTTTGACCACAGTGTTGGGTACATGCTCCAGGAGGATGCCCAGCGTTTGGAAGGCTCTGATGATGATACTGAGCTCAATGAAGGCAGTAACATGAGCACGGACAGAGGGGGTGCCCAAGAAGGACAGCAATCTGGCAGTCATGCTCCCCCTGCTGCAGCATACTGCCAGGTTTGCTCCAGTGATGAGGAGGGAGGGGATGATGAGGTCACTGACTCAACGTGGGTGCCTGATAGGAGAGAGGAGGAGGAGGAGGAGGAGGAGGTGGCACATCACCAACTAGGCAGGATGCCCTCCAGGGGCCAGCCTAAGGGCAGCACATTGACTGCATCACACCCCAAAGCTCCACATGTGCAGGGCGCTGCAGTCTCTGCGCGTTATTCAAAAAGTTCTTTGGTGTGGGCCTTTTTTGAGACGAGTGCATCAGATCGCACCGCTGCTATTTGCAATATATGTCTCAAGCGTATCTCGCGTGGCCAAAACATCTCCCGCTTGGGTACCACATGCTTGACCAGACATATGTTGACCTGCCATGCAGTTCGTTGGCAAGCGTATCTAAAAGACCCACACCAAAGAACAAAGACGATCTCTCCTTGCTCCTCATCAGCTGAGATTTCCAACCCCACTAGACCTTCAGTCCTCTCTGCGACCTGCAGTGAGAGGAATGAAGGTGTAGAATTAGGTGTGTCACAGCCAAGTACTTATGGGCAATCTGCTTTTGGTACACCGACGTCAGATTGTACCAGGCAAATTTCCCTGCCCCAGCTGCTGCACCGCCGAAAGAAGTTTGCTCCCAGCCATCCACATGCCCAGCGGTTGAATGCTAGCTTGGCAAAATTGCTAGCACTTCAACTGCTGCCTTTTCAGTTGGTAGACTCTGCCCCCTTCCATGAGTTTGTGGAATGTGCGGTTCCTCAGTGGCAGGTACCCAAACGCCACTTTTTCTCACGGAAGGCGATTCCGGCTCTCTACCGGCATGTGGAAGGCAATGTCCATGCCTCGCTGGACAGGGCGGTCAGCGGTAAGGTGCATATTACCGCTGACTCATGGTCCAGCAGGCATGGACAGGGACGTTACTTAAGTTTCACGGCGCATTGGGTGACTCTGCTGGCAGCTGGGAAGGATGCAGGACAAGGTGCAGTAGTGTTGGAGGTTGTTCCGCCACCACGCCTCCAAAATGCTGATTGTGACACACCTCTCTCCTCCACCCCCTCCTCTTCTTCTTCCTCCATGGCCTCTTCCTCGGAACCAGCGGTGCTCCGTAGGCGTTCAAGGGGCTACGCAAGTACGCAGGCCAAAAGATGCCATGCGGTGCTTGAGCTGGTGTGCTTGGGGGACAGGAGCCACACTGGGGCAGAGGTTCTGTCAGCTCTGCAGGGGCAGGTTCAGAGGTGGTTGACGCCACGCCAACTTAAGGCAGGAATGGTGGTTTGCGACAATGGCACCAACCTCCTCTCTGCCCTCCGACAGGGACAACTGACCCATGTGCCCTGTTTGGCTCACGTCCTTAACTTGGTGGTGCAGCAGTTCTTGGGCAGGTACCCGGGCTTACAGGATGTCCTGAGGCAGGCCAGGAAAGTCTGTGTGCATTTCCGCCGGTCATATAATGCCAGTGCTCGGCTGACGGACCTCCAAAAGGAGTTTAACCTGCCCAAGAACCGCCTAATCTGTGACATGCCCACCAGGTGGAACTCGACGTTGGCCATGCTGCAGCGGCTGCACACGCAGCAGAGGGCCATCAATGAGTACCTGTGCGACTATGGCACCAGGACAGGGTCAGGGGACCTTGGTTTTTTTTCCCCACGCCAGTGGGCCATGATCAGGGATGCATGCACTGTCCTGTCACCATTCGAGGAGGCCACGAGGATGGTGAGCACTGACAGTGCATGCATCAGTGACACTGTCCCCCTTGTCCACCTGTTGGAGCACACGCTGCGTGGAATAATGGACAGGGCACTTGAGGCAGAACAGAGGCAGGAAGAGGAGGACTTCCTTAGCTCTCAAGGCCCCCTTTATCCAGACAGTGTTCCTGCGTGCCCGCCGATCACACAGGAAGAGGACGAGGAGGAGGAGGAGGAGGAGGAGGAAGATTGTGTCAGTATGGAGGTGGAGCCTGGCACTCAGCATCAGCAGTCTTTAAGGGATCAGTCCCAAGGAACACATGGACTTGTACGTGGCTGGGAGGAGGTGGCTGCGGACGTTGTTGTCCTTAGTGACCCAGAGGACTCCGGACCGAATGCCTCAGCAAACCTACGCTGCATGGCCTCCCTGATCCTGCAAAGCCTGCGTAAGGATCCTCGTATTCGTGGTATCAAGGAGAAGGACCAATACTGGCTGGCAACCCTCCTTGATCCACGTTACAAGGGTAAGGTTGCGGACCTTATCTTGCCATCGCAGAGGGAGCAGAGGATGAAACATCTTCGGGAGGCCTTGCAGAAAGGTCTGTGCAACGCGTTCCCAGAGACTGGGAGGTTACAAACTCCTGTTTCTGGACAACGTGTTGCTGAGGCTTCGGTCAGTCAAAGAAGGAGCGGTGGAGAAGGTGGCCGTCTGACCGATGCGTTCAGACAATTTTTTGGTCCGCAGCCCCAAGGTATGATCGGTTCCAGCAACCATCGCCAGCGTCTGTTTTACATGGTGCAGGAATACCTAGGGGCAAGATCAGACTTGGACACCTTTCCCACCGAAAATCCTCTGGGTTACTGGGTCTTGAGGATGGATCACTGGCCAGAGCTTGCACAGTATGCAATTGAGCTACTGGCCTGTCCTGCATCCAGCGTTCTTTCGGAACGCACATTCAGTGCTGCTGGAGGCGTGGTAACCGATCACAGGGTGCGTCTGTCCACCGACTCGGTCGATCGGCTGACCTTCATAAAAATGAATCAGTCTTGGATCACCACCAGCTACCAAGCACCTGATGCAGATGTAACCGAATAATTTTTTTTGAAATCTCAGATCCCTTCAAAGACTGCCTATGCTGATGCTGAGTGACTATCCCTGAGTAATTATCCTCTTCCACCTCAATCATCACGCTGATAGCTTGTAAGAACATTTTTGGTTCTGGGCGCCACCACCAGTGCCTAAGGCACAATTTTTCAGCCCCTGTTTAACAGGGGCGTGTAATTACAATTTTTGATGTAATACTTTGCAGCAGGGCTCGTTCCTGCATTCCAACTAGAGTGTCTGTGAGGGGTTGCAGTGTTGTGGCACCAGCACCAGTGCCTAAGACCCAATTTTTCAGCCCCTGTCTAACAGGGGCGTGTAATTACAATTTTTGATGCAATACTTTGCAGCAGGGCTTGTTCCTGCATTCCAACTAGAGTGTCTGTGAGGGGTTGCAGTGTTGTGGCACCAGCACCAGTGCCTAAGACCCAATTTTTCAGCCCCTGTCTAACAGGGGCGTGTAATTACAATTTTTGATGCAATACTTTGCAGCAGGGCTTGTTCCTGCGTTTCAACTAGAGTGTCTGTGAGGGGTTGCAGTGTTGTGGCACCAGCACCAGTGCCTAAGACCCAATTTTTCTGCCCCTGTCTAACAGGGGCGTGTAATTACAATTTTTGATGCAATACTTTGCAGCAGGGCTCGTTCCTGCGTTCCAACTAGAGTGTCTGTGAGGGGTTGCAGTGTTGTGGCACCAGCACCAGTGCCTAAGGCCTAATTTTTCAGCTCCTGTTCAACAGGGGCATGTAATTACAATTCTTGATCTAATATTTCACAGCAGGGCCCTGTGAGGGCTTACAGTGTTTTGGCCACAGCAACACCTAAGGCCCAAATTTCTGCTGAGTATATAGGGCAGGACCCTACTTTCAAACATCTAACTTACAAACGACTCCTACTTGCAAACGGAAGGAGACAACAGGAAGTGAGATGAAATCTACCCCTAAGGAAGGGAAATTCTCTCCTGTAAGAGTTAATATGGGAAAACAATTTTTCCTTTCCACTGATGCTTTCCAATCCTTGTTCCACAAAAAAACACAAATTTTCAAAAAACATTTTTCATTGGGACAAAAAAGTGAGGTGAAATCTTCTGAAGAGGAGGAAAGACGCAAAACAAATGTCACAGGGGTGATAACCCTTCCCTATGTTTTCCAAAAAGCTTAGAAAAGATTTTTTGGCTGGAGCTAAACACATTAAAAATGTTCAAAATTACAAACAGATTCTACTTAACAACAAACCTACAGTCCCTGTCTTGTTTGCACCGCCTGTATACTGCTGTTCAGAGTATATAGGGACCTTTCCTTATTTTAATTTGGGTGCGGGGTTCCCCTTAATATCCATACAAGACCCAAAGGGCCTGGTAATGGACTGGGGGGTACCCATGCCGTTTGTCTCACTGATTTTCATCCATATTGCCATGACCCGACATGACATTAAACCCGCAAGCAGTTTTAAATGAGATTTTTTCCTTTAAAAATGACATTTGGTGCAGGGACTGTTCTAAACATGGGAAACACGCGTCACTTTACAGGCATACTATAGACACCCCCCAGGTACGATATTTAAAGGAATATTTCACTTTTTTTTTTTTACTTTAAGCATCATTAAAATCACTGCTCCCGAAAAAACGGCCGTTTTTAAAAGTTTTTTTTGCATTGATACATGTCCCCTGGGGTAGGACCCGGGTCCCCAAACCCTTTTTAGGACAATACCATGCAAATTAGCCTTTAAAATGAGCACTTTTGATTTCGAACGTTCGAGTCCCATAGACGTCAATGGGGTTCTAACGTTCGTGCGAACTTGCGGTCCGTTCGCGGGTTCTGGTGCGAACCGAACCGGGGGGTGTTCGGCTCATCCCTACTGCTGAGTATATAGGGCAGGCCCCTACTTTCAAACATCCAACTTACAAACGACTCCTACTTGCAAACGGAAGGAGACAAAAGGAAGTGAGATGAAATCTACCCCTAGGAAGGGAAATTTTCTCCTGTAAGAGTTAATATGGGAAAAACATTTCTCCTTTCCACTGATGCTTTATCACCAATCCTTGTTTCACAAAAAAACCCAAATTTTCAAAAAACATTTGTCATTGGGACAAAAAGTGAGGTGAAATCTTCTGAAGAGGAGCACAGACAGCAAAACAAATGTCACAGGGGTGATAACCCTTCCAAATGTTTTCCAAAAAGCTTAAAAAAGATTTTTTTGGCTGGAGCTAAACACGTTAAAAATTTACCCGTTCAAAATTACAAACAGATTCTACTTAACAACAAACCTACAGTCCCTGTCTTGTTTTCACCATCTGTATACTGCTGTTTAGAGTATACAGGGCCTGGTGGCCCCACACCTTTCCTTATTTTAATTTGGGTGCGGGGTTCCCCTTAATATCCATAAAAGACCCAAAGTTCCTGGTAATGGACTGGGGGGGTACCCATGCCGTTTGTCTCACTGATTTTCATCCATATTGCCAGGACCCGACATTACATTAAACCCGCAAGCAGTTTTAAAGGACTTTTTTTCCTTTAAAAATGACATTTTGTGCAGTGACTGTTCTAAGCACGGGAAACACGCGTCACTTTACAGGCATACTATAGACACCCCCCAGGTACGATTTTTAAAGGAATATTTCACTTTTTTTTTTTTTTTTACTTTAAGCATCATTAAAATCACTGCTCCCGAAAAAACGGACGTTTTTAAAAGTTTTTTTTGCATTGATACATGTCCCCTGGGGTAGGACCCGGGTCCCCAAACCCTTTTTAGGACAATACCATGCAAATTAGCCTTTAAAATGAGCACTTTTGATTTTGAACATTCGAGTCCCGTAGACGTCAATGGGGTTCTAACGTTCGTGCGAATTTTCGGTCCGTTCGCAGGTTCTGGTGCGGATCGAACCGGGGGGGGGTGTTCGGCTCATCCCTAGTCAGTAGATGGAAGATAGAGCAGACATCTGTGTTCCCGCTGGGATCAGATGTAATCTCAGGGGAGTCTGGTCACCGGCATACAGATGATGATCCAACATGCAGAGGGATAGACGCTGCAGCCGCACACTGCGGTACGCTTGAAAGGAGCTCACGAGTGTCAGTGACGTCAGACCAGCTGAGACACTGACTCAAGAGAGGGGGAAAGATTGATGCACTGGGTGAAGGAGCATTCCCACAGCTGATCCATCCCAGCTGCAAGCCGATGCTGTAACCCAGCTAGTGAAATAGGTGACAATCAATCCTTCAAATGCAATGCATTCCGATATGGTGACATATACTGTGGGAATGTCTAGCCTGCTGGAGAGTGTGGGCTGACAAGCTGGAAAGGCTATAGCAAGCTGTGCAAAGCTATCAGATTGCCAGGAGGTGGAAGTTCCATAACGGATGATAATGAGGTGTCTGGATGAGTGTTGGATTAAAGTTGCCTTGACGATGCGTTTCACGCACAAGCGCTTTGTCATTGTCAAGGAAAAAGGACAACTAAGGGGGTTTAAATAATCTCAAAGGGCGGGTACAATTTGGCCGTGCTGGGGCCAAAATAAGACTAGCCACAATGTTAACCTCTCATTGCTCAGGGGATATACAAATAAACATAGAGATTTTTGTTCTGCTCCTCGTTACTCAGTGGACGGCCGGAGACTGTGTAAGCCCCCCTCCCCCTCTTGTGTTTTACTTTACTACAAGTGAACAGTACTGTGGTTTATTATCAGCTGCTTTTTTGAATAAACTCATCATTGTTTATGTAATTTTTTTATTAATTGCAGGACTGCTTTCTTAACCCTCTGAGTGCTAGTGCCTTATGTTTTACTGTTATACAAGCTGTACACTCACTACTTTACATTGTAGCAAAATGGCATTTCTTCAGTGTTGTCACAAGAAAAGATATAATAAAATATTTAAAAAATGTGAGGGGTATACTCACTTTTGTGAGATACTGTGTGTGTGTGTGTGTGTATGTATATGTGTGTGTGTGTGTGTGTGTGTGTGTGTATATATATATATATATATATATATATATATATATATATAACAAAAAAAGTAAGCTTGTTCACTATAGTAGTTTGTTACAAGTGTTATAAATGTCCTCACAACTAGATTTATTATTGCAGAAACTTCTAGAGCTACAAAACTTTAACACCCTTATGTCTGTTGTTGGTGGCCTCAGTCATAGCTCTATCTCTCGCCTAAAAGAAACACAGACCCATGTTGGTACAGAGACCATCAAGGTAATTTAAGATTACAGTCAACTCATCATATCAGATGCTTTGTGTGCTCAGCACTCATGTAACTTTTTTGTTGTTGTAACTACTAAGTACTGAACTCCATGTCATAGTTTAACTATAATAGTTTACAATCAAAAATGATTTATTTGTTCAAATTTAAGTTTTGACATTGAAAGGTTTTTCTTTGTTATTTATATAAAATCTTTATTTTGTTAATACCCATTGCATTTTAACACACACTCTTAACAATTAGACCCTCCAGTGTAAATGGGTCTTAAAAACATATATATTATGGGCCACCAGATGTCACTCTCCCTCTTCTTAACTCTCCTCATCAGGAAATCTTCTATTCCATATATCCTCCCAGATAGAAAACGGGGCCACAAATAATGAAGAATACTATTCTAAAAACACCACAAAGAGAAAAAGTGTAGAATTGTGCATACATATAATCAAAAAGCATAGCACCCTATTCAGTTAACACCACTAATGCATTTAAAACATAACCATCAAAATCCACTGCTGTGTCCCTCTCTTGAAGTAACTGACTCTCACAAATGTAGCGACCCATATACAGCCTAGAGTCTAGGCAAGCATTCAATATTAATCTTTCTATTCCTTGGACCTGTCTTCCAGTCACCTAGGTAGCGCTGAAATACCTCCAGGGAAGTTTATAAATAAAGAAGCCTCTTGGTGTATTAACCTGTAAACATTTTACTGTAAACCACTTTATGTAAATAAAATTGCACTTATGAGTAGAAAGGTAAAATTCACATACAGTGTAGGTGTAACATCCGATTCATGTGTCCAATGTCACTCCTGGAAGTAGTGTGATTTGGATTATTACTTGTCCTGGGGGAATATGTTGACTCCAGCTCCTGGGAGATTTTTGGTTTAGGGTGCATTATTAATGATATTATTAATATTATTATCACTTTTATTTTATCAATTTATTGTGGTAGTTTCCTAGGCACTGAATATATTTTGTATTTATGAAAAATTCACTGTAAAATCCACCCAATATCTTTTATTGACATTTACAGCAGTAAGATTTTACAGCATTTGCCTTGCATTCCACGGTAACATTTACACTATTTACAATTGGACACATTTGTACCAGGGGAATGACGCAGCTGTGAATAGCCACTGAATCTAACGTGCAATAAGCTATGAAGAATAGTATTTTCCTACAGACAAATCTGCTAGCTATAGCATAATGCTCAAACTGTGTTTATACACAGTTTTAGAATTAGAAACACTTTTTGGGGGAATCCCTTTCAAACCACCCCCAATACTATAGGACACGCAGGCAAGTGCAGGCAAAACCAATGATGATAAACCCCTATACATGTCCTTTATTTACTTTCCTATTTTTTCTACTATCCTACAAAAGTACTTGGAACTGGAATTGAAAATGCATAAAACATATGCATTTTGGTCAAGTGTATTAGATGATAAAAAAAAAACTTTCTGCACTCTACCCTACACCTAATCAAGGTCCACACAATGTTTATACACTGAATTCACTTGTGAAAGCCCCTCTTGATGTAGATTACAACCACTAGTGTCCATATACATGGGGAATTGGATAGTATCTGTGGAGTAGAGGTGTGGAGATAAAGAAGAATTTTTGCAAGCGCCATTGGATCTGGAAAGTGAAGACAAAGAGACAGTGGAATTTTTGAAGGTATGTCATCTGAAGGTATCTGTATTCTATACCCTGGCCAAAATTCACAAACCAGCCAGGGACCCTTGAGATAGCTCCATCATATTAGGTAGAGCAGTGTTTTCAACCTTTTTCCAGTCAGGAAACCCTTAAAATTAATTTTCAGTCTTGAGGCACGCCAGTCTAAGGCTGGGTTAACACTATTGCAAATTGGATGCTGGTTTTCCCGCATCCAATTCGCATGTAAGGAGACTGTGACCAGCTCTCAATGGAGCCTGCTCACACAGCTCAGAGACAGCTGCAAGCAGCATGGGACAGCATGGCAAGCTTGCAAAACATATTTGATTTTATGATTAGTCATAATAAATATAGAATGTGTGAATGACCTGTTCAGTAAAATAGATCTTCACCTGAAGCTGAGTCAGTAATATGCTAGAAGTTTCTGGTGTAGCTAGTTTGATAATGACATGTAAGGTATCTGGTATAGAATGTCAAGGGAGGTCCATAATAGACCAGTATTTATGTAGTTAGAGGAATAATACATATTTGTTTAACCACTTGCTTACAGGGCACTTAAACCCCCCTCCTACCCAGACCAATTTTCAGCTTTCATCGCTGACGCACTTTGAATGACAATTGCGTGGTCATACGACACTATACACATACGAAATTTGTATCATTTTTTCACCACAAATAGAGCTTTCTTTTGGTGGCATTTGATCACCTCTGCGGTTTTTACTTTTTATTAAAAAAATGTAAAAAACTGAATTTTTTAAAAAAAAAAATGTTTATTTTTTTATATTTTGTTATAAAAAATTTTAAACGGGTAATTTTGCTCCTTCATTGATGTACGCTGATAAGGCGGCAGTGATGGGCACTGATGGGTGGCAGTGATGGGCAGCACTGGCAGGTGGCACTGATTGGCACTACAGGTGGGCATTGATAGGTGGTACTTGTGGGCATTGATAGGTGGCACTTATGGGCACTGTTAGGTGGCACTGTGGGTACTGTTAGGTGGCACTGTGGGCACTGTTAGGTGGCACTGTGGGCACTATTAGGTGGCACTTATAGTGGGCACTGATGAGGCAGATGTGCCTCTTCCACTTGGGGACCGATGTCCCTCACATCCGATCCGGTGATCGGCTTTTTTTTTCTACTCGCGCTGTCAGCGTGAGTAAAAAAAATAAAACGATTACCGATCTTTTGTTTACATCATGTGATCAGCTGTCATTGGCTGACAGCTGATCACATGGTAAGGGGCCGGGACCGGCCCCTTACACAGATTGGTGATCAGCCGAGTCTCAGTGACTCGGTGATCACAACGTGCCCGGCGCGCGCCCTCCAGGGCGCGCAGGGAGCGTGCACAGGGGAGGCCGTCATATGACGGCCTCCCGGGAATGTAGGTCCGCACTGTGGCCGTCATTCAGCCATAGCGCAGATGTCTAGAGGTTAAATACTGTTAAATTGGGATTAGCATAGTCTCAGTCATAATTAATAATATTAGTATGTATTTACTTAGTGTAGTCAAAGTTGGTAATATGTGTTCATTTTAGTAGTTATGTTACATAATCCGCACATTACTACAAGTATAGAGTGATACATGTGAGCTTGTCAATCAAAATCCACATAAGGATCTGAGTTTACCTCCTCTAGGATGGCATTATGTGTGCCATACAAGGTTCTGAGTTTTGGTAAAGTTATGACGTTTACATGTAACATGTACAGCTAACACTTCAATATTGAAGGTGACACATACAACCTCAAGGAGAGAGGCATACACACAGAGAAGACTGCCCAATTTCTTGTCAATTGCACAAACCCTTTGATAAATTGGAACAGCTGCAATCTCTCAGGAACTGAAAGCAATGTCACTTCCTGCTTCTTTTTGGTTACACAAGACAGCATGGAGACAGAAGGCAGCAGTCATGAACCACACATGCTTTCATAAGCTTATTACAGCTACATAACTATTTATTCTATTTCATATATTTTTACCTACGCTGAACTGAACTATTATACTTTTGACATTGTATTTATGATGCCAACTGTATGACAATAAATTCACACTTTGTTGTAAGTCAGTCTGACTATCAATACTATTCCTCCAGAAACACCCTTGAGATACAAGAGTATTGGATATTATTACTATTCTTCAATTGCACAGGAGTCCTGTGTGTCTTCTAGTCCGTTTCAGGTCTGAATTCAGCCAAAAATTCGGATGGAAATCGGACCTGATTAACAGTACCCCCACACCTTGGCAATCGCAGTGTGTTTTCGGTATGACAGGATCTTAAAAAAGGGGTTGGGGACTTCTTTTCCTGTGTTTCTGTGGGTAGGACAGCCCGCTGAAATGAATGGGTCGCCTTACACGCTGCACACAGCCACAGAGATGTGGACAAAGGGCTTATTCCATGAGGTTGAAGGAAGGTAAAACGACACGATTGAGATATTTTTACCATCCCCCAACTGCTCCCCCTTAGCTGCAGATGCAGCAGTCAGGGTCATGCATATTCTCTGGCCGTGGCAGGAAGTAATCCCCCAGGTGAATGGGGCTTCACTACAACCGC
Organism: Lithobates clamitans; assembly: GCA_037952925.1. Lineage (NCBI taxonomy): Eukaryota > Metazoa > Chordata > Amphibia > Anura > Ranidae > Lithobates > Lithobates clamitans. Next base: position 8,240,276 of record JBBGZY010000221.1, on the reverse strand, counting down.
CCCACAAAAGCGTGCATTGCACACGGTTGCGGTAAGATGATGGTGCATTTAGTGGGTTAAAATAGGCATTGGGGAAGCGACATATCACCTCTGCACCTCCTATCATATGCATCTGAAAAGTGATCCAAGCACACATACATACATTCATATACACAAACACATAGATACATATACACACATATATACACTTGGACTTCTATTATGTTCGGTGATTTTGGTGCGTTTTCTGAAAGTGCACCAAAGATGCAGAATGCAGGACTTTTGGTGTGCTTTCAGAAAATGCACCAAAATGCAGGATATAATAGAATTATAAATCCATATGATAACTGCAGGTATCCTGCACTGCACCCGCGCTGCGGCCAAACCGCAGCAGGTCATTGCGAATGCGGTATACAAAATGAAAAGAAGTGCAGCACTATAGTAGTTAACCATGAATACCACATATATAATCATGTGAAACAACATTTATAAAGTAATAAAAAAAACACATGTAAAAAGTATATATACAGTGCCATGAAAGTATTCATACCCCTTGAAATCTTCCACATTTTGTCTACAACCAACAACGTAATTGTATTTTATTGGGATTTTAAGTGATAGACCAACACAAAGTGACACATAAATGTGAAGTGGAAGGAAAATCTTTAAATGGTTTTCCAAATGTTTTACAAACAAATATGTGAAAAGTGTGGGGTGCATTTGGAATCATCCCCCCTGAGTCAATACTTTGTAGAACCACCTTTCGCTACAATTACAGCTGCAAGTTTTTTTGGGGATGTCTCTGCCAGCTTTGCTCTCTAGAGAGTTATATTTTTGCCCATTCTTCTTTACAAAATAGCTTAAGCTCTGTCAGATTGGATGGAGAGCATCTGTGAACAGCAATTTTCAAGTCTAGCCATAGGTTCTTGAATGGATTTAGGTCTGGACTTTGACTGGGCCATTCTAACACATGAATATGCTTTGATCTAAACCACTCCATTGTAGCTCTGGCTGTATGTTTAAGGTTGTTGTCCTGCTGGAAGGTGAACCTCCGCCCCAGTCTTAAGTCTTTTACAGACTCCAACAGGTTTTCTTCTAATGCCGCGTGCACACGAGTGGTATTTCCGTCGGAAAAATCTTGGATGGTTTTTCGGACGGAATTCCGCTCAAGCTTGTCTTGTATACACACGGTCACACCAAATTCCGACCGTCAAGAACGAGGTGACGTAGAGCACGTACGACGGGACTAGAAAACAAAAGTTCAATAGCCAGCGCGCCACCCTTTGGGCTCCTTCTGCTAATCTAGTGTTTATCTCGTGTTAGTAGAAGTTTGGTGAGAAACGATTTGCGCTTTTTTGTCATGGTTATGCAATAGAGTTTTGTCTGTCAGCTTACCTGTCTCCATGTGTTCATCTCAGTGTCTCTCAGCTGACTGCTTTTATTAACTCTCCTCTAGCATAGCTCCACCCCAGCTCCTATCAGAGAACTCTATATTAACCTCTGCACTGTAGGCCAGCCCTGCTGATCAACCTTTTGTGTGTTTTGGCTTCCTGTTCCTGCCTGCCGCGTGCTCTACGTTTGTTTCTGTTACCGACTTTGGCGTGTTCTCAACTATTCCTGTCTGCTCATGACCCTGACCTTTGGTGTGTCCCTGACTATCCCTGTTTGCCTGTGACCGTGAACCTTGGTGTGAACTCTGTTGTCCTTGTCTGCTTGTGGCCCTGACCTTGGCGTATTCCTTTACTATCCCTATCCTCCTGTTGCCTACTGTGGGTGTCAGCTGGGGGACCCTGGGGGTCGCGACCTGGAGCCAGTTGCAGCCCAGTCTATCCTCACCACTAGAGGCTCTGGTGAACACCTGCTGGCTCTTAGACTCCGCGCCCCAGGGAATCCTACGCTCCAACCCCGGTGGGATCCATGTTGGTGTTCCAGCGGCCTTGTCTTCCTTACCACCCGGACTCCCATCCGCAGCAGTCAGCTGTAGGTTCACTGCCTTGCGGTGCACTCCTGATCTCAACGGTGTGCATCTGTCACCTAGCCTCAAGGTGACCTGACACTTTTCAACCTCGTGCTTTTCAGTCCGTTACTGCTCTTCAGTTTGTGCTTGTGGGTTTGTATCTGGCTTTCAGTGCATGTAGTCAGTTCGTATCTGTTCGTAACTTGACACACAAAAAAATAATAAATTATGGAGATTACTAGAAAATAATTTAAAAATCAAAAAATCAGGAGATCTTGATTAAAAAAACCAAAAACACAAAAAAGATGACTCTAAAAAATAATTCTAAACATTATTATGGAGATCTGGCTTTAAAAACAAAAAATATTATTCAGGAGATCACGAGAAATAATAAAGAAATACGTTTGTGAGAACTCTGTGTGAATATCAGCAGCAAAACAAATTAATTGTTCTAGCATTATAAAGAACAAAAGAATGCGCTGCATTAAAAGATCCAATAATTTACAGCGTAACGAATGTGCTATCTCCATTACGAACGGTAGTTTTACCAGACCGAGCGCTTCCGCCTCGTACTTGATTCTGAGCATGCGTGATTTTTTGCGCGTCCAAATTGCATACAGACGATCGCATTTTCGGATAGGAACTTTTCCCGGCCAAAAAATAGAGATTATGCTCTCAATCTCTTGCTGGCTTGAATTCCGCCAGCAAAAGTCTGATGGAGCATACACACGGTCGCATTTTCTGACCAAAAGCTCTCATCGGAGTTTTGCTGGTGGCATTTCCGATCGTGTGTGCGCGGTATAAGATTGCCCTGTATTTGACTCCATCTATCTCCCCATCAACTATGACCAGCTTCCCTGTCCCTGCTGAAGAAAAGTTTTCCCACAACATGATGCTGCCACCACCATGTTTCACGATGGGGATGGTGTGTGTGTGTGTGGTAATGTGCAGTATTCGTTTTCCGCCACACATAGCGGTTTGCTTTTAGGCCAAAAAGTTCAATTTTATTCTCATCTGACCAAAGCACCTTCTTCCACATGTTTGCTGTGCCCCCAGATGCCTTCTCGCAAACTGCAAACGGAACTTCCTCTGGATTTCTTTCAGCAATGGCTTTCTTCTTGCCACTCTTCCATAAAGGCCAGATTTGTGGAGAGCACAACTAATTGTTGTCCTGTGGACAGATTCTCCCACCTGAGCTGTATGTCATCATATGTGTGTGACACTATTCACTTGTTACAAATTATTGAGGATATCCATGTGGGTGAGGACACATAACTTGTTGCTATGTATGTCGAAGGACTTTTATAGTGCAATCCCCCATGACAAAGGTCTTGCGGTAGTACGTTATGTACTTCCTCCAGGTGCAGGGGGTGGCTATGGGGACTTGCTGCACACCCTCCTATGCCAACCTGTACCTGGGGGAGTGGGGGCGGTCCTTGCTGGCTGACAACACATTATCGATGTATGTGAATCATATACTTGCATGGTATCTCTACATCCATGACGTGTTTATGTTATGGAATGGACCCAACACCCATTTTACACAAATTTATGACACGCATTGATAAAAAATAATTTAACTTATATTTCATGATAACACACAGTTTGAGTGAGATCACCTTTTTGAGTGTCCTCATTCAAAAACAACTTGATGGTGCTTTGTCCAGTGAACTGTACCTCAAACCTTCAGCGGGAAACTCGCTACTTCAAGTTCCCATCCCAATTCTTTGCTAGCATCAGTCCTATTTAGTCAATAGCTTAGGGCTCAATGTAATTGCTTTGATGATGCTAGATTTCAGAAAGAGGCCAACGTTTTAAGAGCAAGGTTCTTGGAACGTGTTATTCCCGGGCCTCTCTTAAAAGGGCATATAATAAAGCATTTAAGTTACCTCGTCACGATTTTCTGTTTTCCCATAAAAAATCTAAGGATGTCAATACCACTAGGATCATTACTACATATTCCATGCAACACAAACAAATTAGGCATATTTTGAATAAATACTGGCATTTACTAACCATGGATCTAGCTGATATGCCAGCTGTTGCCTAGAAGAGGGCCCCCTCTGTGGGCAACAGACTGATATAAAGTGAGTTTTAACCCACTAGGAGTGATCCATGTAAAACCTTGGGCACCTTCTCATGTGGAGGTTGCACATATTATGAATACTGTACATGGATAGATGCAAAAATATCAAATTGCCTAATGTCTGTACTTTTCATCCCAAGCATTATGTTAATTGTAGGACTCCCGGTATAGTATATCTACTCTCTTGTGAGTGTGGATGCTACTATGTCGGGAAAACAGTAAATTTGTTTTTTGGAGACGCAATATAATATACGCAAGCGAGACCCATCTATACCCAGTGGTCGACATATGGCTCTTGTTTATGCAGACTCACTCCCTAAGGTTCAATTTCTTGCAATGGATCGCATCCATCCAAAACAAAGAGGCGGTGACTACAACAAACGTTTACTGCAATGTAAATTAAGGTGGATTTTTGACTTACAGGCGACCTTACCACCTGGGCTAAATGAGACATTTAACCTTAAGCCCTATCTTCCAGGTTTTACATCAGGAGGATGTGAACTTAATCTATAGATTTTTTTTACAATTTTTATCTTTGACATTATTCTTTGTGTATTCAATCTGCATCTTCTTGATCCCTATTTTTCTACACATATTTCCCATTTCTCCCCTCCTGACTCCTCTGGTTTCAGCCATTACCCTATTTTTTTCTACCATTGCATTTTTTTGTTTGACATTTTATATATTTATTTTTCATTATTATCATCTTGTCTCTGTATGCCTTCTTTTTTTTGTTATGTCTGTCATGTATCCCGATTGTTCATGCTGTGGTTTTTGGCATTTACCAACTATTTTTGGCTGCAGTTACAGTGCTTTCCACCAGATGTCCTCAGCGTGTGGCTGTTTGCGGAGCTTTTTTGTGCACCACCTGGCAAATAGGCTCCACCCAATTTGGGCCGCACACGCTGACGTTCCTGTTGGGTGTCCCCATGGCCCACTTTTGGGGAGGAGCTCCTCCTGTACCCTGCCCGCACTTCCTTCGCTATTGTGGCCAGGGAAATTTCATCCGAGCAATAGTGTGTTTAGGCTCCCCTGTGTGTTTCTTGCCGTGTGCTCTACGTTTGATTCCATGTACCGACTTTGGCTTGTTCTCCTGACTATCCCTGTCTGCTTGTAACCCCGATCTTTGGTATGTTCTCCTGACTATCCCTGTCTGTTTGTAGCCCCAACCTTTGGCGGGTTCTCCTGACCATCCCTGTCTGCTTGTTGCCCCAATCTTTGGCTTGCCCTTCTGACAATTCCTTGTTGCCCTACACTGCTGCTTCCTCTGCATCCACCAGAGCCTGCCGTAAACGTGAGCTGGGTGACCCTGGGGGCTGCAACCTGGAGTCAGCTGCAGCAACGTCCATCCTTACTATCGGAGGCTCTGCTGAAAACCTGCTGGCTCTTAGACTCCATGCCATGGGGAATCTTATACTCTAGCTCCCTGTTCAATCCATGTCAGTGCACAGGTGGAGCTGCTTTCCTGAACCACCCAGAGCTCCATCTGCAGCACTCAGCCGAAGGGTCCACAAGCTTAGCGGTGCGCTTCTGACCCCAGCAGTGTGCATCTGTCACCTGGCCTCAGGTGACCTGACACAACCTTTAGTCCTCAACTAAGCTTCCACTTGATTCAAACCTACAACCACTTGTTACCAACCTTTTAGCTTGTTTTCTGAGTACACTTTTGCTTGATCCCTACCTGCTCCATCTGCCACCGCATCCTGGCTTGTTCACCTCCTGGTGGGGCATCCCTGAGAACACTAGCATGCAGCCAAACTTCTCTTCAACCTCAGGAGCTCTGGTGAAGACTAGTAATTTGACCCCGTGTCTCAGGTGGGCCTGTGTCATCCTCCAGGGTGTCCTGCTCATGTACTTATCCTGCTGGTTGGTATGAGCCTCTTTTTTAACAGAGAATTTTATTGAACAAATCAGCAGTACAATACAAGAGTTTGATACAGACATTGTAGTAAGAATAAAAAAAAAAAAATATATAAGATAAGGAGAAAAAAAAACAAAAAAAAAAAAACAGTAAAATTATAAATTTGACTCTTAAACAATAGCCATTATTTATCAGAAACTCCAGGTGTGCAAACATCAGAGGTTTCACTCAACCAGACCTCTCAAAGCTCAAATCTTCATACATTTTTGATGGTATAAAATGAGTGGCCCAATATTCAACTAAACCTGGAAGGGACAGCGGGGGGGGGGGCGAAGGGGGGGAAGGAGGGAAGGGGAAAGGAAGAAAGGAAGAGAGGCGGAGGGATGAGAAGGAGTGGGATGAAAGAGGACAGGCATAAAGAAAAGACGTGAGGTATAGGATAGCTTCCATTACTTTTCCCGACCTGCTCTTGGGTAGGGGGGTCAGGGTCTCCGGAGGCGTCAACCCAGGCCGACCAGATTTTATCAAATTTCCCCGGGCACTGTCTACTTTCATACGTTAATTTATACAGAGGGAGTACCTTATTCACAGACCTTATCCACGAGGCCAGGGTAGGAGGCTCCACCGTTTTCCACCGCAGTAGAATTTCCCGCCTAGCATAGTACAATGCGAAGGTTAGACACAATTTGCTATACCTATCACCCACAACATCCTCCAAATGACTGAGCAGTAGTATCTGGGGATCCACCTGCAAGTCTGATCCTATGACATTGCTCAGTGTGGACGCCACCGCTGACCAAAAAAGTCAGAGACTGGGACACGACCATACCATATGCCAGAAAGTGCCCACTTCCTGTCTGCAGCTCTGACAATTGGGATCTCTCTGAGGGTAAATGCGCGCCAACCTCTGTGGAGTAAAATACGCCCTGTGTAGGAACTTGAATTGTATGAACCTATCTTTTGCAGCGATCATGGAAGGAATGTAGGATATTAAACACTCCTTCCACTCCTCCTCATCCAATGAGGGGATATCAGCCCTCCACTTTTCCCAGGTTTTAGTTAGTTTGGCATCATACTCCACTGTCAGGTATAGGTATAGTGTGGAGAGGGGTTTCCCCATCACGCTGGAAGTCAAGAGCCTTTCAATAGAGTCCGGTTCCAGAATGAGGGGGGCAGGGAACTGAGCCTCAAAGGCATGCTTCAGCTGCCAGTATCTAAACTGGAAGGAGGCAGGAATAGCAAAGGATTGCAATTTGGTTTCCCATATATTTTCCTAGCCTCCTGCCAAACCTTTACAGTGGTACGCATCGGGGTCGTCATGGACAAACTGGCCCTGAGACCCCGAAACGGGAGATTACTCAAGGCCGCAAAGGAACCAAGAATGGCTGCCTCCAGAGTGACCGCGGGATTTTGCGTGGGCTGGGAGAACCACCACCGAATCGTGACCAGAACTGCAGCCCAGTAGTAAATTTGGAAATTCGGTAGCGCCAATCCCCCTCCAGAGAGAGGGAGATATAAGATCTGCTTGGCCACCCTGGGTGGCCTCCCAGCCCAGACAAAGTGTATTAACAGGCTCTCCAGCCTCCGGAAAAAGGTCCTAGGGATGGGTATGGGTGTATTGCGAAAGAAATATAGATATTTGGGAAGATAAATCATTTTTAGCAGGTTGACTCTGCCAACAGGAGTCAATGGAAGGGAACGCCAAGCAGAGCATTTAGCCGTAAGCTGTGTCATGAGTGGACGCAAATTGTTGTCAATGTAATCTTGAACTTTACCGCTAATTTTTATCCCCAGATATTTGAAATCATCTACCCATTTAAGCTGTGGGTGTGGTACCCTTGGGGTCAAGGGATGGAGCGGGAATAGGATTGACTTGTCCCAATTGATGTGAATCCCCGAATACCCGCCGAATCGATCAATCAGATTAAGTGCAGTCTGCAAAGAGGACGATGCATCCGCTAAATAAAGCAGAGCATCGTCCGCGTAAAGTGATAACTTCTCCTCAATGGGTCCTACCTGAAGACCCCTTACCCCTGGGTTGGCCCTCAACAGTATAGCCAGGGGCTCCATTGCCAGAGCAAATAGACCCGGGGAAAGGGGACACCCCTGTCGCGTGCCTCGAGACAATTGGAACTTTCCTGAGAGGCATCCATTGGTACGTACCGTGGTATAGCATGCGGAGCCATTTCGCGAAACCCGGACCAAACCCGAATCGCGAGAGAACTTCCCATAAGTAGCCCCACTCGACGGAGTCAAAAGCCTTCTCCGCGTCGAGTGAGGCCACCGTCCCGTTGGTCACCCCGTCCACCCTGTCTATGTGAGTATGGAGGCGTCTGATATTAATGTCAGTTCCTCTGCCCGGCATAAAGCCAGTTTGATCTCTGTGGATTAAAGCAGTAATTACCAAGTTAAGCCTATTGGCCAATACTTTTGCCAGTACTTTTGCATCCACGTTCAGAAGAGATATAGGGCGGTACGAGGAGCACAACGTGGGGTCCTTCCCCGGCTTGGGGATCACTACAATGATTGCTTCACTCATCGTGTCTGGAAGTTTCCCAAGACGCGATGACTCAGAGAAGAGGACCTGTAATTTGTCAACTAATTCTGTGGCGTATTGTTTATAAAACTCTACAGGGATGCCATCAGGTCCCGGAGTTTTCCCTGCCTGCATTGATTTAAGTGCCCTTAGTATCTCCAAGGACGTAATTGGGGTGTCAAGCTTGTCACGATACGTTACTGTAAGGGTTGGGATATCTATGTCGTTTAAATATGCCCCCAGGTCCTCCCCTCCATAGTCTACCCTGGAACCATAGAGAGATTCATAAAACTCCGTGAAGCAACAGTTGATCCCCTCCGGTGTGTGGATCAGTTGTCCCGAGGAGTCCCTAATATGTGAAATGCTCATCCCACCCGCCTGTTCCCTAGAGAGCCAGGCCAACAAATGGCCTGACCGCTCTCCCTGTTCAAAAATCCGTTGGGATTGAGCCAACATTTTCTTCTGCGTGAGAGAAGTACGGAGACGGACCACCTCCTTCGTCAACAGTTGTAGGTGCGAGTAGTGCGCAGGGTCCCGGGTGCAAACATAAAGAGCCTCCGCACTACACGCCTCCCGCTCTGCCCTCACTAGGTCTGCTCTACGCTCACGTCGGACCCTGGCAATAATGGCCTGGTAGTGCCCCCTCGTTGTGGCTTTGAAGGCATCCCACACCACCGCAGAGTCAGCAGAACCCACATTTGTGGCCCAAAAATCAAGCAATTCCGTCCTAAATTGGGAGTCTACTGCGGTGTCTGAAATCCAAAACCTGGAGAGCCTCCACACCCTTTCTACTGAGCCTAGGGAGAGATCCAAAGACAGCAACAAGGGTGCATGGTCGGAAATTCCCCTAGGCAAAATTCGTATGTCTGTAACCCGTGGGAGAACCTGAGTCCCTGCGAAGACCAAGTCTATGCGGGAAAACGTTCTGTGGGAGGCCGAGTGGCATGTGTATGCCCTAGATTGGGGGTGACGCCACCTCCAGACATCAGTCAGGCCATAGGTATCCGCCCACTCAGCCAACCCAGAGCAATGACCTCCCGCAGGAGTTAGCCTGTCTAAATCCGGGTCAGGGACCAGATTAAAATCCCCCAATATGACATTGTTGTCAGAGGCAAAGTCGGCCAGCTTACCGGTGATCTGATTGAGCACCAGCAAGGAGGCCGGGGGGGCAAATATAAGCCCACAATAGTCCACGTTAAAGAATACATTTTTGAGTGAATAATAACATACCGTCCGTCAGGGTCCAGGGCCAGATCCAAGAGCCGAAAGGGAAGTGACTTCAACACCAGTATAGTGACACCTCTAGAAAATGTGGAGTGCGTGGAATGGTAATGGTGTCCCACCCATGGTTTTTTAAGGGCCAAGACCCTGCGACCTGTTAGGTGCGTTTCCTGGAGCACACATATGTGTGGATTATAAGACTTAAGGAATTGGAACACCAGGGAGCGTTTAACCGAGGAATTCAGTCCCCTGGTGTTCCAGGAGATGATGTTAAGTGAGGACATGGCCATTGATAGTGTTAAGAGTATTAGGATCAATGGAAATCACGGCTCTCGGACCGGACCCCGGGACCCGAACCGGACACATCTGCAGACAGTGCAATGCTGATAAGTCAATTATTTTGGAATGAATAACAAACAAAAACAAAACCAAACCAAAACCATATAAAGGATCCAAATAATCGAAGCAGGTGAAAATAAAAATGACCCCAATAGGGGAACTTACCCCACCCCCCTCCCCACCCAACCCCCCAAAACTGAGGTGGGTTTCAATCCCGAACTTATTCAGCTCGCCGGCTGCAACAGAGGGTCCGTGGAAGAGGTGAACTCACCCCCCCGAAACTTCACACGGGGGGAAAACAGCATTTCAAGCGGCTTATACAGTCGAGAGCTCCGTTTGTAATACAACAGGCTGTGGAGATTTAGAAAGTCAGATGACGAGGAAATATCCGATAGTGCGACCCCACAGTAAAGTCTGTCCATCGTTGGGTGAAGATATCGAACAAAAATGTTCCCAGCAACCCTCAAGAGAACAAGCAATTGTAAAGGAACTTCATGTTTCAATGGTCTCCTGACCAAATTGTTTGGCAGGGGCATTATCTTAGAATTTCCCTGGAAGGGGTAATAAATTTCTCCTCCCAAGACTGTCCACACCATGGATTGAACTGAGCAAAACTTATGCAACGAAGAAAGTCATCCATGTGGGAATACATATAATACCTCAGACCTGAGCCAAGGCTATGGTGAACAAACAATGAAGGATTTCACCTTGCATGCCAGGTAAACCGTCAGCGGATCCATGGTAGCGAGTCCAGCCAGGTGGAGGCCTCCCTTGGAGAGGTAAAGAAGCGAGTTGTCTCGCCATCCTGGACTCTCAGGCGAGCAGGGAAAAGTACACTGTAATGAATGTTGCGTGAACGTAGAGCCGCCTTGACTTGGTCAAAAGATTTTCTAAGCTTCTGGGTCTCTACCGTATAGTCGGGGAAGACCATCAACTTCTAGTTCTGGAATCTGAGGTCCCCAACGTTTCTAGAGGCACGGAGAACTTCGTCTCTGTCTCTAAAATTAAGTAGACGTAGGATGAAGGTGCGAGGGGGGGATCCAGGAGGGCCCGGCTTAGGCGGGATGCGGTGCGCCCTCTCCACCGTGTAGTAAGGTGACCAGCGAGCCTCAGGTAGAAGGTCACGAAGCAAACCCTCTATAAAGGAGGTAGGGTTACTCCCCTCAACCCCCTCCGGTAGACCAACAATACGAAGGTTATTTCGCCGATTCCTGTTCTCTGCGTCCTCGGCTCTGTATTCGAGGGCCTTTACTTTAGTTTGGAGAGTACGGAGTGACCTCTCATGTTCCGCAATGGTGTCTTCAGTGGTACTCAGTCTTTGCTCCGTCTCAGTGACTCGTGATCTGATTTTGTCTATATCTTGACGGATTAGACCCATGTCCAACTGAACTGCTTCGATCTTTGTTGTTAGTGTTGATTGGCAAGTAGCAATGGCTGCCATGACGTCCGCCAACCAGGGGGGGCGAGAGTCATCTGACTCCATAATGTCTGTCTGTGGGGCTCTGTGGGTGTCGCGTACTTTAGGGACCTCCGGAGGGGGACCGGTGGGTGTCTGGGGGGAGTCCGGCTGGGGCGGGAAGGTCAACTTCTTACCCCCTTTACTGTATCTTGCGCTGGAATTCCGGCGCCTCATTCAGGAAGCGGGGGCCCAGGTCCGGGCAGTATTCAGCAATTGGTATAGGGAGCCTGTCTGCGAAGTCAGGGGTATTTAAGCGGCAGGTAGGATAAAGTCTGTGTCCCCTTAAATTTCTTCCCTCCTCTTCTGCATGCAAATGGCACAGGAGCCACTGACTTCAGGTCTGCACAGGCCCATAGGGATAGCCAGCTCATCCACCACACTTCACTACCGGGGTAAGGGGGGATATATGCACTCCAGGGTCTGCTCCTGCAGCTTGGCAGTGTCTCTGAATGGTCACAGGGCCCCCTCCACTAGGCCAGCAAGACACAGGATTCCGCCTGGATACAGCCTGGGGTTCCCTCTCCCGTCCTCACCTGTGATCCGAGGCAGTCAGCTAGGCCCGATGCTTAGGCCGATCGCGGCAGGAGGTCCCGGTTCGCCGCGCGGCCATCAGGAAAGGCCGCGGCTTCGGCCTAGTCGCCCGCGGCAGGCCGGGCCCTCAATCTCGTGCCGGAAGTCGCAATTTCCCCTAGATGTCAGCAGAGACAGGATCCCCTATCCCCTGCCTGGCAGCAGGAGTGAAATTGGCGTGATTTTGGGGCCGATGGATCCGGATTTCTATGCGGATCTGCGGAGCTCTCTAAAACACAGCCACCTACATCGCCATCTTGGCCACGCCCAGGTATGAGCCTCTTTAGTTCTGGTAAAAGCTACTGGTTACTGTGACATGCAGCTGTATATGCAGTACCCTGGTAGTAAAAGAGATATAAAACAACAGCAATGACACAGCAAACATTTAGAGTATAGCAAGTAATATATTGCAAATAGGTGAACAATAGAAAAAAATATGCTGTTTAAAAGCAGCAATGGGTGTAGAAAGCAACTCCTAAACCCTATACTGAGGCAATCCTAACTAAGGAGAATTATGGCACTCCAACCATTCAGCAGTTTGTAACAGCAAAATCCCCTCTATCCCAGATAGCACAAACTGTGATAGCGTGTGCATGTTATACGCCAATACTACAATTTTAGCTGCCTCGAAGGGGACAGGGAGGGGGGCAGGACAAGCGCTGTCAGATTACATACAGTGAGAATCTCCTGTTTACTTGGCGGCCTCTGTATTAGGAAGTCCCATCTCCTGGGCCGCCACTGGACCACTGTTCTGTCTATCATAGGAGATTCTCACTGTACATAATCTGTTGGCACTTGTCCCGCCCCCCTCCCAGTCCTCTCTAGGCTGCAGATGGGCATCGATCAGGCTGCATTGATGGCAATGGTGAAGCTGCTGCATTGATGACAAGGATGAGGCTGCTGCATTGATTGCAGTGGTGAGGCTGCTGCATTGATGGCAATGTTGAGGCTGCTGCATTGATGGCAATGGTGAGGCTGCTGCATTGATGGCAATGGTGAGGCTGCTGCATTGATGGCAATGGTAAGGCTGCTGCTTTGATGGCACTTGTGAGGCTGCATTGATGGCACTTGTGGGGCTGCAGATGGGCATTGATCAGGCTGCACTGGTGGCAATGGTGAGGCTGCAGATGGGCACTGACCCTTATTTTGCTTCAAAGTTCCTTATTTAAAATTTAAGTTTTTTTCCTGAAACTTCCCTCTTAAAATGAATGTGCATGTTATACGCCTGTGTGTGTTATACGCCGATAAATACAGTAAGTAAAAATGTGCAGTGCCCTAATCCCTGTATTAAATCTACTAACAGAAGCCTTACTATTCTATACATTTACCAGTATGGCAAGTATTTACTACTACAGGATGAGGGTGCGTTTTCCTACGCACTAAAGGCATGGGTAAAAAAGCAAAACCTTTTGTCAGGAACAGGTGTGACCAGAAATGTGTGGACTGCCGCAGAGAATATCAGGCACAAATACAGTTTAAAATAATATAATTTATTTAAAAATAAGTGAACAACATAAATGTAAACGCACCTCCAATATACCAAACTGTGTAAAACGAACCAAATAACCAAACAAATAATGATGCCCAATAAACAACTGCCCAAACACAGTATCTATGTAACTAAGTATATACAGAGGGCAGGGAATGCAAAGCGTAGTCATAACAGAGCCAGGGTCATACATGGCAGATCAGGCAGAGGGAGCTGGGAGCAAGACAGGACAGGAAAAGGGTAACAGGAGATGGAGAGAGCAGGTGGGAAGAGATCAGACTGATGGGGTCAGGTTCCAGGAACAGGAAGCTGGATGCTGGATGCCGGAACACTGGTACAGAGGAACATAGGACCACAGGTCAGGGGCACATGGAGATAGAATACCAAGATAACAGGAAAAGGACAGGCAGGACTTGACCAGTGGGTGTCTCTCAGCAGCCAGAAGCTCATATCATCAGTTATCACCTGAGCTTCTGGCTGCTGAGAGACACCCACTGGTGGACACCGGAAATGCAGCCTATGGATCTGGGAGCCACAGTGCCACCAGCAAGTGAGCCCTTTCTGACACCTTTATTAAGGATGTTGATAAATGATAATGTATATTGAAAACTGTGTATGTGCTTATTCACGTGAAGGGAGGAATTGAAACGCCAAACCAAATTTCTAGTTATAAAGATATCGGTGGCCAGTAGTTGTCCAGGGAACTCCCCCTGCAGTGTTACACACTTTCTGTAGGTCTGGGGAATCTACAGACAACCCCATATACAGATGGAGGTCCCTGTATTACAAAAACATAAAAACTAGAGCATAGATATAACTATAACCTTCAGGGCCCCAGTGCAAGAAATCATGAAGTCCCCCCCCCTTCAAAAAAGCATGATTTTGATTTTTTTTTACTATATAAAAGAGTAAAACATTTCTGTTCTGCAGCAGTGGTGGTGGTGGTGAGTGAGGTAAGTGGGATCAGTGTAAGTGGTGGTGGTGGTAAGAGGGGTGAGATCAGAGGCAGCTGTGAAGGTCAGGGGGGTGGGATTAGTGGCAGAGGTGATGGGGATAGGGATGAGATCTAGTGGTGGTGGGGGAGGGATCAATGGTAGCTGTGGTGGTGGTGAGGGGAGTGGGATTAGTGGTGGTGATGAGTGGGGTGGGATCAGTGGCAGAGGTGATGTGGGGATAGGGATCAGATCAGTGGCAGTGGTGGCGGTGGGGAATAGGGATCAGATCAGTGATTACTGATCACTTGCTCACTCACTCAGTCAATTCCCCCTGTCAGGGCTGGGTTCTTAGCAGCTCTCTTCTCTATGCTCAGGTTGCTCAGCTGTCGGATAATTGTCAGCACTCAATGTTTCCACAGTGGCTGACCTGGTTATCATTACCTGCTTGTCAGTCCCGCCTACAGCCAGCTCCTTCTGGCTATTTAAACTGACTTCTTTTCATACCTTTGCCTGGTCAACATATCTGGAGTGTCTCTGCTGTGTTCCTGTGAAAGACATTGCTGACGTCCCTTCTGGTTCCTGATCCTGTTGTTCTGCCCCTGACTATGCTGATTTCTGGTTTCATGATTACTGGTTCGTCTGATTACCTGTTTTGGCTTCCGATCCTTGGCTTATATTTTTGACTATGTTTACTGATCTGTACCATTTTTACCATTTACATTAAGATTAACTCCACTTTTGTGGAGAAAAAAAATGCAAATAAAGAAAAAATAATATAGCTTGTACAATTGTGATACAAGTCATATTGTAATTAAATGTTATTAAAAATGGCCTTTCCTTTTTAATCTGCAGCCACTGTAATTTTCTATAAATGCAATGCAATATGGCTACATGGAGTTGTTCTGTACACAAAATGTGTACTGACCAGTCCCCAGAAACATAATTTCCTGCTTGTATGATTGGCTCACCAATTTTCCCAGAAGTCTGCCTAAGATACAAGTCAGATTTCAGGCATCTCCTGCAACAAAAATGTAATTTCTGGTGAGATATTTCCAATAGGAACACGTCTAAAGGAATGCCGGCCCAGCAGCTTTCCTCATTAGTGCCCTGCAGCTGCCACAGCTGACTGATAATTATGAAACCACTCCCATTAGACCCACTCAGCCCAGAGGCACAGGCAAACGCACATGGATTTCTTCAGAACGACAAAAGGTAGGAATCTGCAACAAAGTTTGTTATAATGTACATAGATCACCCGGTGGGGGGGGGGGGGGGTTTCTCAACAAAAGTGGAGTTATGCTTTAAAGATGTGATTTTACTGCATTTTCTGTCTCAGTCTGATTCATGGTTCCTGACTAGGGATGAGCTTCGAGTTCGAGTCAAACTCATGTTCGACTCGAACATCGGCTGTTCGCCAGTTTGCCGAACCGCAAACAATTTGGGGTGTTCGCGGCAAATTCGAAAGCCGCAGAGCACTCTTTAAAAGTCTATGGGAGAAATCAAAAGTGCTAATTTTAAAGGCTTATATGCATGGTATTGTCATAAAAAGTGTTTGGGAACCTGGGTCCTGCCCAAGGGGACATGGATCAATGCAAAAAATGTTTTAAAAACGGATGTTTTTTCTAGAGCAGTGATTTTAATAATGCTTAAAGTAAAACAATAAAAGTGTAATATTCCTTTAAATTTCGTACCTGGGGGGTGTCTATAGTATGCCTGTAAAGGGGCGCATGTTTCCCGTGTTTAGAACAGTCTGACAGAAAAATGACATTTCAAAGGAAAAAAAGTCATTTAAAACTACTCACGGCTATTAATGAATTGCCGGTCCGACAATACACATAAAAGTTCATTGTTTTTCAGGAATTGATCAACAATGTCTCCTGAGATATGATGCAGCAATGTGTGGTGGCTTATCTTGATGATATTCTCATATATTCAAAATCTCTAGAGAGCTACCACACAGATGTCTCCCATGTACTACAGAGGTTGAGAGATAATAACCTGTATTGTAAGTTGGAAAACTGCGAGTTCCATCGTGTACTAGTAATATTTCTGGGTTATGTCTAGGGATGAGCTTCGTGTTCGAGTCGAACCCATGTTCGACTCGAACATCGTCTGTTCGCCCGTTCGCCGAATTGCGAACGATATGGGCCGTTCGCGCCAAATTCATGTGGCGCGTCACGGCCCATAATTCACTGCGGCATCGCAGTGCATTGCTGGCTGATGATTGGCCAAGCATGCCCTATGACCCGCATGCTTGGGCAATCACAGCACCGTCAGTAGAGAGAGCTGTAATTGGCCAAAGACAGGGTGGCTTTGGCCAATTATGGCTCAGGGGGTTTAGAACACGCCCCACACTATATATGGCTGCCTGCACGGCGGCCCTGTGTAGTGTGTGTTCCGGCGTTCAAAGAGAGATAGACAGAGAGACAGTGTCATTTCATTTGAGTTAGCTAGATTAGGCAGGACAATCAGTGAGTTAGCTGCACTTACAGTGTATTGTGTATATATATATATGCATCCCAGGTGTTGCATATATATATATATACACTGTATTCAGTTTAGCTAGATCCGTTCCTGTTATCTTCTTACTGACAGGCAGGCTTGTCTTGTTACAGTATTTACAGCTACCTGAAGAAAATTGCTGGTGTTCTTTTGATCCTATTAGTACCACAGTCAGGCAGCTAGACTATTTACAGTTAGTGCAGTGCATCCTGCTCACAGTGTTCAGCTAAAACTACAAGTTAGTGGGGTGTGTCCTGCTCACAGTGTTCAGCTAAAACTACAAGTTAGTGCAGTGCGTCCTGCTCACAGTGTTCAGCTAAAACTACAAGTTAGTGGGGTGCGTCCTGCTCAGTGTTCATCTAAAGCTACAAGTTAGTGCAGTGCGTCCTGCTCACAGTGTTCAGCTAAAACTACAAGTTAGTGTGGTGCGTCCTGCTCACAGTATTCAGCTAAAACTTCAAGTTAGTGCGGTGCGTCCTGCTCACAGTGTTCAGCTAAAACTACAAGTTAGTGGGGTGCGTCCTGCTCAGTGTTCAGCTAAAACTACAGGTTAGTGCAGTGCGTCCTGCTCACAGTGTTCAGCTAAAACTACAAGTTAGTGTAGTGAGACCTCTGCACAGTGTTCATCTAAAGCTACAAGTTAGTGCAGTGCGTCCTGCTCACAGTGTTTCAGCTAAAACTACAAGTTAGTGTAGTGAGACCTCTGCACAGTGTTCATCTAAAGCTACTAATTAGTGCAGTGCATCCTGCTCAGTGTTCAGCTAAAACTACAAGTTAGTGTAGTGAGACCTCTGCACAGTGTTCATCTAAAGCTACAAGTTAGTGGGGTGCGTCCTGCTCACAGTGTTCAGCTAAAACTACAAGTTAGTGCGGTGCGTCCTGCTCACAGTGTTCAGCTAGAACTACAAGTTAGTGTAGTGAGACCTCTGCACAGTGTTCATCTAAAGCTACAAGTTAGTGCAGTGCGTCCTGCTCACAGTGTTCAGCTAAAACTACAAGTTAGTGCGGTGCGTCCTGCTCACAGTGTTCAGCTAAAACTACAAGTTAGTGGGGTGCGTCCTGCTCACAGTGTTCAGCTAAAACTACAAGTTAGTGCAGGGCGTCCTGCTCACAGTGTTCAGCTAAAACTACAAGTTAGTGGGGTGCGTCCTGCTCAGTGTTCAGCTAAAACTACAAGTTAGTGGGGTGCATCCTGCTCAGTGTTCAGCTAAAACTACAAGTTAGTGCGGTGCGTCCTGCTCACAGTGTTCAGCTAAAACTACAAGT
This sequence comes from Lithobates clamitans, assembly GCA_037952925.1. NCBI lineage: Eukaryota > Metazoa > Chordata > Amphibia > Anura > Ranidae > Lithobates > Lithobates clamitans. The sequence continues at coordinate 8,222,076 of JBBGZY010000221.1, read as the reverse complement.
TAGTGGGGTGCGTCCTGCTCACAGTGTTCAGCTAAAACTACAAGTTAGTGCAAAGCGTCCTGCTCAGTGTTCAGCTAAAACTACAAGTTAGTGGGGTGCGTCCTGCTCAGTGTTCATCTAAAGCTACAAGTTAGTGCAGTGCATCCTGCTCACAGTGTTCAGCTAAAACTACAAGTTAGTGCGGTGCGTCCTGCTCACAGTGTTCAGCTAAAACTACAAGTTAGTGGGGTGCGTCCTGCTCACAGTGTTCAGCTAAAACTACAAGTTAGTGCAGTGCGTCCTGCTCACAGTGTTCAGCTAAAACTACAAGTTAGTGTGGTGCGTCCTCCTCACAGTGTTCAGCTAAACCTACAAGTTATTTTTTTGCGAGCCCTGCACAGTGTTCAGCTAAAGCTACCTGTAGAAGGTTGGTGGTGTTCTCATACTACAGGCAGGCAGTTGATTTTGCTAGCTGCAGTATCAGTACATATATATATATATCTCCCAGCTTAGTGCAGCTACAGGCCATTAGTACCCTGTTTCCCCGAAAATAAGACCTAGCGTGACTGTCAGTGATGGCTGCAATATAAGCCCTACCCCCCAAATAAGCCCTAGTTAAAGTCCTTGTAGGGCTTATTTTCAGGGTAGGGCTTATTTTTGGGGAAACAGGGTAGGGCTTATTTGGGGGGTAGGGCTTATATTGCAGCTATCACTGACAATCACGCTATGTCTTATTTTCGGGGAAACAGGGTATGTCTGGAAGGCCAAGAAGGAGAGGCAGACAGTCACAAGCCAATAAGAGAGGGCAAGCAGGCTCTGTGTCTAGTGCTGGTCATGGAGACGGTGCATCCTCATCAGCACGTGGCCGTGGGACACGCTTGGCCTTTTTTTCGGCAGCTGGCCGTGTTGAGCTGCAACATGCGGAAGACTTGGTCGAGTAGATGACCAAGCCGTCCTCATCCTCCTCATCCTCTCTCACCCATGCCCAGGGTACTTTGTCTGGCAAAGCAGCGGCCTCTTCCCTCGGCTCAATGTCATCAGTGACTCCTTCCCTAGCCCCACCATGTCCACCTGAGGAGTCCCTCGAACTGTTTGACCACAGTGTTGGGTACGTGTTCCGGGGAAACCTGCACTGAGAGGAATGAAGGTGTAGAATTAGGTGTGTCACAGCCAAGTACTTGTGGGCAATCTGCTTTTGGTACACCGACGTCAGATTGTACCAGGCAAATTTCCCTGCCCCAGCTGCTGCACCGCCGAAAGAAGTTTGCTCCCAGCCATCCACATGCACAGCGGTTGAATGCTAGCTTGGCAAAATTGCTAGCACTTCAACTGCTGCCTTTTCAGTTGGTAGACTCTGCCCCCTTCCGTGAGTTTGTGGAATGTGCAGTTCCTCAGTGGCAGGTACCCAAATGCCACTTTTTCTCATGGAAGGCGATTCCGGCTCTCTACCGGCATGTGGAAGGCAATGTCCATGCCTCGCTGGAAAGGGCGGTCAGTGGTAAGGTGCATATTACCGCTGACTCATGGTCCAGCAGGCATGGACAGGGACGTTATCTAAGTTTCACGGTGCATTGGGTGACTCTGCTGGCAGCTGGGAAGGATGCAGGACAAGGTGCAGTAGTGTTGGAGGTTGTTCCGCCACCACGCCTCCAAAATGCTAATGATTGTGACACACCTCTCTCCTCCATCCCCTCCTCTTCTTCTTCCTCCATGGCCTCTTCCTGTGCTTTGTCTGAACCAGCGGTGCTCCGTAGCCGTTCAAGGGGCTATGCAAGTACGCAGGCCAAAAGATGCCATGCGGTGCTTGAACTGGTGTGCTTGGGGGACAGGAGCCACACTGGGGCAGAGGTTCTGTCAGCTCTGCAGGGGCAGGTTCAGAGGTGGTTGACGCCACGCCAACTTAAAGCAGGAATGGTGGTTTGTGACAATGGCACCAACCTCCTCTCTGCCCTCCGACAGGGACAAATGACCCATGTGTCCTGTTTGGCACACGTCCTTAACTTGGTGGTGCAGCGGTTCTTGGGCAGGTACCCGGGCTTACAGGATGTGCTGAGGCAGGCCAGGAAAGTCTGTGTGCATTTCCGCCGGACATATAATGCCAGTGCTCGGCTGGCGGACCTCCAAAAGGAGTTTAACCTGCCCAAGAACCGCCTAATCTGTGACATGCCCACCAGGTGGAACTCAACGTTGGCCATGCTGCAGTGGCTGCACATGCAGCAGAGGGCCATCAATGAGTACCTATGCAACTATGGCACCAGGACAGGGTCAGGGGAGCTTGTTTTTTTTCCCCACGCCAGTGGGCCATGATCAGGGATGCATGCACTGTCCTGTCACAATTTGAGGAGGCCACAAGGATGGTGAGCAGTGACAGTGCATGCATCAGTGACACTTTCCCCCTTGTCCACCTGTTGGAGCACACGCTGCGTGGAATAATGGACAGGGCACTTGAGGCAGAACAGAGGCAGGAAGAGGAGGACTTCCTTAGCTCTCAAGGCCCCCTTTATCCAGACAGTGTTCCTACGTGCCCGCCGATCACTCAGGAAGAGGACGAGGAGGAGGAGGAGGAGGAGGAAGATTGTGTCAGTATGGAGGTGGAGCCTGGCGCTCAGCATCAGCAGCAGTCTTTAAGGGATCAGTCCCAAGAAACACATGGACTTGTACGTGGCTGGGAGGAGGTGGCTGCGGACCATGTTGTCCTTAGTGACCTAGAGGACTCCAGACCGAATGCCTCAGCAAACCTACGCTGCATGGCCTCCCTGATCCTGCAAAGCCTGCGTAAGGATCCTCGTATTCGTGGTATCAAGAAGGACCAATACTGGCTGGCAACCCTCCTTGATCCACGTCACAAGGGTAAGGTTGCGGACCTTATCTTACCATCGCAGAGGGAGCAGAGGATGAAACATCTTCGGGAGGCCTTGCAGAAAGGTCTGTGCAACGCGTTCCCAGAGACTGGGAGGTTACAAACTCCTGTTTCTGGACAACGTGTTGCTGAGGCTTCGGTCAGTCAAAGAAGGAGCGGTGGAGAAGGTGGCCGTCTGACCGATGCGTTCAGACAATTTTTTGGTCCGCAGCCCCAAGGTATGATCGGTTCCAGCAACCATCGCCAGTGTCTGTTTTACATGGTGCAGGAATACCTAGGGGCAAGATCTGACTTGGACACCTTTCCCACCGAAAATCCTCTGGGTTATTGGGTCTTGAGGATGGATCACTGGCCAGAGCTTGCACAGTATGCAATTGAGCTACTGGCCTGTCCTGCATCCAGCGTTCTTTCGGAATGCACATTCAGTGCTGCTGGAGGCTTTGTAACCGATCACAGGGTGCGTCTGTCCACCGACTCGGTCGATCGACTGACCTTCATAAAAATGAATCAGTCTTGGATCACCCCCAGCTACCAAGCACCTGATGCTGATGTAACCGAATATTTTTTTTTTAAATCTCAGATCCCTTCAAAGACTGCCTATGCTGATGCTGAGTGACTATCCCTGAGTAATTATCCTCTTCCTCCTCAATGATCACGCTGATAGCTTGTAAGAACATTTTTGGTTCTGGGCGCCACCACCAGTGCCTAAGGCCCAATTTTTCAGCCCCTGTTTAACAGGGGCGTGTAATTACAATTTTTGATGCAATACTTTGCAGCAGGGCTCGTTCCTGCATTCCAACTAGAGTGTCTGTGAGGGGTTGCAGTGTTGTGGCACCAGCACCAGTGCCTAAGGCCTAATTTTTCAGCCCCTGTTCAACAGGGGCATGTAATTACAATTCTTGATCTAATATTTCACAGCAGGGCCCATTTCTGCACCCACCAAGAGCGAGTGAGGACTTAGTGTTGTGGCACCACCACCACCACCACCACCAAAGGCCCAATTTTTCTGCCCTTGTTCAACAGGGGCATGTAATTACAATTCTTGATCTAAAATTTCACAGCAGGGCCCTGTGAGGGCTTACAGTGTTGTGGCCACAACAACACCTAAGGCCCAAATTTCTGCTGAGTATATAGGGCAGGCCCCTACTTTCAAACATCTAACTTACAAACGACTCCTACTTGCAAACGGAAGGAGACAACAGGAAGTGAGATGAAATCTATACCCCTAGGAAGGGAAATTCTCTCCTGTAAGAGTTAATATGGGAAAAACATTTCTCCTTTCCACTGATGCTTTCCAATCCTTGTTCCACAAAAAACCCCAAATTTTCAAAAAACATTTGTCATTGGGACAAAAAGTGAGGTGAAATCTTCTGAAGAGGAGGACAGACAGCAAAACAAATGTCACAGGGGTGTTAACCCTTCCAAATGTTTTCCAAAAAGCTTAAAAAAGATTTTTTGGCTGGAGCTAGACACATTAAAAATGTACCCGTTCAAAATTACAAACAGATTCTACTTAACAACAAATCTACAGTCCTTGTCTTGTTTGCACCGCCTGTATACTGCTGTTCAGAGTATATAGAGCCTTGGGGCCCCACACCTTTCCTTATTTTAATTTGGGTGCGGGGTTCCCCTTAATATCCATACAAGACCCAAAGGGCCTGGTAATGGACTGGGGGGGTACCCATGCCGTTTGTCTCACTGATTTTCATCCATATTGCCAGGACCCGACATTACATTAAACCCGCAAGCAGTTTTAAATGAGATTTTTTCCTTTTAAAAATGACATTTTGTGCAGGGACTGTTCTAAGCACAGGAAACATGCGCCACTTTACAGGCATACTATAGACACCCCCCAGGTACAATATTTAAAGGAATATTTCACTCTTTTTTTTTTTTTTTAACTTTAAGCATCATTTAAAATCACTGCTCCTGAAAAAACGGCCGTTTTTAAAAGTTTTTTTTGCATTGATACATGTCCCCTGGGGCAGGACCCGGGTCCCCAAACCCTTTTTAGGACAATACCATGCAAATTAGCCTTTAAAATGAGCACTCTTGATTTCGAACGTTCGAGTCCCATAGACGTCAATGGGGTTCTAACGTTCGTGCAAATTTTCGGTCCGTTCGCAGGTTCTGGTGCAAACCGAACCGGGGGGTGTTCGGCTCATCCCTAGTTATGTCATTTCTACTGCCAGTTTTTCGATGGACCCAGAGAAACTATCTGCAGTTCTACAGTGGCCTCGACCCGTAGGTTTACGCCCGTTACAATGTTTTCTTGGCTTTGCCAATTATCGGAAATTTATTCACAATTTCTCTTTTCTGGTCAAACCGCTGACTGATATGACCAGGAGGGACGGAAACCTACAAAACTGGTCTCCGGATTCCATTAAAGTGGTGTTCCAGTCATTTTTAAGTTTATTGAAAGTCAGCAGCTACAAAAAGTGTAGCTGCTGACTTTTAATAAACAGACACTCACCTGTCCCACGGTCCAACAATCAAGGGGTTAACTGTGTTCCCTGACTGTGTGTTCTAAATGTATAGGGAGTGGACTGACTATAGGAGATGACAGATCATGGTTCTTAGCTATTAGGACAGGAACTCACGATCTAGGAACTCACGATCTGCATCTCCTCTGAGAACAGAACAGGGATTTGTGTGTTTACACACACACACGTCCCTGTTCTGCTTCTCACGACCACCGGTCACAAGCATCGGCACCCCCGCTGTGCAGCCGCCTGCTATCCCGCTTAAAGGAACCGACGTACAGCTATGACTGCTCGTGGGAACGTACCGATCTGCCACAGTATAATGACGGTGGCTGGTCAGCAAGTGGTTTAGCATATACCACCCTTTCAGAAATTCTTTGATTGTAGGTACTGAAGGTGCAGGTCTTGCAATGCCCACACCTAAAACTCACCATGTTTCTGGTAGCCAGGTGGGGTTTGTGCATTGCATCAGAGCATTTTTCAGATAACTATGTACAAGCAGTTCTTTCAAATTCCTCCCCCTCCTATATGTAATCATGGGGCTCTTGAGAATTTTAGATACCACCTAATGATGTTAAAAATCTGGGCAGACTGATTGAAATATGTCCTAATAATCCTCACCCCTTCTTGGGTTTAATTTTTCCTCTGTCCCTGGGTTTCTGACCCAGTAGGTATTCTCTGGGGCTTAACTTTTTTATCAGATTTTTTAGATCATGTATCTTATAGCCCCAACTCCTAAATTGTTCCACCATTTGCAGGCTCTCTGATTGCTAAAGCTGTTTCTGTGGAGCAATTTTTTTTTTGCCCACGTAAATTGTCCAGTGGGGATGCCTTTTTTAGAAATGTAGGGTGATGGTCTGGGGGGGGCTTACAATAGATTGTGTGGGGTTCAGCTTCAAGTGGAGAGCTCGCATAGAGGTAATCCAGCCATGTTTAACCGCTTGCCGACCGTGCCATAGCCGAATGACCGCTACAGTGCTGCTCGATAACTTTGGGAGGGCATATATTGACATCCTCCCAGAATTGTGCTTCCGCGCACCCCCTGGGAATATCCGTGAACCCTGCGGATCCAGCACATCACGGATCAGCTAAATGGCCACTGTCAGTGGCCGTTTACCACATGATCGCTCTGTCAAATGACAGAGCGATCACTTGTAATCAAACCGGTGTTGTGTCTGGTTCCTCTCTCCCTTCTCTGTACTGATCTGTATAGTATGAGCAGAGAGGGGAGAGATCAGATGCAGCAGCGCTGTGGGCTGGATCTGTAGTGCCCACAGCGCTGATATGTGACAATTCCTGCCTCATCCATCCATCCATGCTCATCCATAATCAGCAATACTCAGCCATCCATCCTCATCAATACTCATCCATCCATGCTCAGCCATCCATCCATAGTCAGCAATACTCATCCATCTATCCATACTCAGCAATACTCATCCATCCATGCTCAGCCATCCATCCATCCCTAATCAGCAATACTCATCTATGCTCAGCCATCCATTCATACTCCGCAATACTCATCCATCCATCCATGCTCAGCCCTCCCATCCACCCCCATCCATACCCCCTCATACCCAGCCATACTCAGCCGTACTCAGCTGTACCCAGCCGTACCCAGCCATCAGCCGTACTCAGCCGTACCCAGCCATACTCAGCCATACTCGGCCGTACCCAGCTGTACTCAGCCATAACCAGCCGTACTCACCCGTACTCAGCCATACTCATTCATGCTCAGTCATCCCATCCATACTCAGCCATCCCCATCCATGGCTCATCCATTCCCATTCATGCTCATCCATGCCACATCAGTTCTCATCCATGCCACTAGAGTGCCTCACAAAAGTGTAATAGGTAGTCAAATTAGATTTGACATTTATGCCCCTAGAACTTCTTATGTGGTATCACTGTACTCAGGAGGAGTAGGAGAATCTATTTTGGGGGTGTAATTTTTGGTATGTACATGCTATGTGTTAGAAATATTGTATAAATGGACAACTTTGTGTAAAAAAAAAAAAAATGTGTTTTCATTTTCTTTACACATTTTCCAAAAACTTGTAGAAAAAAATGACATGTTCAAAAGACTCATTATGCCTCATAGATTATACATTGGGTTGTTTTCTTTGCAAAATGGTGTCAATTTTGGGGGGTTTCCATTGTCCTGGTGCTCCAGGGCCTTCAAAAGTGTAAGAGATGCCTGAATGCCTGATGGTGCTCCCTGAATGTTGTGCCTGTGTATGTGGCCACGCTATGTAAAAGTGTAACACATGTGGTATTGCCATACTCAGGAGGAGTAGCAGAATGTGTTTTGTGTAATTTGTGCAATGCATATGCTGTGTGTGAGAAATAACCTGCTAATATAACAATTTTGTGAAAAAAAATCTTGATTTTGCAAAGAGTTGTGGGAAAAAAATCCAACTTAAAAAAACTCACCATGCCTCTTACTAAATACCTTGGAATGTCTACTTTGCAAAAAGAGGTCATTTGGGGGGTATTTGCACTTTCCTGGCTTGTTAGGGTCTCAAGAAATGAGAGAGGCTGTCAGTACATCAGGTGTGATCAATTTTCAGAGATTGGCACCATAGCTTGTGGACTCTATAACTTTCACAAAGACCAAATAATATACACCAATGTGGGTTATTTTTTACCAAAGATATGTAGCAGTATAAATTTTGGCCAAAATTTATGAAGAAAAATTACTAATTTGCAAAATGTTATAACAGAAACTAAGAAAAATGCATTTCTTTACAGAATTTTCGGTCTTTTTTCTTTTATAGCGCAAAAAATAAAAAACCCGGTGGTGGTTAAATACCACCAAAAGAAAGCTCTATGTGTGTGAAAAAAGGACAAAAATTTCATATAGGTACAGTGTTGCATGACTGAGTAATTGTCATTCAAAATGTGAGAGCACCGAAAACTGAAAATTGGTCCGGTTAGGAAGGGGGTTTAAGTGCCCAGTGGTCAAGTGGTTAAGGTTAATGGCTTCCTTCCCATTTTTTATTTAGTCATCATATACAGCAAACAGAAAGGTTTCCCATGCAGAGGGTAGGAAACAGTTCAAAACGTCCAGCAAAAAACATTTTAAGCCTTCTGGCTAATAAAAAGACCTCACTGGGTCTACTCCATTTCCTTAGACATGTTTCCTTACAGTCTGCTTGTCTCCTCTCTCAGTACCAACACACATTGACCCAGGGAACACAATTTATACCCCAGGCGAGAAGCAAGGTGGGGCCATTGCTTAACCCCTTGCATCCTGCTACAGACCTCTCACTGCCACCCATGTACCTTAAGAACCTCAAAACTCTATGTGGCATAAAAACCCCATCGACAACTGACAGGGGCAGTTTGTTACAGTTTTTATACCTCTTTCCTTTCATCCCTTGTGATCTTAACATCCAAAAAGCTGATATGATCATATTGGATATCACCAATGAAGTACATGCTAATGTCATTCACTCCCTGCCACAGGGAGTGGATACCTGGATAACTGGGTCCATTCCCACCATCCTAGAAACACATTTGCCTACATAGGTGCATATGCTATGCCCATTGCAGTCCCTTTCCTTTGTACATTTTCCCATCAAATAGGAAGAAGTCGTGATCCAGTACAAATTCTGTATGTATCTGGAAAGCAACTCCTCTGGTCCCCAAAAATAATTTACAAGCCTTCAGGCCTAGATGGTACCCTGTGTTGCCATAAAGGGCCCCAATATGTAGGACAGCCATACATCTTCTTCCAGAACTACGTCAGTAAGTTTATTAACAAAATCCCAGGTGTCTGATGTATGATGACAGTCCCTGGACAAATGGACGCAGGATAAAGTCTAGGTATTTGCTGGCACCTTCAGCTAAATTCTGCTTGCCTGAAACAATTGGATGGCCTGGGGTTTTTTTGATGTTTGTGCACTTTTAGGAAGTGCATAAAAAGTTGCAGTCATTAGCTGATTGTTGATAAGTGCAAATTCCTAGGAAAGTACCTTTTTATCCACTCTTGCTTTCAGGATGCATCTTAACTCTTCCAGGTATTCCTGGGTAGGATATTTTTGCAGGACCTTATAGTTGTCACCATTACTTAAGATGTAGTAACACATCTTCAAGTAAATTGGTCTATCCATAAGGACAATGTTGCCACCCTTGTCGGCTGGTTTAATCAATTCCTTTCTATTACACAGTTCTTTCAGTGCTTTACTTTCAGAATAAGTGAGATTAAAGGATTTTTTTTTATGCATACCACATCCCCTTTTTCCCATTCAACCAGTTTAACAAATAAATAAATATGACTGCCCTAGGGAAAAGGTGGGGTGTAATCATGTCAGAGACATGGCCGTCCTAGTACTGACAATATTGCCCAGACCCTCCATGGACGCCCACGGAGGATCCTGAGACGTGCACGAGCGTGGACACTGCAAGTTCTGCTTTGCCACCATTGACCATCCCTCCGTGGCTGAGCTTCTTGGACTGCAAAACCAGCACCTGGCCAACCGTGCTTCTTTAGGCACCGCGCTTCCTGTTCCCAAATCCAGGACCTTGCTGCACTTAGCCGTAAGGGGAGCCCTCTTAGCATCTCGATCTCCATACCCGCATCTGACAAATCACTTCTTGGTTTGAATGGAGAAAAGGGTCCAGTGATCTCCATGCTGCCTCCTTCACATTCATTTTGCAAGTATTCCAAAAGTCTTAATGTGTCTATGTTCTTGGATATCATCATTATTGTAGACTGAGTGGGTTTATCCCAATATTATTATTTTTTTTTTTTTTTTAATATTTTTTTATTCAAATTTTAAGAAAGAAAACATATACAAATTGATTGGTTAGTTTGTACAAGTGTAACAGCAAGTACATCGGGTAATCAGAGTGAGTAGCCACTATGATACATACATGAAATACAAATGTGGGATATAAGTATGAAATATGAGTAACACTTTCCTCCTGCCAGAAGGTAGGCTTTGGTTGGAGTTATAATAAAAAAAAATAAATAAAAAGGAAACCAAAGCCTGTGGAGGCCGATACCTATTAACTGAGGGCTACAGTTATCCGTCAATTCTATGGTGTAGTGACTGAGACTAATCAATCATCAGTAGGCAACATTCATTTCCTCCAGCCACCCACTCCAAACTTTATCGAATTTCAACTGGCAACCTCTATTGAGATAAGTATCTTTATATAATGGAAGGCTATCGTTAACCAAACATTTCCACTGAGCACTTGAGGGGGGATAGGATTTTTTCCATTGAAGTGCTATGATTTTCCTAGCATAAAATAAAAGCAAACCAATCATCGTGCGTTTAGCTGTAACAGGAACTAGGTTTTTTATTAGGCCCAATATACAGATCTCCATTGACCGTGGTAAATTAGTCGATGCAATTTTATTGATTAGGGCAAGGACCTCCCCCCAGAATTGTTGTATCTTTGGGCAATGCCAGAAAATGTGAGAAAAATCTCCTGGGGTGGAGCCACATCTCCAACACTCAGGAGAATGGGCGGAATTTATCAAATGAAGTCTGTGTGGGGTAAAATACGCACGATGTACTATTTTAAATTGCACTATTTTGTCACGTATAGAAACTAGCGAGCTAAAAGGGAAGTCCCAAACATTATCCCAATCGTCGCTATTCAAAGCGGGAATGTCACGCTGCCAACGGGACAAAAGGCCGTCCAACGGTGGCAAGGACACATAGATTAGATGCGCATATAAGCGCCATGTAGGTTTCTTAGTACAACCGGATCTAAGTGTGTTCTCCAGCTTAGACTGTGTTAGAGTACAGGAGGAACGTGGGAATTGGGCTTCAAATGCGTGCAAAAGTTGAAAATAGCGGAACTGATAATGTTGCGGTAGGTTATACTGAGAAGAAAGCTGGCGAAAAGGAAGCAATGAAGTGGAAGACACCACTTGCGAGATTAGTTTTATACCGTATCTAGTCCATGCCTGAGGGTCTATAAATTTATAAAAATGTGGTAAGTTAGAGTTTAGCCATAGGGGGGCATTAGGGGAAATTTCAGTCTGAGTGTATTTTTCAATGACTAAACCCATTTTCCAGGCCCTTAGGGTAGTAAGCATGGAAGGAGTTGATAGGTATGGGGCACATGGGCCTCTATAAATTAAATATCGAAGGGATTCCCAGGAGCCCGCCACCGTGGCCTCCAGAGCGGAGGCCGCATTGGTTTTATCGGGGTTTATCCACCAGGCCACTGTCACAAGCTGTGTCGCCAAGAAATACTTATAGCAATCCGGAAAAGCCATGCCACCCCGTGACAGTGGCCTCATCAATGTCGATAGCTTATTTCTGGGTGGTGAGGGGCCCCAGAGAAACTCCGAGAAACGTTGGTTTAATTTAGTGAAAAAGGATTTAGGAATCCACTGCGGGGAATGGCGGAATAAATAAATGAATTTGGGAATGACCTTCATTTTGAGCAAGTTAACCCTTCCCCAAACCGACAGGAGCAGGTTATTCCATGCCTTGAGTTTAACTTTCATATCCCCCACTACCGGCTCTAAATTTAGTTTAAGAAAATCTGAGGCTTGTGCGGAGACATAGACCCCAAGATATTTAAAGGAGTCAACCCACTTCAATGGGCTGTCTGGGGAGGATGTGGCTTTTGCTGCCTGATCTATTGGAAATAAAGTAGATTTTGACCAATTAACCCGAAGGCCCGTTACTGTGGAGAATGTATTGAGGAGTGACGAAGCACCCTGAAGTGATGGACCCGCATCCCCGAGAAACAGAACCATATCGTCTGCGTACTCTCCTCTAGCATGCCAATACGGAGCCCCTTAATATGAGGCGATGTGCGAAGGGCCTCTGCAACCGGCTCCATGGCTAAGGCAAATAAAGCCGGGGAGAGGGCAACCCTGTCTAGTTCCCCGGAAAAGTCGAAATGGAGTTGAGAGTCTGGAACCCAAGCGAATCAATGAAGTAGGACACCTATAGATCACCTGCAACCATGATATAAACCGTAGTGGAAAACCCATTCTACGTAGAGTCTCCCACAAGAAGGGCCACTCTACTGTATCAAACGCCTTTTCTATATCTAACAGGGCAATAGCCCTTGTACCAGAGTTGTTGTGTTTGAGCATGTATATTGGTGAAAAGTCTCCTAAGATTGACATCAGTGGACCTTTTGGGCATAAATCCTGTTTGATCAGGGTCAATAACCGTAGGTAGTAGTGGGTATAAACGGGTAGCCAACAGTTTGGTTAAAATTTTGAAGTCATTATTTAATAAGGCTATTGGTCTATATGAGGCACATAGCTCTGGATCCTTGAGGTTCTTTATGGATCAGAGTAAGATAGGCCTGATGCATTGAAGGGGGCAAATCACCCTTAGATAAACAGATAGTATACAATTGGGCTAATATGGGTGCTAAAAGTGCTGCGTGTGCTCTATAGAAATCTATTGGAAGGCCATCAGGCCCTGGCGCCTTTCCCATCGGGAAGGACCGTATGACCTTTAAAACCTCTGAGGCCGTAAAAGGGCGTACCAACGACTCTCGTTCCTCGTCCGACAACCAGCCAAGTGCCAACGGATCTAAAAGATTTTGCAACGACTCTGGCTGGAAGTCGGGGGGAAGAGCAGAGGTATAAAGTGTTTGAAAGAAGGCTTTAAACATTTGTAGAATTTCTACCTGAGAGGTCACCGTATCCCCAGTTGGAGACCGCAGACCAGAGACCACTGTAAATGGGTATTCATGCTTAAAGGGCCAACTTTCTGGCAATCAGGTTTATGTCCTTCACTCACTCAAACAGATTGAAATCCTGAGTGGGTACAAAGGACAAATGCTTAATAACCAGTTCGGCTCCAGAGTAATTTTTTAATTTTTCGCATTCATGTAAAAATGTTAATTTTTGGCAATAAAATTACTTAAATCCATAGAACATTATGTATTTTCTGCAAGCAGAGGCCCTGTAGAATAAAAAGGTGATGGTTGCAAATTTTAATGCCAAGTGATCTTTGCGCAACTGTTTATTAAACGCAAATTTTCAGGAAAAAATATTATTAAATATATTTTAGTGCAAAAACACACCGCATAATACCCATTTTTGGTTAAAATATGTAGCACCCTCTAGTTAGTGAGTGCTATAAGTGAGGATTTTTGACAGGGAAGGAAAAATTGGGCAGGCCTAGCTGGTGGCTAGACCTGTTTGTTTTCATTCTGGACTGGGAATGGCTCAGGGAGAGAGTTGGGTGACTGACAGGTGGCATCACCATCACCTCCCCCTTCCTTCTAGAAGGTCCTGGAAGGAGAGGTGGAGCTGCCTGAGGTATCTGGGGAGCCTTGACCAATCCCCAACTTGGATTGGCAGGGGGGAGGCTCGTGTGCATCCGGGAGGAGTGAAGAGATCCCGCAATCAGAGGCACATGAGAGAGCAAGAGAGGACAGTGGGAGAGAACACTCTAATGCCCCATACACACGGTCGGATTTTCCGACGGAAAATGTGTGATAGGACCTTGTTGTCGGAAATTCCGACCATGTGTAGGCTCCATCACACATTTTCCATCTGATTTTCGGACACACAAAGTTTGAGAGCAGGATATAAAATTTTCCGACAACAAAATCCGTTGTCGGAAATTCCGATCGTGTGTACACAAATCCGATGGACAAAGTGCCACGCATGCTCAGAATAAATAAAAAGATGAAAGCTATTGGCCACTGCCCCATTTATAGTCCCGACATACGTGTTTGACGTCACCGCGTTCAGAACGATCGGATTTTCCGACAACTTTGTGTGACCGTGTGTATGCAAGACAAGTTTGAGCCAACATCCATCGGAAAAAATCCTAGGATTTTGTTGTCGGAATGTCCGAACAAAGTCCGACCGTGTGTACGGGGCATAAGAGTCTTCAGGAGGACTACAGGTCGCAGCTATGAGGGCTGGTGAGTGAGCACAGTCAGGAGGACTCTGGAGGCACGCCTGAGGGAACTGGGAGTTTGCAGTTTGAGAGATGGGTGCAGAACCAGTGGAGAGAGACCTGTGGAAAAAGGCAATGGAAAGGGGTCTTTGCAGACAGGCTGGCTGGCAGGGCCTGAAGAGAGCTATCTGGGAGTGGTAGCTGAGTGGAGGACAGCTAGTACCTAAACTGTTCTACACCACATTTGCTCACGGTCCCTGCCCACAAAAGGCAGTTCAGTGAAGCCTGGCAGAAGAAGCATCAGGCCTACCCATGCGGTGCTAGCTGGTCTGGAGGAGTGATAGTCTGCAGCAAGGGAAGTGCTGGAGGAGGAACAGTGTGCAGCAAGTGAAGTGCTGGAGAATTGATTGTTCTACAACTTACAATTGATGATCTACAATTTTACAATTGTTTGTTCTGAAATCCTGGGCATCCCATAAGTCCCTAATACCCATCCAAGTTTAATCCCCTCAATAAAACAAAACAAGCTATGGAATGGTCTGTGTTACTTAGTGACTGTAAGATGGATGTTGGGCTGGGCAGGGTGACTGGTGAACCACAGCTTTCAGCAACCCCTAAGGGGGTATAGCTACATTTGGGTGCGTCGTCCGGGATCACCTGTCACAGTTAACCTGCCAACCGTTGCCCCTAGCAACCAGGATCTATCGACCTGGGCAACTGTTTTGTTTTACCACCAATGAGGAAATAACTTGAGGAAAGGTCTTATGTGCCCTGCCTACTACTAGTGTTAATCCTGCCATCAGGAACTGTTACTATGTGTTGTTACCTGTGGAAACCACAGCGGGCGATCACGCCCATGGATTAAAAATATGTCCAGCGACCTGCTGTTGCTGGACAGCCTGAAGTGTTACTTCCTGCTTGAACAGTAAAGTTGTGCTTGGAGTGTCTACTGTTGCTTGGGGTGACCGGGGTAAGCCTGCGGGTGGGACTATGGTAAATGAATACCCTTCAGCGAGGCATTTGTCACAAAATGTTATTGTTGCTATCGGCAACCACCGGAGAGGTCAGTGCACATTTCCGTTAGTTGATTGGGCACAGCCAGTGCCAAGTGACATGTCTTAACAGGTCCTGCTAGCCACAGCATGCCTGCAACATTCAGCTCTGTCATTAAACAGTTACAGCAGTGTGCTCAGGGAAGGGCCTGCCCATCAGTTCTTCAGACGCCAGCATGTCTGGAAGTGAGGGGGAGGCGTCGCACCCTAGAGGAGACCCAGCATTCCCTGCAAGCAGCAGAAACCTCGAGGCAGAGGTGAAGATGGCGGAGAGTAGACGCATGTTGCCTGCACTGACATGGTTGCCTGACTTGCAGGAACGGATACTGGTCGACATCGGTGTCCGATTAGAGCATTGCGGGGAATTCACCCTGGGGATTATTAATGGGATGGAATGGCTGTGCCTGCTGTGTCCAGAGTGCCAGATACCAACAGTGGTGGTAAGTGCCTGGATCGGGTGCAGTCATTGTGGAGAACCGCTCACCCGGCTTGCATCCAGCCAGCAGGATCCACGATACTACCAAGTGGACCTGCATTCAGGACTCTGCACATTGCAGCCGCGGATATCCCAGAAGGCCAGAGTGGGCCTGGAGTCACCCCAGAAAGGTGGGGTAGAGTCTGAGCCTGGTGACTCCCCTGCGAAGAAAAGCGGCATAGGAGGAGAAGAGTTTGCTATGGTTTGCGGCCTGGTGGAGGACTTGGTGACTGTGAGTACTGCCCTGCAGGAGCCAGTGGTCCATGGAATGCCAGCTGCATCTATGTCCCTCGCTATCCCTGACCGGAAGGAGCCATCATTGGAAGGGAGTCTGCCTGCAGGTGAGCTGGAAGGGGAGTGCGGGGACAAAGCCATAGATTGGGGATCCCTCAGACTGATAGCAGAGTTCGGGTCCCTAGAGAAGCTAGTGGAATGGTCATCTCCAGAGAGTTGCTCAGAGGAGGAGTGGGAAACAGGAGGTTCCCAGGTCCTGGACGTGCCGTCTAAGGGAGGAGAGGAGCCAGATCTTGCTGGGGAACCCGGAGGAGCTACAGGAGCCCCTATCTACAGCAGACAGCTTTTTGTCCGGAGACCCTCCACCATCCAGACCAGAGCGCCCACCTATAGGCAATGGGTGAGGAGACCTGGGCCTGTTTCGTGGACATTCAAAAGGAATGGCGGCTGGGGAGGTCTATCTATAGGGACAGAGTGATGGTTGCCAGGATGGGACAGCCTACTAAGAGTCACTCTGTCTCCATCAGGGAGGAAGGGGGTGGCAGGAAGAGGTTGCCTGACCCGCACTTTAATGTCTGAGAGGGACTGTTGGAGTACAGCTGCTATAAAGTTCCACATAGACTGTTGAGGAGTCACAAAGTGAATGTGTCCTTCCTTTTCCCTGACTTTGCCGGAACAGACTGACCTGCCCCCCTGGGTGCCTAATGGATGAGACATATCCGTTGCAAGGACACTAAGGGTAAGGTCTGTTCTTAGGACTAATTCTTTGAGGAACTTGTTTGCTCAGGGAGGGGCCCCTCCCACCAAGGATTCCAAGAAGAATGTTTCTTTGAAAAAAAACACACATTATGCATATATTATGTTCTTTTTCTTCCTTTAAAGTTCTGTCAGCAGGTTATAACACCCTCCTGGTAGAACTACAGTTGAAATGTGCCTTGCTATGTGTTGTTGCTGTAGTCTTTTCTGTCAGTAGGATCTATAACCCCCTCCAGAAACTTGGTAAAGAGAACAGGTAGTGGTAGATTAGGATGTTTATCTGTTTTGCAGGACTCTTCATGATGGGACAGCTGTCTGTCTGTCTCCGGCTGGAGCAATGGATCCTACGGACAGGATTTCTCCTGAGGGGGAAATGTTTTGGTCCAATGTATATATGTGGTTGTTTGTAGCTATAGAGACCTATAGTTAGGAATTGAGGATGGGCGAACGGTTCGGACCAAATATGAGCTTGGGCCGAACATTGGCTGTTCGGAAGTTCTCCGAACAACTGCATTAAAAGGTTGTTCGACCATTTATTTGGCCCACCGAATGACCACAATGCACTGCATCACCGCATAGTGCATTGAAAGCCCTGATTGGCTGAAGCAATGAAAGCTTCGCCCAATCAGGGCACAGAGCACTGTCAGAGCCATGATCGGACACTGTCATGATGACTGTATCCAATCATGGCTCATTCCTCCTAATCCCACCCCACACTATAAAATTATTCTTTGTATAGTGGCCATTTGTAGTGTGATGGCGGCGTGAAGAGAGATAGAACAGGGCTCTGCTCAGTGCTATTAGACAGTTAGTGTGCTATAGTGATTATATTGTCAGTAGAATATCCGTTTAGTGTGCATCTAGGGATAGTTCACTGGGAGTGTAGTGCGACCATTCATCTTCTTTACATTAGTGTTAATGTAGGCATAGTTTAAGGATTGTGAGTGTAGTGTGACCACCATTCATCTTTACATTAGTGTCAATGTAGGAATAGTTCAGTGAGTGTAGTGCGACCATTCATCTTTACATTAGTGTCAATGTAGGGATAATTCAGTCATTGTTAGTGTAGTACAACCACCATTCATCTTTACATTAGTGTCAGTGTAGGGATAGCTCCGTCAGTGTGAGCGTAGTGACCGCTTAACACAGTTTTTTTCTGTGCGTTACTAAAAGTTTGCACCATATAGTTCTGTGTGTTACTGCAAGTTTAACGCCATATATTTCATTGGATTACTGCAAATGTAACGCCATATAGTTCTGTGCATTACTGCAGGTTTACCACAAAATATTTCATTGCTTTACTGCAAGTTTAAGGCCTTATAGTTCTGTGCGTTATTGCAAGTTTAACGCTGTATATTTCATTGTGTTACTGCAAGTTTAACGCCATATATTTCATTCAGTTACTGCAAGTTCTTTTGTAATTCCTTTATTTTTTTGAGAGTTGCAATTCACAGTTTAACAGAAGCATTTAGCATAAACATTGTGAATCTCTCAGTAGAATTTGTAGGTCAAAAGCCTTATTAAAACACAAAAATGGGAAAGAAATCAGCGCGTATATGACAATAAGCAGCTGAACACCAGGGTCAATCAATCAAATCCCTTGAGTAAAATATAAAAAATGGTGCAGCGCTGAGTGAGCTAAACAAAACATCAAGGGATATTAAATACAGTTTAAAAAACAGTTTAAAAATAAATCCTCATACAGCATAAAATAGAAGCATTATAAATGCAAGTCAAAAATCCAAAGAGTCCATAAACTTTGTCCATAAAAAACTTTATAATAAAAAATTCAACCCAGTGATCGTGATGTCATGCAGATATGGGTGACTGATGTGCCCTTCACCGGTATCTGAAATAGCCTCTCACCTGACGGCCAGGACCCTTTAATCAAAGAGGGTCAAACAAGCCTTCCCTTACGGGTCATAAACAAGGATGATGTTCAGAATCAAGGACCAAGAGCTCCGTCACACACCGGGTGGGCAATTCCAGATAATCCAATGGCATATATAATATAAGAGTGACAACATATAGTGCTCTCCGTTTGCAAAATGATTTATTGAAGGTAAAAGAAATACACTTACATAACTAGCACTTCTCAAGTGCCAGTGAGACAGCAACAAGCGATGGTGTGTACACACAGAAGGAATGGAGCATGCGCGATGGCCGCGGGTGACGTCACGACGTCTCGTTCTGGACGCGTTGCGTCCCAGTGGGCGGGGACTTCTTCAGCAGATGAATGGACTACGTGGGCACCCGCGCTTTATTGAGGTAAGTAACCATGGTGATGGAAAACAAACTGAAACGGCGCACTCGCAAAACAGAAGGGAGAATCCGGAAGTGTCTCCATAGGGGACATATACTAAACGGAACTCGTTGTGAGTACACTGACAGAACAAGATTAAGCAATGCATATAATAAAAACACGAAAAAGAAGGGGGATACTATATAAAAATACATAATTGCTCATAATATGCATTAAAATATACTTCCCAATTGGATCTTAAATAGAATATTAATGAACATTCAAATCTCATCCGCGGCCATCGACTGCTCTAATAAAACCAAACAACAACAAATGGGAAAACACCATTAAATACATTATGATTGTTCAGAATTAATAAAAAGTTACTTTATTAAAATTATAAAATTACCACATACATTACCGGTCAGATATAAAACAGTTAGTGTCAAATTCTACGTTTAACCCTTCGGGGCAGAGTACTTTTGTCTCGTATATCCAATAAGACTCTCTCTTACTCAGTTGTCTAATGAAGTTACCTCCTCTCCAGTGCTTCGTAACCCTTTCTATGCCCCAGAATTTAAGGCCTTTAGGATTCTGTTGGTGAAAGGCCTTAAAGTGTCTTGACACGTTATGAGTCTTAAGGCCTTTTTTAATGTTGTTGACATGTTCAGCTATTCTGACATGTAGTGGCCTTGACGTTCTACCAACATACTGCAGTCCACAATTACATTCCAGCATGTAGACAACTCCCACAGTGTCACATGTGATGAGTTGTTTAATGTCATACTCTTTGTTTGTGGCCGAAGCTAAGAATTTTTTTCGTTTCTTAATATTTCCTTTTGCGTGTCTACACGGCACGCATCTTCCACACGCATAAAAACCACCAAGGAAGGAAAAAAGCCTATCAGAGGCAGGGACTGGTGGATTCAGGACACCCGGGGCTAAACGGTCCCTTAGGGTGGGGGCTTTTTTATAAACAAACTGAGGACGTTCTGGTAATGTCGGGCCAAGGATTTTATCTTGCTTCAAGATTGACCAATTTTTTTGGATAATCTTTTCAAACTTACGGTATTGGATATTATAATCCAATACCATTTTAAAATTTTGATTCTCTCCAGTAAAAGCCTTAACGGAATCAGTAATAAGTTCTTCTCTGTTTAATGATGTTACTCTAGTTACCTCTTCATCAAGGGAGACACGATTATAACCTTTTTGTTCAAACCTGGAGGATAATACTTGAGATTGACTCACAAAATCCTCTACGGAGGTGCAATTCCGACGCAACCTGATATATTGTCCCCTGGGGATATTGCATAACCACGAACTGTGGTGGCAACTCCCCAGGGGAATATAAGAGTTGCGATCCGTAGGTTTAAAATAATTGGTGAGCTTGAATCGATCTTGTGAGATACTGATACTAAGATCTAAAAATACCACATTTTCAGAGCTGATGGTCCATGTTAGAGAAATGTTTTTGTGGTTGCTATTCAGAGATTCAATGAAATCATCCAATCTGGATCTCTCACCATTCCAAATAAGGATGAGATCGTCAATGAATCTTCGATAACACACCAACTCTGGGGGGCGATGGAGAAAAACCGCCTCCTCCTCCCAGTGGGCCATGAAAATATTGGCCACACTGGGGGCGAAACGGGCCCCCATGGCTACACCCCTGGTCTGTAGGTAAAACTCTCTATCATACCAGAAATAATTTCTTGTAAGGCAGAAATCCAAACAAACAGCTTAAAAGAAACTCCTGATGCCCACCAGACAAGGAGGAAGAAGCAAGGGCCCATTCCACTGAGGTCATAGCGTCCTGATGACCAATGATGGTATACAGGGAGCTTACGTCCGCTGTGACCAAAAAGGTGGTGGCAGGGGAGCAATTCAAAGATTCTAAAATCTGAATGATGTGCTTCGTGTCTTTCAAAAAAGCTGGCGTTTTCATAACTAGAGGCTGCAAAAAGAAGTCGATATACTGTCCTAACCTGGCTGAAACAGAATCAATCCCATTAACTATGGGTCTGCCTGGGGGATTATTGACATCCTTATGAATTTTCGGTAAAAAATAAATAACCGGTGTTCTACAAAACAAAGGATCCAGATATAAAGCCTCTTTTTTATTTAGGATCCTCCGATCCTTGCCATCCTCAATGATATTATGCAATTCATCTTTAAAAGACAGCATAGGATCTTTGGTCAGAACACGATACGTGTCTTGATCTGATAACAAACGACTCATTTCCCTTTGGTAGTACTCTTTACTGAGAATGACTAACCCACCCCCTTTATCAGCGGGGCGGATCACAATGTCCTTACGTTCCATTAAGGATCTCATACCACGCTTAATGAATACCGGGTCAGAAATTCTCTTAACCTGTAATTTCTCTAGATCATTAGCTACCATAGTCTTAAAAACTTCCAAATGTTTGTTGTCTGAGATATGCGGATTAAAAGTGGACTTATTACGTAACGTGGAATAATTTTGTGTCAGAGATTTCGTTCCCTGAGAGGGATGGGATAAGAAATATTTTTTCATGTTGAGGGTTCTGATGTATTTTTGAATACTAACATAAGTATCAAATTTATTGAGATTTTTTATTGGTGCGAACTTCAAACCTCGATCTAGAACTTTCATTTCATCATCATTAAGAGTGACATGGCTCAGGTTGTAAATCCCTAAGCCTGATGTGGTTTGGGCCTTTTGTATTCGCCTCCCCCCTCTCCTTCCTCTCTTTGTTTTCGCTTTCGCGGAGGACCCGGATTTGGGGGTGTGTATGGTATAGGCTGTCTCCAAGGTTCCCCTTGGTGAGATTGATATTGCGGAGGGGGGTATCTCTGTGCCCCCCGCTGGCCTAAAAAATTATTGTTGTTATAATTGTTGTTATAATTCCCCCCATAAGAGGCTTGGTCCATAAGAGGGGCAAACCGATTATGTGTGGGGATATGTCTATTATATGAGGGGTAAGGGCTACCTCTTCCAGAAGTGCCCCCTCTATCCTGATGCCCTCTGTGTTGAGATGAAGCTTCAGAGTAATGAGGGTCTCTAGCATGATCAATCCCTTGAGCATATGACCCAGATCCTCCTCCTCTACCTTTTCCTCTTATGTTCTTTCCCTTTTTGTTGTTAAATTTCCTATTCCCATTATTGGGATAGGACTGAGGGGTTCTAGTATGGGGAAGGTCATACTCATACACAGGCGTGGCTCTGGGGGTGTTTGGATATGCAGCTCCAATGTTGGACTGACTGGTCGGAACATTAGGAGCAATGTCCTCTACAGGGGTGTTTTGCCATTTAAAAATCACCCCTCCATTAAAGTCATCAAAATCTCTGATGAACTTCTTCTTCTTTTTATTCTGTGATTCTAGGTCCCATTTAGTGAGCTTATTTTTTAGTTCACCCGACAATCTTAGGAACTCCTCACTATCTTTCAGAGGTTCTAAATTTAGAGTTATATCTTTAATCTGGGAGTCCAGAGCTGTCATTCTCTTTTTCTTGCGAATCAAGAGAAATTCAAGCAGCTCAAAGCCCCTCTTAATAAAGAAATCACTCCACTCTGACATGGACTGTACATCGGTGAGTCCATCATTGGGAGGTAAATCCCACCTAAGACGTCTCGGGATGAGCCTAGCAGCTAGGTATTGTTCAAAAGATGTAATATCCCACCAAGTCTTGATCTTTTTTTCATATAAGTAACCCAATTTCCTAAACGACTGGGGAAGATCATTGGAGGGTTCTAATGTGGGATTCCTAGAGAACACTTCATTAATCTTAATATCCCTTTTATCAAAATAACTAAAAACCTCCATACCGCAGCTAGATTAATGATAATTGAACAAGAAACAAAAATGGGAAAGAAATCAGCGCGTATATGACAATAAGCAGCTGAACACCAGGGTCAATCAATCAAATCCCTTGAGTAAAATATAAAAAATGGTGCAGCGCTGAGTGAGCTAAACAAAACATCAAGGGATATTAAATACAGTTTAAAAAACAGTTTAAAAATAAATCCTCATACAGCATAAAATAGAAGCATTATAAATGCAAGTCAAAAATCCAAAGAGTCCATAAACTTTGTCCATAAAAAACTTTATAATAAAAAATTCAACCCAGTGATCGTGATGTCATGCAGATATGGGTGACTGATGTGCCCTTCACCGGTATCTGAAATAGCCTCTCACCTGACGGCCAGGACCCTTTAATCACAGAGGGTCAAACAAGCCTTCCCTTACGGGTCATAAACAAGGATGATGTTCAGAATCAAGGACCAAGAGCTCCGTCACACACCGGGTGGGCAATTCCAGATAATCCAATGGCATATATAATATAAGAGTGACAACATATAGTGCTCTCCGTTTGCAAAATGATTTATTGAAGGTAAAAGAAATACACTTACATAACTAGCACTTCTCAAGTGCCAGTGAGACAGCAACAAGCGATGGTGTGTACACACAGAAGGAATGGAGCATGCGCGATGGCCGCGGGTGACGTCACGACGTCTCGTTCTGGACGCGTTGCGTCCCAGTGGGCGGGGACTTCTTCAGCAGATGAATGGACTACGTGGGCACCCGCGCTTTATTGAGGTAAGTAACCATGGTGATGGAAAACAAACTGAAACGGCGCACTCGCAAAACAGAAGGGAGAATCCGGAAGTGTCTCCATAGGGGACATATACTAAACGGAACTCGTTGTGAGTACACTGACAGAACAAGATTAAGCAATGCATATAATAAAAACACAAAAAAGAAGGGGGATACTATATAAAAATACATAATTGCTCATAATATGCATTAAAATATACTTCCCAATTGGATCTTAAATAGAATATTAATGAACATTCAAATCTCATCCGCGGCCATCGACTGCTCTAATAAAACCAAACAACAACAAATGGGAAAACACCATTAAATACATTATGATTGTTCAGAATTAATAAAAAGTTACTTTATTAAAATTATAAAATTACCACATACATTACCGGTCAGATATAAAACAGTTAGTGTCAAATTCTACGTTTAACCCTTCGGGGCAGAGTACTTTTGTCTCGTATATCCAATAAGACTCTCTCTTACTCAGTTGTCTAATGAAGTTACCTCCTCTCCAGTGCTTCGTAACCCTTTCTATGCCCCAGAATTTAAGGCCTTTAGGATTCTGTTGGTGAAAGGCCTTAAAGTGTCTTGACACGTTATGAGTCTTAAGGCCTTTTTTAATGTTGTTGACATGTTCAGCTATTCTGACATGTAGTGGCCTTGACGTTCTACCAACATACTGCAGTCCACAATTACATTCCAGCATGTAGACAACTCCCACAGTGTCACATGTGATGAGTTGTTTAATGTCATACTCTTTGTTTGTGGCCGAAGCTAAGAATTTTTTTCGTTTCTTAATATTTCCTTTTGCGTGTCTACACGGCACGCATCTTCCACACGCATAAAAACCACCAAGGAAGGAAAAAAGCCTATCAGAGGCAGGGACTGGTGGATTCAGGACACCCGGGGCTAAACGGTCCCTTAGGGTGGGGGCTTTTTTATAAACAAACTGAGGACGTTCTGGTAATGTCGGGCCAAGGATTTTATCTTGCTTCAAGATTGACCAATTTTTTTGGATAATCTTTTCAAACTTACGGTATTGGATATTATAATCCAATACCATTTTAAAATTTTGATTCTCTCCAGTAAAAGCCTTAACGGAATCAGTAATAAGTTCTTCTCTGTTTAATGATGTTACTCTAGTTACCTCTTCATCAAGGGAGACACGATTATAACCTTTTTGTTCAAACCTGGAGGATAATACTTGAGATTGACTCACAAAATCCTCTACGGAGGTGCAATTCCGACGCAACCTGATATATTGTCCCCTGGGGATATTGCATAACCACGAACTGTGGTGGCAACTCCCCAGGGGAATATAAGAGTTGCGATCCGTAGGTTTAAAATAATTGGTGAGCTTGAATCGATCTTGTGAGATACTGATACTAAGATCTAAAAATACCACATTTTCAGAGCTGATGGTCCATGTTAGAGAAATGTTTTTGTGGTTGCTATTCAGAGATTCAATGAAATCATCCAATCTGGATCTCTCACCATTCCAAATAAGGATGAGATCGTCAATGAATCTTCGATAACACACCAACTCTGGGGGGCGATGGAGAAAAACCGCCTCCTCCTCCCAGTGGGCCATGAAAATATTGGCCACACTGGGGGCGAAACGGGCCCCCATGGCTACACCCCTGGTCTGTAGGTAAAACTCTCTATCATACCAGAAATAATTTCTTGTAAGGCAGAAATCCAAACAAACAGCTTAAAAGAAACTCCTGATGCCCACCAGACAAGGAGGAAGAAGCAAGGGCCCATTCCACTGAGGTCATAGCGTCCTGATGACCAATGATGGTATACAGGGAGCTTACGTCCGCTGTGACCAAAAAGGTGGTGGCAGGGGAGCAATTCAAAGATTCTAAAATCTGAATGATGTGCTTCGTGTCTTTCAAAAAAGCTGGCGTTTTCATAACTAGAGGCTGCAAAAAGAAGTCGATATACTGTCCTAACCTGGCTGAAACAGAATCAATCCCATTAACTATGGGTCTGCCTGGGGGATTATTGACATCCTTATGAATTTTCGGTAAAAAATAAATAACCGGTGTTCTACAAAACAAAGGATCCAGATATAAAGCCTCTTTTTTATTTAGGATCCTCCGATCCTTGCCATCCTCAATGATATTATGCAATTCATCTTTAAAAGACAGCATAGGATCTTTGGTCAGAACACGATACGTGTCTTGATCTGATAACAAACGACTCATTTCCCTTTGGTAGTACTCTTTACTGAGAATGACTAACCCACCCCCTTTATCAGCGGGGCGGATCACAATGTCCTTACGTTCCATTAAGGATCTCATACCACGCTTAATGAATACCGGGTCAGAAATTCTCTTAACCTGTAATTTCTCTAGATCATTAGCTACCATAGTCTTAAAAACTTCCAAATGTTTGTTGTCTGAGATATGCGGATTAAAAGTGGACTTATTACGTAACGTGGAATAATTTTGTGTCAGAGATTTCGTTCCCTGAGAGGGATGGGATAAGAAATATTTTTTCATGTTGAGGGTTCTGATGTATTTTTGAATACTAACATAAGTATCAAATTTATTGAGATTTTTTATTGGTGCGAACTTCAAACCTCGATCTAGAACTTTCATTTCATCATCATTAAGAGTGACATGGCTCAGGTTGTAAATCCCTAAGCCTGATGTGGTTTGGGCCTTTTGTATTCGCCTCCCCCCTCTCCTTCCTCTCTTTGTTTTCGCTTTCGCGGAGGACCCGGATTTGGGGGTGTGTATGGTATAGGCTGTCTCCGAGGTTCCCCTTGGTGAGATTGATATTGCGGAGGGGGGTATCTCTGTGCCCCCCGCTGGCCTAAAAAATTATTGTTGTTATAATTGTTGTTATAATTCCCCTCATAAGAGGCTTGGTCCATAAGAGGGGCAAACCGATTATGTGTGGGGATATGTCTATTATATGAGGGGTAAGGGCTACCTCTTCCAGAAGTGCCCCCTCTATCCTGATGCCCTCTGTGTTGAGATGAAGCTTCAGAGTAATGAGGGTCTCTAGCATGATCAATCCCTTGAGCATATGACCCAGATCCTCCTCCTCTACCTTACCCTCTCTCTCTCTCTCTCTCTCTCTCTCTCTCCCTGACCCCCCTCTCTCTCTCCCTGACCCCCCTCTCTCTCTCCCTGACCCCCCTCTCTCTCTCCCTGCCCCCTCTCTCTCTCCCTGACCCCCCTCTCTCTCTCCCTGACCCCCTCTCTCTCTCTCTCTCTCCTTGACCCCCCTCTCTCTCTCCCTGACCCTCTCCCTCTCTGACCCCTCTCTCTCCCCCTGACCCCCTCTCTCTCCCTGACCCCCCCTCTCTCTCTCCCTGACCCCCCTCTCTCTCTCTCCCTGACCCCCCCCTCTCTCTCCCTGACCCCCCCCTCTCTCTCTCCCTGACCCCCCCTCTCTCTCTCCCTGACCCCCCCCCTCTCTCTCTCCCTGCCACCTCTCTCTCGCTCTCTCTCCCTGACCCCCCTCTCTCTCCCCCTGACCCCCTCTCTCTCCCTGACCCCCCCTCTCTCTCTCCCTGACCCCCCTCTCTCTCTCTCCCTGACCCCCCTCTCTCTCTCTCCCTGACCCCCCTCTCTCTCTCCCTGACCCCCCTCTCTCTCTCTCCCTGCCACCTCTCTCTCGCTCTCTCTCCCTGACCCCCCTCTCTCTCTCCCTGACCCCCCCCTCTCTCTCTCCTTGACCCCTTTCTCTCTCTCCCTGACCTCTCTCTCTCTCTCTCTCTCTCCCTGAGTTCGACTCGAACATTGGCTGTTCGCCGAACAGCGAAAAATTTGGGGTGTTCACAGCAAATTCGAAAGCCGCAGAACACCCTTTAAAAGTGTATGGGAGAAATCAAAAGTGCTAATTTTAAAGGCTTATATGCATGGTATTGTCATAAAAAGTGTTGGGGACCTGGGTCCTGCCCCAGGGGACATGTATCAATAGGGATGAGCTTCGAGTTCTAGTCAAACCCATGTTCGACTCGAACATCGCCTGTTCGACCGTTCGACCGTTCGTCAAATTGCAAACGATATGGGCCATTCGCACCAAATTTGAGTGGCGCATCACGACCCATAATTTACTGGCCTTGTGTAGTGTGTTGCTGCGGCGGAGAGAAATAGATAGACAGAGAGTGTCATTTGATTTAAGTTAGATAGAATAGGCAGGTCGAGTCAGTTAGCTGCACTTACAGTGTATTGTGTATATATAAATGCATCCCAGGTGTTGTATATATGTATACACTGTATTCAGTTTAGCTAGATCCATTCCTGTTCTCTTCCTAATATACTGACAGGCAGGCAGGTGTTTTTACAGTATTTACAGTTCGTGTACTGTGTACCCTGCACAGTTGCACCTACAGTATAGCTGCCTGAAGACAAGTGCTTGTGTTCTTCTGATCCTATTAATAGCACAGGCAGGCTCTTGAAGTATTTACAGTTAGTGTACTGTGTACCCTGCACAATTGCACCTATAGCTACCTGAAGACAAGTGCTTGTGTGCTTCTTCTGATCCTATTAATAGCACAGGCAGGCATTCTGCTAGCTGCTGTATAATCAGTATATATATACATCCCAGTTTTGTGCAGCTACAATTCACTGCAGTGCAGGCCATTAGTATGTCTGGAAGGCCAACAAGGAGAGGCAGACAGTCACAAGCCAATAAAAGAGGGCAAGCAGGCTCTGTGTCTAGAGGCTACAGTGTTGGTCATGGACACGGTGCATCCTCATCAGCACGTGGCCGTGTGACACGCTTGTCCTTTTTTTCGGCAGCTGGCCGTGTTGAGCCCCAACATGCCGAACACTTGGTAGAGTAGATGACCAAGCCGTCCTCATCCTCCTCATCCTCTCTCACCCAGGCTCAGGGTACGTTGTCTGGCAAAGCAGCTGCCAATGCGGCCTCTTACCTCGGCTCAATGACATTGGTCACTCCTTTCCTAGCCCCACTATGTCCTCCTGAGGAGTCCCCCGAACTGTTTGACCACAGTGTTGGTTATATGCTCCAGGAGAATGCCCAGCGTTTTGAAGGCTCCGATGATGGTACTCAGCTAGAGGAAGGCAGTAACCTGAGCCCAGACATAGGGGCTGCCCAAGAAGGACAGCAATCTGGCAGTCATGTTTCCCCAGCTGCAGCATACTGACAGCTTTCATCCAGTGATGAGGAAGGACGGGATGATGAGGTCACTGACTCCACGTGGGTGCCTGATAGGAGAGAGGAGCAGGAGGAGGAGGAGGAGGCACATCACCAACGAGACAGGATGCCCTCCAGGGGCCAGCTTAAGGGCAGCACACCGACTGCATCACACCGCAGAGCTCAGCATGTGCAGGGCGCTACTGTGACTGCACATTATTCCAAAAGTTGTTTTGTGTGGGCTTTTTTGAGACGAGTGCATCAGATCCCACCGCTGCTATTTGCAACATATGTCTCAAGCGTATCTCGCGTGGCCAAAACATCACCCACTTGGGCACCACATGCTTGACCAGACATATGTTGACCTGCTATGCAGTTCGCTGGCAAGCGTACCTAAAAGACCCACACCAAAGAACAAAGAGGACCTCTCCTTGCTCCTCATCAGCTGGGATCTCCAACCCCACTATACCTTCAGTCCTCTCTGAGACCTGCACTGAGAGGAATGAAGGTATAGAATTAGGTGTGTCACAGCCAAGTACTTGCGGGCAACCTGCTATCGGTACACCGACGTCAGATTGTACCAAGCAAATTTCCCTGCCCCAGCTGCTGCACCGCCGAAAGAAGTTCACTCCCAGCCTTCCACATGCCCAGCGGTTGAATGCTAGCTTGGGTAAATTGCTAGCACTTCAACTGCTGCCTTTTCAGTTGGTAGACTCTGCCCCCTTCCGTGAGTTTGTGGAATGTGCGGTTCCTCAGTGGCAGGTTCCCAAACGCCACTTTTTCTCACGGAAGGGAATTCCATCTCTCTACCGGCATGTGGAAGGCAATGCCTTGACCTCGCTAGACAGGGCGGTCAGTGGTAAGGTGCATATTACCGCTGGTTCATGGTCCAGCAGGCATGGACAGGGACGTTGCCTATCTTTCACGGTGCATTGGGTGACTCTTCTGGCAGCTGGGAAGGATGCAGGACAAGGTGCAGTAGTGTTGGAGGTTGTTCCGCCACCAGGCCTCAAAAATGCTATTACTGGTGATTCTGACACACCTCTCTCCTCCACCCCCTCCTCTTATTCTTCCTCCATGGCCTCTTCCTGTGCTTTTTCCTCGGAACCAGCGGTGCTCCGTAGGCATTCAAGGGGCTACGTAAGTACGCAGGCCAAAAGATACCATGCGGTGCTTGAGCTGGTGTGCTTGGGGGACAGGAGCCACACTGGGGCAGAGATTCTGTCAGCTGTGCAGGGGCAGGCTCAGAGGTGGTTGACGCCACGGTAGCTTCAGCCAGGAATGGTGGTTTGCGACAATGGCACCAACCTCCTCTCTGGCCTCCGACAGGGACAACTGATCCATGTGCCCTGTTTGGCTCACATCCTTAACTTGGTGGTGCAGCGGTTCTTGGGCAGGTACCTGGGCTTACAGGATGTCCTGAGGCAGGTCAGGAAAGTCTGTGTGCATTTCTGCTGGTCATATAATGCCAGTGCTCGCCTGGCTGACCTCCAAAAGGAATTTAACCTGCCCAAGAACCGCCTAATCTGTGACATGCCCACCAGGTGGACCTCAATGTTGGCCATGCTGCAGCATCTGCACACGCAGCAGAGGGCCATCAATGAGTACCTGAGTGACTATGGCACCAGGACAGGGTCAGGGGAGCTTGTTTTTTTCCCCACGCCAGTGGGCCATGATCAGGGATGCATGCACTCTTCTGTCACCATTTGAGGAGGCCACGAGGATGGTGAGCAGTGACAGTGCATGCATCAGTGACATTGTCCCCCTTGTCCACCTGTTGGAGTACACGCTGCGTGGAATCATGGACAGGGCACTTGAGACAGAACAGAGGCAGGAAGAGGAGGACTTCCTTACCTCTCAAGGCCCCCTTTATCCAGACAGTGTTCCTGTGTGCCCGCCGATCACACAGGAAGAGGAGGAGGAGGATTGTGCCAGCATGGAGGTGGAGCCTGGCACTCAGCATCAGCAGCAGTCTTTAAGGGATCATTTACAGTCCCAAGAAACCCATGGACTTGTACGTGGCTGGGAGGAGGTGGCTGCGAATCATGTCATCCTTAGTGACTCAGAGGACTCCGGACCAAATGCCTCAGCAAACCTCCCTGATCCTGCAAAACCTGCGTAAGGATCCTCGTATTTGTAGTATCAAGGAGAGGTATCGATACTGGCTGGCAACCCTCCTTGATCCACATTACAAGGGTAAGGTTGTGGACCTCATCTTGTCGTAGCAGAGGTAACAGAGGATGAAGCATGTTCAGAAGGCCTTGCAGAAAGGTCTGTGCAACGCGTTCCCAGAGACTGGGAGGTTACAAACTCCTGTTCCTGGACAACGTGTTGAGGCTTCAGTCAATCAAAGGAGCAGCGGTGGAGAAGGTGGCCATCTGACCGATGCGTTCAGACAATTTTTTAGTCCGCAGCCCCAAGGTATGATCGGTTCCAGCAACCATCGCCAGGAGTGCAGGAATACCTAGAGGCAATATCTGACTTGGACACCTTTCCCAATGAAAATCCTCTGGGTTACTGGGTCTTGAGGATGGATCACTGGCCAGAGCTTGCACAGTATGCAATTGAGCTACTGGCCCGTCTTGAATCCAGCGTTCTTTCGGAACGCACATTCAGTGCTGCTGGAGGCTTTGTAACCGATCACAGGGTGCGCCTGTCCACCGACTCGGTTGATTGACTTATCTTCATAAAAATGAATCAGTCTTGGATCACCACCAGATACCAAGCACCTGATGCTGATGTAACCGAATAATTTTTTTTGAAATGTCAGATCCCTTCAAGATTGCCTATGCTGATTTTGAGTGACTATCCTGTTATGCTCATGCTGATAGCTTGTAAGAATATTTTTGGTTCTGGGCGCTACCACCAGTGGCTAAGGCCCAGTTTTTCAGCCCCTGTTTAACAGGGGCATGTAATTACAATTTTTGATGCAATACTTTGCAGCAGGGCTCATTCCTGCACTCCAACTAGAGTATCTGTGAGGTGTTGCAGTGTTGTGGCACCAGCACCACCACCACCAAAGACCCAATTTTTCTGCTCCTGTTCAACAGGTGCATGTAATTACAATTCTTGATCTAATATTTCACAGCAGGGCCCATTCCAGCTCCCACCAAGAGTAACTGTGAGGACTTATGCCCCGTGCACACGGTCGGACTTTGTTCGGACATTCCGACAACAAAATCCTAGGATTTTTTCCGACGGATGTTGGCTCAAACTTGTTTTTGCGTACACACGGTCACACAAAGTTGTCGGAATTTCCAATCGCCAACCACGCGGTCACGTACACCACGTACGACGAGACTAGAAAAGGCCAGTTCAGAACCAAGCGCGGCACCCTTTGGGCTCCTTTTGCTAATCGAGTGTTAGTAAAAGTTTGGTGAGATACGATTCGCGCTTTTTCAGACTCGTGGCTTTCAGATCGTTTTCTGCCATTCAGTTTGTGCTTGTGGGTTTGTATCTGCTCTTCAGTGCGTGCAAGCAAGTTCCGCGTGACTTTAATTAGTCATTGTATTCTTGTTCATTCGTTACTGTTTTTCAGGTCGCTCTTCACAGGCCTTGCTGTTCTTCAGTGCATTCTGTTACTTCGTTCTGAGCAGCCGACCGTTTTTTAGCCATGTTGCGTATGCGTACTCCTCGTAGAGTTCGTGCTGTGCGGGGGCTTGGTGTTGGGGTCCTGACCTTGACACAAGTCCAGTCCATGAACAGGGTGGGGAGGAGTTCATGGACCAAGAATTGGTTGCTTCAGCATGACCAGTTCTCTCATATGCCTTTGCTCCGTGAGATCCGTGAGAATAATCCTGATGATTTCAGGAACTTTCTCAGGATGACGGACCCCATGTTTCACCGTCTGTTGGTTTCGCTGACCCCTTATATTAGCAGGCAGGATACCTGCATGAGGCAAGCCATCACTCCGGAGCAGAGGTTGGTCGCTACCCTGCGATATTTGGCGACAGGGAGAAGCCTGCTTTACTTGAAGTTCTCGACAGGCATCTCCCCCCAGGCTCTGGGGATCATCATCCCAGAGACCTGTTCTGCCATCATTCAGGTACTGCAGAAGGAGTATATGAAGGTAAGATTTTTATCCTTTAATATCACATTTTATTGTATTTAATGTTTGATAATATATTGTATTTCTTTCCTCATTCCCTAATTACCATGATTGTAATATGCTGTGAATGTCCCCTTTGTCCTCATGCATGCTGGATTTTTATGTAATTAATTTTTTAGGTCCTTCATACAGATTGTCCTTCACTAACCTCCCCAGCATGGTCTCTTCTGGCCTATATTCACGTCATGTAGTCACTTAACAATGTATTTTTTCAGCTCCATAGTAGTACTTTACCCCAAACACCCCCTAAAATGTTTTGAAATGTTATTTTTGCTTTAAATTCTGGCAGAGTGGCAGAGGCTTTTTTTTGTGGTGTCCCCAAATCATTTTTAGTAACCCTCCCTCCCCCAACTGCTAAGTCAGCTGATCCCAATTCTCTATCTATCCTCAGTCATCTATCTGCTGACTTTCGCAAAAACCAATACACATTATACCCACCTCTTTTGTGCTCAGATGTATGGATGAATTCCCCAAAGCATGTAGTGCAAGGGCCTGCCTGTATACTTTCAAATGGTACTGTTTCACGTTTTTGTATCCTATTATTATCTTGACAGGTAATAGCAGAATGTCCAAATGTCCTCAAATGTGTACAATGTGTATTTATATCTTTGCATTATGACACTTCTTACCTGTCCAGTGGGCTGCCAATAGTTTAACTAAGGAGGGGTTGATCCAAGTAATACCCTGTATTTAGGCATTCATCTCTCAATGAAGTGAAGAGGGTTACCTGTCCAAGATTTCCACACACCCCATAATGTTAGAAATGGCCCATGAGAGGGGGGGAGGGGGAATATGATAGGTGTACCTTATACTTTGGCGTTGTTAAATTCCCCTTAATAAATGCTATCTGGAGGTTGCCCCATAATGTTTGTGCCTAATCTGCTTGCCATGTTTCTGAGCAAAAATAGTAATTATTATTTTTTTTCCTCAACAGTTTCCTTCCACGCCACAGGAATGGCAGACTGTGGCCTCCCACTTTGCCCAGCGGTGGGACTTTCCTAACTGCAGAGGGGCAATTGATGGGAAACACGTCCACATCATCCCACCACCCAACTCGGGGTCGTACTATTTCAACTATAAGGGGTTCAATAGTATAGTGATGTTGGCGGTGGTGTCGGCTAATTACGACTTCCTGTATGTGGACGTGGGGAAGAATGGCCTGGATGTCCGATGGTGGAGTCATCACCCAGACGGAGTTTTACAGGCATCTCCAGAATGGCAGCTTGGACTTGCCAGCTCCAGAGGACAATGTGTTCGTTGCTGATGAAGCGTTTGCGCTGGGGGACCACCTGATGTGGCCATTCCCGATGAGGACCCTCACCCCGGAACAGAGGGTTTTTAATTACTGGCTGGCCAGAGCCCGAAGAGTGGTGGAGAAGACATTTGGAATCCTGACCAGCTGGTTCCGCCTATTTCTGACACCCATCCATATGGCGGAGTATAAACTGAACCATATTATACTGGCGTGCTGTATTCTCCATAACTTTTTAAGGAAACATTCAGGCAACTATGCTGGCTCAGTTGGGCCTGAGGCCAGAATCATACATGAAACCACACTGACGGCGCTTGAAAGCGGCCGTTCTGGCTTGCCCTCCCTGAGTGCCCGTGATGTCCGGTTACGCTACCTGGAGTTCTTTGCGGGTAGGGGGGCCATCAATATGCCAGCAAATATGTGAAGCCTTTTTATAATAAAAAAAAAGACATTCTTTGTGGACATTTACTGCTTGTGTTTGTTCTAGCTGACCCTGACAGAAATTTGTTGAGTGCAGAAAATAGCGTGATTGTGTAACCTTATACAAAGCACTGTTGGCTGTTATTTACTAAATGCAAAAACACATTTCACTACAAGTGCACTTGCAACTGCACTGAACCTGCACTTGTAGTGCAAAGAGGATTTGCCCTTAGGAAATAACCCCCATTTTCGCACAAAACAGCAATTACATCACCCCAAAAGTGTTGTAGTGTTGAGACAATAATCCACACATTCTTGATTAACAAACTTTTTTATACTTGCACAATCACATGTGCATTTACCAAAGGTTTTTAAAACAAACCAACATGTTTGTTGTATAACAATTTTTGGGGTGGCATTATCAAAAATAGAAATGTCCATTTACGATAAAACAGGCCTGTGTAAAACCAACAAGAAAAACAAAAAACTTGAACTTACAAAGTTCACATTAGGTAAAACCTGAAGGCAATATCAGACATGAGTATTTAGGAACTGTGTTTGATATTGCGTTCAGATGGGATCAAATCACTTGAGGAAAAGCCAAATTTGGAAGATGCACACCAATTTACGAATGTAAACATGTGCTATCTGCCATCACGGGGGATCAAGGGACGTGTTTTGGGGGAGCAAGCCCTTCCTCTCAGCTACTTTATTATCGAGGAAGGGGTTGCACCCCCAAAACGCATCCATTGATCTCCCGTGATGGCAGATAGCACATGTTGGCACACTGTGTGCATCCTCCAAATTTTCAAAACATTGCAAAAATATTTAAAACATTGGACCACAATAAAAAAAGTGATTTTGTGTAGTTTTAAATTCGCCCCAAAACATCAATGATGTTTTTATTTTTTTGAATCACATCATTTATTTTTTTCTGGATGTTTTGCAATTCTACATTACACCCCTTGATCTCCCCGATCAGGATCTGGGCACTTTCTGATGTGAAAGGATCTCTATCCCTAACATCACGATCACCTAAAAAGAGAGAAACCAAACAAAAACAGGTATCAAAAATCTGCCAGCATCCATCTCTTACCTGAGCCTGTGATCGCAGGCACTCACCTGTTGTGGTGCCAATTTCCACCACATCTTCTTCTTCCTCCTGCTTTTCTTGGGTTGGGGGTATTTCACCTTCTTCCATAGGTGGGGGGTCTGTGGTCTCCTCGGATGAGGGGTGTCCTCCGAGTCTTTTATCCCCTATGTAAAACAAAAATGGTATAATTAGCACACAGATGTTTGATGGCAGAACTATAAATAGGAAACATTGCTTGGAAGTGGGGTACAATTGTCTATTTTAGCCGAGTTCCATCATACTTGATTTGATTGTAGCCGTACTGTGAATCAGTACTGCTTGGACCTTAAAGAAGGGGACATACCCCGAAAGCTTGTCCTGAAAAATTGTATGTTAGTGCAAATAAAAAAAGTATCACGGACAGTACTCAATTTTCTCAGCCGAGTTCCAAGATGTCTTTTTTTTATTGGTCTTTGTCAAGCTGCAATACTTTACCTGTTTAGTACAAGCTTCACAGATGTAGCCCCCCCCCTATAGTATACACTGGAGCACCTGTGTGGCCCCCCTAATAAATATGGTGTTCTTGTGTCCCACACTAGTGCTCCGGTGTCCAGATGTGAAAACAGCTGCTCAGTGTCCTCTCCTTACACAGAATCTAGTTTGCATTTCATTCTAGTAACAAACCCATCTACACAAACAAATATTTGGCATCCAAGTAGGCCCTAAAAAATGTGGGAAAATGCATATGGCCTAAACAATGGTGTTTTAGAGGCCGAAAGAAAAATGTTTGATACGAACGAATAATGGGCCCATGAACATTAAAGTTGCCCTTTTAAACTGTACAATTAAGAAAAGCATATGGAGCAGCACGAACGTAATAAAGACAAAAAGAATAGGAACACAGCACAACTACTTACTTTTTTGCAGCACTCTCCGGATCTTTCAGTACTGCTCTGGCTCTCTTAATTTCAGGTCCGACCACCGCTTCCTGAGCTGATCTTTCAATCGTCGTACCCCGAAATTTCTGTGAAGACTTTTGACCACTTTCGCCATGATCTTGGCCTTTCTGATATTGGGGTTGGGGTAAGGCCCATACTTTCCGTCATAGTTGGCCTTCTTCAGGATGTCGACCATCTCCAACATCTCCCCAAAGGACATATTTGTGGCCTTAAATCGTCTCCTTCTGGATCGGGACGTGTCCGGATCCGGGCTTTCCTCCTCCTCGTTCCTGTAATTATCACGCACCTGCTGTGACTCCGCCATGTGCTCTTCCCCCACTGCGCCGAACGAAAAGGGGCGGGGAATAGAATAGAAAGAACGTCAGGGCGGGTGGAGTTACACGCATGCGCAGTGTATATAAAGTGTAACACACGTGCGTATTACGTACGATCTGTGAGCGGAGGAAGGAGCATTGGACGCGTCGATCGTAAGAGCGAAGGTAAGAGACAAACTTTGGCCTATACTGCTTCTAGATTGAGGCCTATATTGTAACAAGATTAGGAGAGTTTTGTCTGACATTAGGCTTTGTCTATTGTTGTGTCTTGCAGTGAACATGGATATGCTAGTGAAAGACAATGACTTCATGTCACTATTCATTGATATGTTAAGGGAGCTGCCATGTATGTGGGAGATTAACCTCCCACATTACAAGAACAAAGCAAAGAGGAAGGCAGCACTGGAGCAATTGTGTGAAATTGTGAAGCAGGTGATCCCCACGGCAGACATCACCTATTTGAAGATTAATTGGTGGCCTGAGGAGCACTTATGTAAGGGAGCGCAAGAAAGTCCTGGATTCACAGAGATCCGGAGCAGCAGATGACATCTATGTCCCCAGGATGTGGTACTACGACAGGCTGCATTTTCTGGCAGGCCAGACTGATCCCAGACCATCCCTCTCCAGTCTTCCTTCCACGCTTCCTTACCCCCCGGCTGAGGCTTCTGATGCCCAACCTGGGCTTTCCAGGAAACATGTGGAGGAGCCCAGATTGAGCCAGGTATAGCATTCCTCTAAATATTTCTGCTTGTCCAATCAATGATGTTAACTAGATGTTAGTTGGGAGTAGTAATTTCTGATTGTGATTGATGAAGCAAAAACTAAAACCATGTCCCTTTTTCATACACAGGAAAGTTTCAGCCAGGAGGTGGCCAGCCGAGCCGGCTGGCTGATCTGCAGGTCCCTCCACTCCCCCTGGAAAGAGAAAGTGGCAGGAGGAGGAGTGCCCTAGAGGAGGCTGGCAGAGGACTCTTTTGGTGGGCTACAGAGGTCCTGGAAGCACCACAGACTGTGGAGGAGGACATTGCTGCCACCATTGCCTATAAAATGCAGAGGATGGAGGAGGGACAACAAGTCATGTGTGAGTTGCTCATATTGGAGGCTCTTAATAAAGGTATGAGGGGCCAAATTACAGCTCAGACACATTTTTGCGATGGTCCTCCTCCTCCTCCTGCAGGTCCTCCTCCTTCTCCTCCTTCTCCTCCAGGTCCTCCCAGTCCTCCTCCTCCTCCTGCCACATCTCCAACAGCACAGCCACAGCCCAGAAGGAAGCGTGGAAGGAAGACCAGAAAGTGAGGACCCTGGATCCAGTCTGGTCGGCCAAAAGATGCAGCCTCTTGTGGTACCACAGCCTGGGGACACAGATGTCATCTGCTGCTTTCCGGATCTCTGCGAATTCTGGACCAGACTGCCCTCCCTTACATATGGACTCCTCGGGCCACCAATTTTGATGTTCAAGAATTGATGTCTGCCGTGGGGGTCCCAGGCTTCGCTAATTTCTCCTGTTGATCCAGTGTTGCCTCCCTCTTTGTTTGGTTCTGAGCCCTTAATAAAGGAATTTTGTTTTGAATTATACTCTCCTATGTGTTTTACTTCAAAAAGGACAGTTTGTTTGTGAGGATTCAGGTACATTTCAAAAATACAATGTGAAATTAACAAGGGACACCAACAACAAACAATCTCCTTGAGATTAAATAATAAAAGATATCAATTGTGTTGGGGTAACTTGACACACAAAACACACACAAAAATATTCTGGAGTATAAATAAAAATAACATTGAACAAAGATCAGCCTTGGAAAAAATACAAACATTAAATCTAAAACAAAAAAGGCTTAAAATCCCCCCCAAAAAAACAAAAAAAAAAACCATTATGTCAGATGTGACAACTAACAATATATTCAGGGAATCTCAATAAAAAAAACAAAAAAAAAGTTTGTGAGAAGTGTGTGTGCATATGAGCAGCAAAACTACTTCATTCTTCTCACATTATAAAGAAGAAGAGAGTGCGCTGTATTAAACCATTTTTGACATTGCAGCGTGACGAAAGTGCTGTATCCATTGCGAACGCTAAGTTTACCAGAACGAGCTGTTCCGTGCCGGAATTTCTTCTGAGCATGCGTGGCACTTTGTGCGTCGGAACAGGCCACACACGGTCGGAATTGACGCGATCGGATTTAGTTGTCGGAAAATTTTATCTCCTGCTCTCCAACTTTGTGTGTCGGAAAATCCGATGGAAAATTTCCAACAACACGCTCCGATCGGACATTTTCCATTGGAAAATCCGACCGTGTGTACGGGGCATTAGTGTTGTGGCAACACCACCACCAAAGGCCCAATTTTTCTGCCCCTGTTCAACAGGTGCATGTAATTACAATTCTTGATCTAATATTTCACAGCAGGGCCCGTTCCTGTGAACACCAAGAGTAACTGTGAGGGCTTACAGTGTTGTGGCAACACCAACACCTAACGCCCAATTTCTGCAGAATATATAGGGCAGGCGCCTACTTTCAAACGACTCCTACTTGCAAACGGAAGGAGACAACAGGAAGTGAGATGAAATCTACCCCTAGGAAGGGAAATTCTCTCCTGTAAGAGTTAATATGGGAAAAACTTGCCTCCTCTTCACTAATCCTTGTTTCACTAAGAACCCCAAATTTTCAAAAAACATTTGTCAGAAAGTGAGGTGAAATCTTCTGAAGAGGTGCACAGACAGCAAAACAAATGGTACAGGGGTTATAGCCCTTCCCTATGTTTTCCAAAAGCTTAAAAATAGATTTTTTTGGCTGGAGCTACACTTTAAAAATGTACCAGTTCAAAATTACAAACAGATTCTACTTAACAACAAACCTACAGTCCCTGTCTTGTTTGCACCACCTGTATACTGCTGTTCAGAGTATATAGGGGCTGGGGACCCCACGCCTTTCCTTTTTTTAATTTGGGTGCGGGGTTCCCCTTAATATCCATACAAGACCCAAAGGGCCTGGTAATGGACTGGGGGGGTACCCATGCCGTTTGTCTCACTGATTTTCTTTGTCAAAATAGTTTTATTGAATACAAAGATTATGTATAGGTAACATTTAATAAGTAACATACATTCAATATAAGGAAGCTCGTTTACGTATATAAAATAGTTAATTCATAATGAAATAGAACAAGACAATATATTCTAAAAAGAAGTAAAGAATTAGAAAAATAACTTTTGAGTCTTTGTTTATTTAGAAAGAATAGATTTAAAAGAATTATGTAAGTTTTAGTAGAGCATTTGCCTTATTTTATTTCTAGACAATAAAAGAGATTATTATTCAAATATAAATTAGAGCTTCAAAATCCTAGAGTAAGATAGTATACGAAAAAGAAAGGAAAGGAGGTATAGTGGGAAAGGGGGAAGAGAAGAAGAATAAGATAAAGAGTCCGCAAGGTCAGGCCGAAAGTTACCACAACAACCAGAGCTGAAATATAGCCTATGTCCTGTTATCTCGATTACCATGGCAGTAGAACATTTTTGTCTAGTGTTGGCATGGCATATATAATCCAAGGCTGCCATAATACCTCAAATCTGGGGATCGTGTCCAATTCTATAGCTATTATCTTGGCATGAGTCATATAGTAATTCATTTTAGCTTTAGCTTCATTTATATCTAATGTTGGTGATTTCCAAGATTTTGCTAAAGTCTGTTTAGCTGCTGTGAAGAGATATACCAACAATTTGAAGTGGATATGCCTTATGGATTCAGGTTTTAAGTTGAGTAGGGCCATTGCTGGATCGAAAGGGATCGTTTTCCCAAACAGGTTAGTTGCAATATTAAATATTCCCTTCCAAAATGTTTGAGCTAATGGACACGACCACCAGATGTGAAGATGTGTGCCCGGGTCTAAACATCCTCGAAGACACTGCGCCGAATAGTTCTGTACATATTTTGCTACTCTAGTAGGTACTAGATACCAACGTGTCAAAACTTTATAATTAGCCTCAACCGCCAATATATTGGGGGAGGCTGTTTTTGTTGACCATATTTGTTTCCAATCTGAATTATCTAAGGTACGCTCACGGTCCTCCTCCCATTTCCTAACATAGGGTATTTTGTCTTTACTGGAATGGACCAGCAAGTGAGAGTATAAAGTAGATATTGTGCCTCTAGCATGCGTATATTTTTTACAAATTTCTTCAAAACTATTCAGATGTGTTAAAGTCACTAAGGGTGTGAAGAAATTTTTAATTTGGAAATATCTAAATAGTTCAGACTGTGGTAGGCCAGATCTTTCACAAAGGGTTGAAAAAGGGATAAATGATGAGGAATGTACAAATTTATACATACACAGTACGTCTCTAGATACCCATTCTTTAACCACATGCCGACCGGGCCATAGCCGAAAGACGGCTACAGCGCGGTCAGCTTGTTCTGGGCGGGCGTCCATGGACGTCCTCCGGAACTCTCGCTCCGCTCGCCCCCTGTGGGGCACGCGCACTGAAGTGTCCGTGCTCGCCGGGTTCACGGGACCCGGCGCAACACGGATCGCGGTAAAGGGCCAATGACAGCGGCCCTTTACCACGTGATCGCTCCCTCCAATGAGGGAGCGATCACAATGTAAACAAACTGGGGTCAGGCAAAGGTCCCAGTTCTCTTCTCTCCTCACACCGATACAGCGTGAGAGGAGAGAAGAGAGATCGATCGAAAAACCGTGAGTGAAAGGTACAGCAGTGCCATACAGTGCCATACAAGTGCCACTACACTGCTAATCTGTGCCCCAGAGTGCCATCAGTGCCACTTCACTCCCAATCAGTGCCACTACAGTGCCCATCTGTGCCACCAGTGCCACTACACTACCCATCAGTGCCACTACAGTACCCATCTGTGCCACCAGTGCCACTACAGTACCCATCAGTGCCACTAAA
Source organism: Lithobates clamitans (assembly GCA_037952925.1). Taxonomy (NCBI): domain Eukaryota; kingdom Metazoa; phylum Chordata; class Amphibia; order Anura; family Ranidae; genus Lithobates; species Lithobates clamitans. Next base: position 8,180,416 of record JBBGZY010000221.1, on the reverse strand, counting down.
GTACCCATCAGTGCCACTAAAGTACCAATCAGTGCCATTAAAGTGTCCATCAGTGCCACTACAGTGCTCATCTGTGCCATCAGTGCCACTATAGTGCTCATCAGTGCCACATTGGTGCCACCAGTGCCCATCAGTGCCACCTCTGCCACTTCAGTGCCCATCTGTGCCGCCAGTGCCACGTCAGTGCTCCGCTAGTGCCACACCAGTGCCCAGTGCCACTACAGTGCTCATCTGTGCCACCAGTGCCACATCGGTGCCACCAGTGCCCATCAGTGCCACCTGTGCCACTACAGTGCCCATTGGTCCCACCAGTGCCACATCAGTGCTCCATCAGTGTCACGTCAGTGCTCCATCAGTGTCACGTCAGTGCTCCATCAGTGCCACATCAGAGCTCCATCAGTGCCACGCCAGTGCTCCATCAGTGCCACGCCAGTGCTCCATCAGTGCTACACCAGGCCACTATAGTGCCCAGTGCCACTACAGTGCTTATAAGTGCCACATTATTGCTAATACAGTGCGCATTTGTGCCAAATCAGCGTCACTAGAGTGCTAATCTGCACCACTACAGCGCTCATCTGCGCCACTACATCGCTCATCAGTGCCACTACAGTGCTCATCGGTGCCACTACAGTACCCAATAGTGCATATTAGTGCCCATAAGTGAGTGCTCATCAGTGCTACCTTATCAGTGCACATCAGTGCCAAATAATCAGTGCATCCTCAGTGTGGTGCATTAGTGTTCATCAGTGCAACCTTATCAGTACCCAGCAGTGCACCCTCATCAGTACCCAGCAGTGCACCCTCATCAGTACCCAGCAGTGCACCCTCATCAGCACCCAGCAGTGCACCCTCATCAGCACCCAGCAGTGCACCCTCATCAGCAGCCAGCAGTGCACCCTCATCAGCAGCCAGCAGTGCACCCTCATCAGCAGCCAGCAGTGCACCCTCATCAGCAGCCAGCAGTGCACCCTCATCAGCAGCCAGCAGTGCACCCTCATCAGTAGCCAGCAGTGCACCCTCATCAGTAGCCAGCAGTGCACCCTCATCAGTAGCCAGCAGTGCACCCTCATCAGTAGCCAGCAGTGCACCCTCATCAGAACCCAGCAGTGCACCCTCATCAGCACCCAGCAGTGCAGCCTCATTAGACCAGCCTCATCAGCACCCATCAGTGCAGCCATATCTGTCCAAGTGTCCCTACCACAGAAGTTTGTCACCACAGCCCACAGTCACCAGTATGGCAAAAAAAATTTTTCCCGCTGAGGCATGGAGGAGCAGGCTACCACAAGTAGTGCTGTTGCATCAACCAGCAGCTCCGTGCCATCCACCAGAAATGCAGTGGCATCAACTAGCAGCTCCGTGCCACCCACCAGTAGCACAGTGCCACCCAGAAGTAATGAAATACCACTACAGCAAAGGCCAAGAACGAGCGGGGTGTCATCTCGGCCCCAAAGCGTTAGGACCCATGCCGGCCTTCACTATGCCCTTGAAAACCCTCTGTGGCTTCCCGCTAATTCAAGAGCAGCAAACACCCCCCCTTTCACCACCCAGCCAGGTGTTCAGGTGAACACAGAGAATTTTGCCCCTATTGATTTTTTTAATTTAATTTTTACCCAAGACCTGTTATCCTCCATCGTGGCCCAGTGCAACCTCTATGCACAACAATTTATTACAAGCAACCCTGGTTCAAGTTATGCCCGTCCCCATGAGTGGAGACCATTGACAGTGGAGGAATTTAAATTATTTTTAGGTCTAACATTAAATATGGGACTCACAAAAAAAAATGAATTATACTCCTATTGGTCCACCAAGCCCATCCACCATATGCCAATCTATTCGTCCATTATGCGAAGATCAAGATACCTCATGATAATGCATTTCCTCCATTACAATGACAACACCCAGTGCCCTCCCCGAAATGACCCATCACATGACAAATTATTTAAACTTCGGCCACTTCTAAATTTTTTCTCCGAGAAATTTCCCCAGTTATTCATCCCCGAACAAAATATCTCCGTGGATGAGTCATTGGTCCACTTCACAGGTAGGCTTGGGTTCAAGCAGTATATCCCCAGCAAAAGGGCCCGATATGGGGTTAAGCTCTACAAGCTATGTGACCGAGAAACGGGGTATATCTACGCCTTCCGGGTGTACGAAGGGAAGGACACCCAACTGCATCCCCCTGAATGTCCGGAGTACATAGGAGTCAGCGGAAAGGTTGTTTGGGAGCTTGTATATCCACTACTTGGAAAGGGTTACCACCTTTATGTGGATAACTACTATACAAGCTTGCCCCTCTTCCGCAATCTTTACCGCAAGGACACTCCAGCATGTGGTACAGTGCGAGCCAATAGGAAGGGATTCCCGCAAAGACTCATTACTGAAAGACTACGACAAGGGGAAACGGCGTCTTTACGGAATGAAGAGATATTGGCTCTCAGGTGGAGGGACAGACGAAACGTCCACATGCTCACAACTATCCACAACGACACCTACGTGGAAATCCCCCGAAGAAACGGCCCAATCCAGAAACCAAAATGTGTCCATGACTATAATTTGTTTATGGGGGGTGTCGACTTCAATGATCAGATGATCGAACCCTACCTTCCCACAAGAAAAAGCCGCTTTTGGTATAAAAAAGTCTCTATATATCTTTTCAGTTTAGCCATTTACAATAGTTTTGTTATTTACCGTAAATCTACAGAGAGCCCCTTATCTTTTCTTCAGTACCAAGAAGAAATTATCACCACCCTTTTGTACCCGGAAGGCGCACCAGAAAGCATTCGCTCGGATTCAGTGAACAGACTCCATGAACGCCACTTTCCTAAAAGACTCCCCCATCATGAAACAGGCCGGAAACGTCAGAAGAAATGCCGGGTGTGCACCAAAGCAGGAACTAGAAAAGACACTGTGTATTATTGTCCTGATTGTCCTTCCCAACCAGGCCTTTGTATTGATGAATGTTTCCGCCGTTACCATACTTCTCTACATTATTAGGATAGTATGGTAAACGTAATTGTAATTTACCACCACACTGCTTCATGCCACTGTACATACCCCTGCCTTCTCCAGAACTGACCCTGGCTTGCTAAACGACAACGCTTCTGCCTAATACTAAACTGTACCTACACCTCTGCCTTCTCCGGAACTGACCCTGGCCTGCTAAACGACCACGCTTCTGTTTAACGCTAAACTGTACCTACCTCTGCCTGCTCTGGAACTGACCCTGGCCTGTTACATGACCACGCTTCTGCCTAACGCTAAACTGTACCTACCTCTGCCTGCTCTGGAACTGACCCTGGACTGTTTGACCACGTTTTTTGCCTGCCTCTTGGATTGATCTTTTACCCTGCTATGCTAGTGGGAACACAGGGGTCTCACATATGTGAGGGGCTCCAGAATTGTTTTTCCGGATGAAGAAACCTAATTTTTTAGTTTTCTCATTCCCGATTAGGGTCTGGAGACTCGGAGGCTTCAAAGAGATTTGGGTGGGAGAAGCCTCTACCCCTGTCCCCATTCTTTCCTGGCCTGCTACTTGGACCATGTTCCTGCTTACTACCAGGACTAATATTTTGGCACTGCTGGCAATGTCTCTACTTGCACTGACCCTGGACTGTATATGGACAGTATCCGTGCCTGTACTGACTATGGACAATATTCCTGCCTGCTGCCTTGGACAATTCCATTCACTGTCGCTGACCACGTCCCTGCCTGCTGCCTGGATCAGGGCTCTCCTCCTGTGACAACTGCACTACTAAAACCACAGGTAATCTTTTGTTTACCCTTTGCTCAGAAGAATGTATTTTAGGGTGTAATTCTTGGTATGTTCATGCTTTTTGTTAGAAATATGAAGGGCCTTCAAAATTGTGATAGATTGTAAGGAAATTAGATGTGTAATTTATGCTCCTAGAACGCCTGAATGTGCTACTTCAATGTTGGGCCTCTGTATATGGCCAGGCTGTGTAAAAGTCTCACACATGTGGTATCGCCATACTCAGGAGGAGTAGCAGAATATATTTTGGGGTGTCATTTTTGCTATGTACATGCTATGTGTTGGAAATATCTTAGAAATTGACAACTTTGTGTAAAAAAAAAGCGTTTTCATTTTTTTTCCACATTTTCCAAAAACTTCTGGAAAAAAATTAACCGTTCAAAAGACTCATTATGCCTCATAGATTATACGTTGGGGTGTTTGCTTTCCAAAATGGGGTCACTTTGTGGGCGTTTCCATTGTCCTGGTGCTCCAGGGCCTTCAAAAATGTAATAGGTGGTTGAGAGATTAGATATGTAATTTATGCTCCTAGAATGCCTGAATGTGCTACTTCAATGTCGGGCCTCTGTATGTGGCCAGGCTGTGTAAAGGTCTCACACATGTGGTATCACAATACTCAGGAGGAGTGGCAGAATATATTTTGGGGTGTCATTTTTGCTATGTACATGCTATGTGTTGGAAATATCTTAGAAATGGACAACTTTGTGTAAAAAAAAATGCATTTTCATTTTTTTTCCACATTTTCCAAAAACTTCTGGAAAAAAATGAACCGTTCAAAAGACTCATTATGCCTCATAGATTATACGTTGGGGTGTTTGCTTTCCAAAATGGGGTCACTTTGTGGGCGTTTCTATTGTCCTGGTGCTCCAGGGCCTTCAAAAATGTAATAGGTGGATGAGAGATTAGATATGTAATTTATGCTCCTAGAATGCCTGAATGTGCTACTTCAATGTCGGGCCTCTGTATGTGGCCAGGCTGTGTAAAGGTCTCACACATGTGGTATCACAATACTCAGGAGGAGTAGCAGAATATATTTTGGGGTGTCATTTTTGCTATGTACATGCTATGTGTTGGAAATATCTTAGAAATGGACAACTTTGTGTAAAAAAAATGCGTTTTCATTTTTTTTCCACATTTTCCAAAAACTTCTGGAAAAAAATGAACCGTTCAAAAGACTCATTATGCCTCATAGATTATACGTTGGGGTGTTTGCTTTCCAAAATGGGGTCACTTTGTGGGCGTTTCCATTGTCCTGGTGCTCCAGGGCCTTCAAAAATATAATAGGTGGTTGAGAGATTAGATATGTAATTTATGCTCCTAGAATGCCTGAATGTGCTACTTCAATGTCGGGCCTCTGTATGTGGCCAGGCTGTGTAAAGGTCTCACACATGTGGTATCACAATACTCAGGAGGAGTGGCAGAATATATTTTGGGGTGTCATTTTTGCTATGTACATGCTATGTGTTGGAAATATCTTAGAAATGGACAACTTTGTGTAAAAAAAAAATGCATTTTCATTTTTTTTCCACATTTTCCAAAAACTTCTGGAAAAAAATGAACCGTTCAAAAGACTCATTATGCCTCATAGATTATACGTTGGGGTGTTTGCTTTCCAAAATGGGGTCACTTTGTGGGCGTTTCTATTGTCCTGGTGCTCCAGGGCCTTCAAAAATGTAATAGGTGGATGAGAGATTAGATATGTAATTTATGCTCCTAGAATGCCTGAATGTGCTACTTCAATGTCGGGCCTCTGTATGTGGCCAGGCTGTGTAAAGGTCTCACACATGTGGTATCACAATACTCAGGAGGAGTAGCAGAATATATTTTGGGGTGTCATTTTTGCTATGTACATGCTATGTGTTGGAAATATCTTAGAAATGGACAACTTTGTGTAAAAAAAAAAAGCGTTTTCATTTTTTTTCCACATTTTCCAAAAACTTCTGGAAAAAAATGAACCGTTCAAAAGACTCATTATGCCTCATAGATTATACGTTGGGGTGTTTGCTTTCCAAAATGGGGTCACTTTGTGGGCGTTTCCATTGTCCTGGTGCTCCAGGGCCTTTAAAAATGTAATAGGTGGTTGAGAGATTAGATATGTAATTTATGCTCCTAGAACGCCTGAATGTGCTACTTCAATGTCGGGCCTCTGTATGTGGCCAGGCTGTGTAAAAGTCTCACACATGTGGTATCACAATACTCAGGAGGAGTAGTAGAATATATTTTGGGGTGTCATTTGTGGAATGTACATGCCATGTAAAAGAAATAACCTGTTATATTGACAATTTGGTGTGAAAAAAAAAAAAAAAAATCGTAATTTTGCAAAGAATTGTGGGAAAAAATGACAACTTCAAAAAACTCACCATGCCTCCTACTAAATACCTTGGAATGTCTACTTTCCAAAGAGGGGTCATTTTGTGGGTATTTGTACTTTTCTGGTTTGTTAGCGTCTCAAGAAATGAGATAGGCCTCAGTACATCAGGTGTGATCAGATGTGATCAATTTTCAGTGATTGGCACCATAGCTTGTAGACTCTATAACTTTCACATAGACTAAATAATATCTACTAATTTGGGTTATTTTTTACCAAAGATATGTAGCAGTATACATTTTGGCCCAAATTTATTTAGAAAAATTACTTATTTGCAAAATGTTATAATAGAAATGAAGAAAAATTCATTTTTTTACAAAATTTTCGATCTTTTTTCATTTATAGCACAAAAAATAAAAAATCCAGAGGTGATCAAATACCACCAAAAGAAAGCTCTATTTGTGTGAAAAAAAGGACGAAAATTTCATATGGGTACAGTGTTGCATGACTGAGTAATTGTCATTCAAAGTGTGAGAGCACCGAAAGCTGAAAATTGGTCTGGTTAGGAAGGGGGTTTAAGTGCCCAGTGGTCAAGTGGTTAAAAGAATTAGGGAATATCCATGCTGGATAAAAAGCAGGATTTTTATAAAATGATAACATCGGGTTATGTGAAGATTGTAAATGATTATTCTTTTTGAATCTATCCCAAAGGGAAATATAGTGCTTAATAATGGGATTCTTTAGGTCTATGCAATCTTTTGATGAGATCCATAATAAGTTAGATATTGGAATATATATATATATATATATATATATATATATATATATATATATATATATATATATATATATATATGCGCATTAAATAAACAACAATCTATCACCCTGTACTTAAACAATAAATTGCAATCTGTGACAAATTGATGATATAATCAGCAAAGTAAAAAGTGCATAGGATTACTAAAAGTCCAAGTGCAAACTCTGGTTGAAAAGAGTGCTCGCTCTTTAAATATGTGATAATAAAAGTTCAGAAACAAATAAACTCCCAGAGTGTTCAAATGTAGTGTTCATATCCTGTAGTATCCATTGTGCTCATCCAAAAAAATGTGAAATAGAAAACATGCTCCAGTGCTCTCCCGGTGACCCCCACAGGCATATACGCTCACCTCAAAACGTGTGACACAGTACCTAAACTATGTCAGATCACGCTTGGGAGCCAGGGATACCCCTGATGAAGGCACATGATCCCTGTGCCGAAGACGTGTAGGGGAGGGGCCAGGACGGAGCTGTCAGCACGGAGGAACGAACGAGAGCAGCATACCACACCGCACGTCACACTAGCGCTGTGTTTGTTTTCTCATTTGTGAAGCCTTGATTAGGATGGTGCACTCACGCACCCACAGAATGTGAGTACCCCTAGTGAGGGAGCGTTTTTATTTGGAATAAATATTCATTTGCAATATTACACTATGGAGCTTCTTTTTTTCTCATTTATGTAATGGAATGCTGATTATTGAGCAAATTGGAGGACATCATCACCATATCTATTAAAGCCCAGGAGTGGCTCCCAAGCGTGATCTGACATAGTTTAGGTACTGTGTCACACGCTTTGAGGTGAGCGTATATGCCTGTGGGGGTCACCGGGAGAGCACTGGAGCATGTTTTCTATTTCACATTTTTTTGGATGAGCACAATGGATACTACAGGATATGAACACTACATTTGAACACTCTGGGAGTTTATTTATTTCTGAACTTTTGTTATCACATATTTAAAGAGCGAGCACTCTTTTCAACCAGAGTTTGCACTTTGACTTTTAGTAATCTTATGCACTTTTTACTTTGCTGATTATATCATCAGTTTGTCACAGATTGCAATTTATTGCTTAAGTACATGGTGATAGATTGTTGTTTATTTAATGCACAGATATATATATATATATTTTTTTTTATACACTGATTTTTATACTTATCATAACTGTTCTAGCGCAGACATTTATTTTATTACATTGTCATTTGCACGGATATGGAACGTGATTAGTGTTTGCAGCTGTTAACACTGGGGGTTTATTTTAGAGGCATTAACCCATCTGTGGCTCACAAGATCTTCTTTTATCATTTTAGATATTGGAATAGGATCACATTCTGTGGCTTCAATATGTACCCATAACGAGGTCTCCTGGTATGCATGATATTTAGCCAGACTTGCTATGTGTGCAGCCCTATAGTAATAAGCAAAATTGGGGCAACCTAGGCCTCCATTTAATTTTGGGAGATATAGTGTATGTAAATGTATGCGTGGTGATAAGCTGGAATAGGAATTGGTAATACTCTGAATAAGTACAGTAGTTTCGGTAATATTGTCATTTTTACAGAGTTGATTCTTCCAAACCATGATAACGGAAGATGAGACCATGATTTCATTAAGTTTGATAATTGTTTTAAAATTGGAGGGTAATTAACTGAAAATAGATCTGCTAACGATGCTGTAAGATGTATGCTTAGGTATGGGATTGATTTGTTCGACCAAAGGAAAGGAAGACTAATTTTAGCTGAATTCAGTTCAATGTTAGAAAGGGATATATTTAACGCTAAACATTTTTTAGGGTTTATGTATAAACCAGAAAAATCAGCAAACTTATTGAGAATTGGGATTAGGTTTGGGCCTGATACTTGTGGGGAGGAAAGAAATAGAAGGATATAGTTTGCAAACAAACAAAGCTTATGTTGAAATCCTCCCATTTCTATTCCTGTTATAGTGGGATCAGATCTAATTGCTAGCGCAAGTAGTTCAATTAGAAGGGCAAATAACAAGGGAGAGAGGGGACATCCTTGTCTTGTGTCTCTCTCAATCTTGTTGAAGTCAGATTTATAACCTGCGTATTTGACATACGCTTTAGGTTTATTATATAGAGCCGTAGTCCAATTCATAAAATTCTGACCGAATCCCCATTTCTGCAAGGTATATTTTAAGTAAGGCCATGCAATAGAATCGAAAGCTTTCTTTATGTCGAGTGAAAGAAAACAAACAGGAATGTGACGTTTTTTAGCGATGTGTGCCAAAAGGTTTGCTCTACGTACATTGTCACCTGCTTGATGGGAGGGCATGAAGCCTACTTGGTCACGATGTACGAGAGTACCAAGGATCTTATTAAGGCGGGCTGCTAGAGTTTTTGCCAGCACTTTAATGTTCATGTTCAACATGGATATAGGGCGATAATTTGTACATAGAGTATCATTTGATTGTGGTTTAGGAATCATGCAGATGATTGCCATTAATGATTCTTGTCTAAAGGATTTAATATTTAATAGGTCGTTAAACTCTTCAGCAAGCATGAGTGAGATAATATCTGTAAAAGTTCGATAATAAAGGGCTGTGAATCCATCTGGACCCGGTCTTTTATTTATTTTTAATGTTTTAATAGCCTCTGTTACATCATCACTAGTAATGGGTTTTTCTATTGACAATATTTGGGAATCCGTCATTTTGGGTAGGGTGATACGTGAGAAGGAGGAGTCAGCTGCCTCAATGTTATTTTATTTGTCTCTGTGTATAGGGTTTTCAAATGAGAGCTAAATTTCTGTACGATTTTAAGAGGATTACTGGTGTATACATTGTCTGCTATTTTGAGTCTAATAGGTTTATAAGATTTGTTGATAGACTTTAATGCCCTTGCCATGAGAGTACTTGGTTTATTGGAATTCTTATAAAACATATGCTTAGTTTTCCTGAGGGTTTTGTCAGCAGATCCAGTTAAGAAAAAGTTATATTCTTTTTTTTTTTTGTTTCATAACATTTTTATTGATTGAACATAGAAATATAATACAACATAGTATTGGCATAATCACATAATCATCTGAATCACATTTGGGTTGTAGTGAAATGTTACATTAGATAATAATGTCGAAATGATTCTGGACAGTTTTAATAGCTAGATTTAGAGCAAATACATATCATATATCTAAGCTTTCTTACGTAATGAATACTGAGGTGAGATGATTCACTATAGGAATGAGGTGGGATAGGGGAAAAAAAAAAAGAAAAGAAGAAGTGGGAGGGGGAGAAGGTGAGTAGAGACGATTTATTTATTACAATATACAATATTACAATATTACAAACATTGTTTTTGTTGAGAGATCCTATTATTAATTAATAATTGCTTTGTAAGTCTGTGAGTTTTTGAATTCAATCCAATTGTACCATGTTGATGCAAATTTCGAAATCTTCTCCTGAGATATACTTATAAGTTCTTCTATCTTTTCTATATTATTTATTCTCCGGAACCATTCTTTTTTCGATGGAATAGTGTTTGAACGCCAGTGGCATGGGATACAGTGTCTTGCTGCATTTATCATGAACATGGATAAAGATTTTAAATATTGTTTTTTGGGGATCGCATTGTAGTGTAGAAGGTATTGTGCTGGATTAAAACTTATGTTCTCTGAAGTGAGTGAGGTAATGGTTCCGTGAACCATTTTCCAGAAGTTTTGTATTAGAGGGCATGGCCACCAAATATGAAGCTTCGAGCCTTCCTACTGTTTACATCTCCAGCACCTGTCTGAGATGCATGGGGAAAATTTGTGCAGTAAGGTGGGTGTTCTGTACCACCTGGTAATGAGTTTGAAGCCACACTCCTGGGTGGCTACGTTAAGAGATCCTTTATGTGCATACATGTAAATTGTTTCCCAGTTTGCTTCAGTAAGAGATATATCAAGTTCTTGTTCCCAAGCTTGGCATGACGCACTGGAGAACTCTGTTTTGTCCCCAAAAAGTGAATTGTAGAGGGTAGATATATGTCTTTGTGGGGTTTTTCTTGTACATAGTTCCTCTAGCGTCGTGAGCTGTCTTGTCCATGATTGGGCTGTCTCGTTTCTGGTCAAAAAATGTCTGATTTGTATATAGTTCCATTGTGGAATCTGGTTTGGGTTAATGTCTTTGTTTAGTTCATCTCTGGACAGAAGTCTCTTACTCTTAAAGAAACTACTGACCAAGATTTCTTTGTAAGGCCAGGAATTTGCGAGGAAATTTTGTTCTAAACTCGGGGGCAGGTCTGGGTTGTTTCTAAGTGGTGTAAGGGGGCTAAGCCAAGGAGAAGGATTTGTTCTTTTAAAGGTGTTGCGAAAGGTTTCTAATGTAGGGCCTATTAGGGGATGGGCTTTGATATCTTTTGAATGATTTTTAGGATGGATCCATGAAAGAGATTTAAGCTGTTGTGAGAATTGTTTTTGCTCTAAGGATACCCAGTCTTTCACTGTATGATGGATGTTCCAGTCTACTATTCGAGCTAGGAGGGCAGCCTGATGATATTTCTTTAGATCAGGTAATGCAATTCCCCCCTTATTTTTGGGTAGGTTAAGTCTAGTGAATTTGATTCTGGGAGATTTGCTTTTCCATATAAAGGTGGAGCAAGCTTTACGAAAGGACTCAAAAAATGACGTTGGTAGTCCAATGGGAATTGTTTGCATCACATAGAGAAATCGGGGGAGGATTGTCATTTTTATTAGGGAAGCTCTTCCAAACCAAGATACGTTCAAGGAGTTCCATCTTTTTAAATCGTCATGTGTTTCTTTTAGGATAGGAGTGAAGTTAAGTTTAAAGAGATCATTTAGATTTGTAGGTATTTCAATTCCGAGGTATGTAATACTATGTCTGGCCCATGAGAAGGAGAAGTTTTTTTGGCAGATTTCTACTGAACTTGGGGGTAATGAGATGTTGAGGGCGTTAGATTTTGAGTGATTGATTTTTAGATTTGATAATAATTGATATTGTTCTAGGTCTTGTACAAGGTTGGGTATAGAGATGTGTGATTCTGAGAGGAAGAGGAGCATATCATCCGCAAAAGCTGCAACTTTGTACGTATGATTTTGGATTTCTATTCCCCTAATATCAGGATTGGCTCTGATTTTATTTAGTAGTGGTTCTAGTGTGAGGACGAACAAAAATGGAGATAAGGGGCATCCCTGTCTAGTACCGTTTCGTAAGTGGAAGGCGTTCGACAGGTGGCCGTTGACACAAACTCGTGCTGTTGGATTTTAATATAATGCTCTGATGTATGACCTCATTAGACGAAGAATTCCTATATGTTTTAATACTGCGTCAATGAAGTCCCAGGCCACTCTGTCGAACGCCTTCTCAGCATCCAGGGAGAGAAATAATCCTTGTTTCTTATTGGATGTTAACCAGTGGTTTATGTTTAAAGCTTTGATTGTATTGTCTCGTCCCTCTCTTCCTGGGATAAATCCCACCTGATCCAAAGAGATAAGGGAGGTTAATAAGGGTAGAAGTCTGTTAGCTAATATTTTGGCATATATTTTAACGTCCACATTGATTAGTGAAATTGGTCTGTAGTTAGTAACCAGATTTGTATCTTTGCCTTCTTTGGGAATCAGTTATGTGTGCTTCTAGTAATTGTTTTGAAGGCTGTTGTTCAGTATGTAGTGATTGGAAGGTTTTCAAAAATCTTTATTTCAGTATATTGGTGAATGTCTTGTAATATTGTAACGGTAGTCCATCTGGTCCTGGGGCTTTGCCTATTTTCATATCCTTTAGAGGTTTGTCAAATTCTGGGCCTGATATAGGAGCTTCAAGTTCTTGGGCTGTATTTTCTGCTATTTGAGGGGGGCTATATTTCTCTAGGAAGTCTTGAATGAGTTTTGTTCTTTTGTCTGTGTTATGTGGGTATCTAGGATTGGAAGGGATGTTGTATAGGGATTGATAGTAATTTTCGAACTGCTTAGCAATCTCCTCATTCGATGAGTGAGGTGTACCTTGTTTATCTCTTATTTGATGTATTGTTGAAGCCACTTTCTTATTTTGAACTGCTTTTGCTAATAATTTCCCACTCTTGTTTCCTTGTTCATAATATATCTTATGTCTTAAGATATATTGTCTTTTAGTTTTCATGTTAATTTCTTCTGATAGTAGTGTTCGTGCTTTTGTTAACTCCTCGAATGTTGAGAGTGCAACAGTTCTTTTGTGTGCTATTTCTAGTTTGTGAATTTGTTCTATCAATGATCTTATTTTGGATTGTTGTTCTTTCTTTATACTGGCTAGTTTCCTGATAAATTCTCCCCTAATTACGCATTTGTGCGCCTCCGATTGTGTGGTTACGGATGTCTCGTCATTTTCATTTTGTGAGAAGTATTCTTTTAATGCATCATTAAAATGTAGTACATCTATGGGATCTTTTAGTATGGTGGTGTTGAGTCTCCAAGTTTTAGTTATCGTCTTTTTCTCTGGAAAAGTCAATGTCAAGGTGATTGGGTGATGATCGGATAAAGTCATGGTTTCGATTGTGGAATTTGTCAATAAGTCGAGGTCAGGTTGTGAAAGAAAAAAGTAATCGATTCTAGAGTATTTTTGATGGACAGCAGAGAAATAGGTGTAATCTTTAGTTTGAGGGTTTAGAGTTCTCCAGGCATCGTGCAGCATTAGTTCCTGTAGTTGAATTTTGATTTGTTTCAGTGCTTTATAGGGGAGGCTCGATGTGCCACTTGAGGTGTCAATAAGGGGATTTAAAGGAGTATTGAAATCTCCTCCAAGGATAAGAATGCCTGATGTGAAGGTCGTTAACAGATCTTTTATCTTGCGGAAGAAAGCTACCTGTTTTGAATTGGGGGCGTAAATATTCGCTATTGTTATGGGGTGTGGCCCTATCTTTCCTTTCAAAAATAAGTATCTTCCCCCCGGATCAAGCATTGTATCATGAATCTGGATTAGTGTTTGTTTAGATATCAGTATTGACACTCCTTTAGTTTTCCCTTCTGGATTGGTGGCGTGAAAAGCTGTTGCAAATCTTTTGTCTTGTAATTTTGGAATTTTGTGAGATTTAAAGTGAGTTTCTTGTATGCAAATGATATTTGCTTTCTGTTTATGGAATTCATTATGAAATTTGGTTCTTTTTTCCGGTTTGTTGAGTCCTTTAGCATTTACTGAGAGTATTTTTATTGTTTTTTTTTGTTTAATTAGTTTTTATTAAAGAATATAACATGAAAAGCATCATATACAGTTCAGAGAAGAGAAGAACAAACCACTTTTTAGTATTGTGGACAATCATTAGTTAGTTAGAAATGTGAACATAAAAAGGTGCATATGTAGTTAAATATTAACTATAACCCCAATCTGGAGCTGAGACACTCAACATTTATCCACTATGCAACATGAAAGACCTATGCATCATATATCACATATAGGTGACACTGTCTTCCCTGAGAGATATTATTGTATAAGCAAAATAACATAAGAACTGAAAGTAGGAAAAAGAAAAAAGAAGAGTAGAAGAAGGGAGGGCAGAGAGGAGGGGAGGATGGGGTGGGGGGGTGGTAACACCTCGGTCCAGTCTCTATTATGCAATAAAAGTTGTCAAAAGCTGATTATTTGGTTGAAGACATAATTTCCGCATAAGCGGTTGTATATTTAAAGGCAAACCAGGGGGACCATATTTTTTTCGCTAAGTCAGATTTTTGTCTAAGAGAGAGAGTAAGATCTTCCATATAGTATAAACGATCAACCTCCACTAGCCAATGGCATATGGTAGGTATGTTCAGTTGTTTCCAAAATCGAGGGATGAGAGCTTTTGCAGCATTAAGGAGATGTGGCGTTATAGATTTTTTATATGTTACCACTGGTTTGTCTGTACAATGTAGCAATACAGTCCATGGGTCATTAGGAATCTCAGTACCCTGAATCTCATTAATCCAATGAAGGATGGACAACCAATAAGGGCGTATAAAAGGGCAAAACCACCATATATGAGCATGTGTTGCGTGTTCTCTGCATCCTCTCCAGCACAGAGGTGATGTTTGAGGAAAGGTTTTATGAAGCATGGCAGGGGTATAGTGCCATCTCGTGAGCAGTTTATAATTCACCTCTGCCACTTTAGATGCTCCAGAAGAGGCATGAGCCATTGTGAGAATAAAAGCTTTTTGTTCTGGTAATAATTCTTTTTGTAGATCTTTTTCCCATTTATTAAGGAAAGCCGGATCTCTCGAGGGGGTTAAACTGTGCAGGGCTAGGTAGAAGTAAGAAACGGGTTTCTCCACAGGTTGATCTTCATTGAAAGCAGATTCAAAGGGAATCAATTCCGAGATGGACCGTAAAGGTTTTGGGAGAGAATGGACGAAAGCTGCCAATTGACGATACTTCCAATGGACCATGGGCATCACTGTAGAAATATGTGCAATTTTATTTAGTGGCAATATACCCGTTGGGGTGGTTACGTGATGCAATTGAGAGAATGATCCAAAAGACCATGAGTGCGTCTTGGGGTCTATGTTCCCTGGTGGGAAATAGTTGTGACCAGTTAGAGGTAAAAGTGGTGAGTTGTATGACCATTTATTCACTTTGCATAATGAGTCCCATACCATCAGGGTGGAGCGTGTGAGTGGAGATACTGTTGAGGATATACTCCTGTATCTCTTGGGTACCCATATTTGCGTGAAAAGATCAGAGCCACTAAGTTCACATTCCAGGTTTACCCATAGCTTGGAATTTTTATGGTACTTCCAGTCAGAAATTCTGCTCAATACAATTGCCAAAAAATATCTTTTCAAATCTGGGAGGGCTAAGGCCCCGTCTCTTTTAGGTCTAGTGAGGAGGGACCTAGCAAGTCTAGGTCGCCTTCTGTTCCAGACATAGCGGCTAATTAAGGAACTAATAATCGTAAAAAAGCCTACCGGTATACCAAAAGGTATCATTTGAAATAGGAATAGCAACCTGGGTAGTATATTCATTTTTACAACCCCAATTCTCCTTAGCCACGTGTGAGCTATTTGAGACCACTTCTGTAAATCTTATTTAATCTGATTTAGTAAGGGCAGAAAGTTATGACGAAAGAGGGCTGTCAGGTTCGGGGTAAGATATATACCTAGATATTTTATTTTATCAGTCTGCCAGCTAAAAAGGAAGGACTGCTTCAAGTGTTCTACATATTGGGCCGGGACTGAGACATTGAGGAATTCAGATTTTGACATATTAATTTTAAAATTGGATATGGTGCTAAACGACGAGAACTCAGACATAAGGTTAGGTAGGGAAATCAAAGGTTGTTGTATGTAAAACAGAATATCATCTGCATATTCAGCGTATTTATGTTCGAAGTCACCTATAGGGATACCATGTATAGAGGGGTTATGTCGCACCGTTGATAAAAATGGTTCCAAAAGAGAGGGCAAACAAAATAGGTGAATGGGGACATCCCTGTCGGGTGCCATTATGTAGGGTGAATGAATCACTGAGAGTGCCATTTATGCGCAACTGCGCAGTAGGATGATTATAAAGAGCAGCAATCCGTGACAAAAGGGAAGAGCCTATGCCTAAATGCGCCAGCATTGCCATAAGGTAGTCCCAATCCACCCTGTCGAACGCCTTTTCGGCATCAGTGGATAGTAACAGGGTGGACTGGGAGCACCCACGGACCCGTGCCATTAAGGAGAGGGTATGTAGGGAATTGTCCCTAGCCTCCCTACCAGGGATGAAGCCCTTTTGTTCATTAGATACCCAATGAGGGAGCAGGGGGAGAAGCCTATTTGCAATCGTTTTGGCATATAATTTGGCGTCTATGTTCAGTAATGAAATAGGCCGGTAACTTCCGCAGTTGGTTGGGTCCTTTCCTGATTTAGGGATTATGGTAATATGCGCATGTATAGTCTCGGGTCGAAGGATACCACCATCAGAGGTAGTGTTGGCATAACAAGATAAGTGAGGCAATAAAATGTCTGCAAATGCACGGTAATAGGCTACTGTAAACCCGTCAGGGCCAGAAGCCTTGCCAGTAGCCATAGCTTTCAAGGCAATACGTAGCTCAGAAACAGTGATCTCTCCCTCTAGGGTAGCCAGGGATTCAGGTGACAATTTAGGTAGATTGGCTTTCTCTAAGTAATTTCTAATGAGAGTGGATTTAGTCGCCTGATCTGGTATAGTGTTTTGGATGTGGTATAGGTGTTGATAAAACTCTCTAAACACTTTCGCTATGGCTGGGGTATCATATAAAACCAATCAATTATTGCGCTATTACAAAATTATATAGGTGATAGCTGCCGGCATGTAACAATGTGGTAGACAGTGTACAAATGAATACATAAAAAACACACGCAGCGCTAAAAATGTGCGTTTACATATTCAACTTATATCTGTGAAAAAGCTGAAAATATAATAAATACCTATTAGGTAATGTGTGTAATTGTCTAACACATAAACAAATTAAAATAAAAGTCCACAGAGGTGTGATAGATCATATGTTAGTTCAAAAACACATGGGGGTTCATGGGCATAGATGGTGCCACCTGGGGTGGAGACTGGAACCAACTCTGTATAGGGAGATTCACACATGGATCATTTACGTTCCCAATGAAGACTGCAAATGGTAAAAATGGGTATCCTTACCAGAAAAGGTGGACACAGTCACCGTACAGTGCAGTGTCATACAGACTTGAGGGATCCAACGATGCCAGGGATATCTAGCTGGAGAGGTCCTGACGGGGAGTCACATCCAGGGCGACTGTCACTGTTCGAGGATATGGAAGTTCTCGATCAATCAGGATGTCTCTCTCAGATGGATGGAGTGTATAAAGAGAAATGGCTAGGGCTCAGCAGGGTCCCATTCATGAAAGGAGCCAAGAGCAAAAATTCTCCACACAGGGCATGAATCAGTTAAATAAGAAGCTTTTATTGAAAAGCTGGAAAAAGTGCTAAACAACGCACTTCAATATATAAAACGTGATCACAAAGAGAATAAAATGAAATAAAATCGCGTGATAGCAAGGCATTTGTAGGCATTAGCAACCCAACATATTTCGGACCATCGTCCTTCTACTGGGGCATAAGCCTGAATACCTGTACCAAGCTCATATATATACAAGAATAGTTATACCAAATACCAGTCAGCTGTGCGGAACATGGGTAATTACATGGGTAATTGCATGGGAATACTTGGCAGCTGCATCAAGCAGCCACCCTGTGCTCAACTCAATACAAAAACCTACATTGCTGACACTACAAACTCTATTCTAGATAATCGTCCAATCACAGCGCTCTATGCGGAGTCACGTGACGGCGTCATTGCGCGTGACGTCATCGCGCACCGGACGTCGCGCTCCAGGCCTCCTTTTCATTCAAGGAAGTGAGAGGCCAGATAGTGGAGTAATTACATCCACAATGGCCCTAGGAGACTGTCATAGCGCGTCAGTCCGGCGCGCTCCAATGCGCTCGGCTTCCGGTGTCCTCAATGAGGGGAATTGGGCATTCTAGATACAGAAAAAATATATAAACTTATACATATGTAATCGGGCAACACACAGAGGCAAAATATAGATAACACATATGCATACATGTACATAGCATTAAATCCATATGGTAAAATATATAAAATATAGGAAATATAGGAAAAAACATATTTTTTAAAACAAAGTGCCTATTAGATACAATGGAGCCCTGTTCCATAGCTATGTAGCAAGGTCTCAAGAGCCGGCATAAAGATAAATGTGTATATCGAGGACTATGAACACTTATTAGGACTTGTTTATAAAAACGTTTATGTCCCATTCTACGTTTAACCCATGAGGGTAGTAGCTTTTTAGTTGGTAAATCCAGAAAACTTCAAGCTGTGATACCCCCCTGGTACGTGGACCCCCTCTCCATGATGGAACAAATTTATCTATGACCTGAAATTTAGAGCCCCTCGGATTTTTATTATTATATTTTGTCTTATATCACGATATGGATGTTTTTGAGTACCGCACTACTCGTTCTATCACCACAGAAGGAGTTTTTGTTGTCATTAACACTAATACTGAAATAGGGGGTTTGTTTATGCACCTCAAAAATTTGATGGTCTCTGAGATCCATCTCCTTTGGGACATTGCGTTCCTGGAGCAATACTCCAAGGAGTGCATGGTCCCTAGAGGTTTGAGGTGGGATATCCATCCACAGCAGGATGAGGTAGAGGTTGAGTCCTGGTATCACTACTTTAATGAAGTGGGTGTCAATCTTCTATGCTTTTTGATGGATAGGAAGAGAAACAGATTATCATTGATCGATAGAGAGATCAATGAACTTAAAGACAAACTCCTTCCTTATAAAAGTACACCTGAATATCTATCTCTTTCAACTAATCTTAAAAATCACTTAGAAAAAGAGGATAAATATCAACGGACCAAAAAACAGAAAAAATACACACGAGATACCAGTTATTACAAGAGCCATCTTGTTTTCAATTGGCAAAAGAAAGATGGTGATGCCTCCGGCGGACCATCAGGCCCGGCTGAGATGGACACCTCTTCTACAATCATAAATAGTGGAACAGTCCCGACATCTTTAGGGACACATTCTAGCCAAACTACTATGCCCAAGAACGCTCATCCCCCCACTACCCCAGACAATCGTAATAAACCCTCCAATAGGAATTATTCTACCTACAATTCCTCTGGTCACAAGTACCAACATTCCAACAGAGGAAGAGGGATAGAAGTAACCCTCATGGGCATAGCAGGGGGAATGGACATTCTGAAACATATGCCCATTATAGATCCCCTCACGTTTACAATAGATCCCCCCAACGTAATCAACATTCAAGGGACTATTCAGAATCATATTACACCCACCGTACTCCTATTCGTACCTATAACAGATTCTCACCTTTAAGAGACGAACTCCATACCAGGGATCACTATCAACTTGATAAATCATCATATACATACAATCATTCATATCCAGATCCCCCATACAAAGAGGATTTTCCTCGGGGACCACCTGGGCCCAAACGAAGAATAGACAGAAACGAGGCTCCAGAGGAGGCTAGAGTAGGGTGACCAGACGTCCCCGATTTCAGGGGACAGTCCCCGGACTGACCATACAGTCCCCGGAGGAAGTTTGTCCCCGTTTTTGTCCCCGCTTTGCAGGGCTGGGGAAGTCTGGTCACTGACAGTTCGAGAGAACAGACTGCTTTCTCCCGTCCATAGGACAGGAGAATCAGTCTGCATATTAGGGGCCGGTGGCTGCAGCTGAGCAGAGTGTCTCTGACACTCGTCTCACACACAGCTCAACGAGTTCACTCCCCCCTCCCAGCAACTGACAGGAGGTGAGCGATGCATACAGCTCCTCCTCCTGTACCTATGTCTGCCCAGTTCCCGCCCACTCTCCTATCCCGACATACAGCTGTGTGCAGGAGAGAGAGGGGAGATGTGCGCGGGAGATATGAAGAAAACCAGCTACACATTCCAAGCTGTGTGAAGTATGCAGAGCCACCAACATCCAGCCTCGTCCCTCCAATGAGTGAGCTCTGCATTTACACTTTGATCAGTGAACTGTCCCTATCTCCCTCCCTTCTCTCCTCTATCTATCTCCCCCCTTCCAATTTCCATTTAGCACTTTTATGCAGCAAATACTTTCCTTTTTTTTTTTTTTTTTTGTGTGATGTGAAACATTGTGGAATGAATACAGCTATCCTTGATGATCACGCTGCATAGACTTTTGAAGGACTCACACTTGTCTTCAGGATCATCCATGTTAGCATTTAAAAGTGTACACGGACTTCATATTATTATATATGGTTTAGATTGTTCAGTTTTTAATCAATCATTACACAAGCGCTGCCATTAGCTTTTTAAGCTTTTCATTTAGAGCCCTTGCACACTGGGGCGGGGGGCGGCGTCGGCGGTAAAACGCCGCTAGCGGCCGAGAAAGGGTTAAATACCACCGCAAAGCGCCTCTGCAGAGGCGCTTTGCCGGCGGTATAGCCGCGCCGTCCCATTGATTTCAATGGGCAGGAGCGGTAAGGGAGCGGTATACACACCGCTCCTTCACCGCTCCGAAGATGCTGCTGGCAGGACTTTTTTTACCATCCTGCCAGCGCATCCCTCCAGTGTGAAAGCCCTCGGGGCTTGCACACTGGAATAATAGCAGCGGCACTTTCGGGGCGGTTTGCAGGCGCTATTATTAGCGCAATAGCGCCTGCAAACCGCCCCAGTGTGCAAGGGCTCTTATGATTTCGCAGTGTTTTTTCTAGTTTTAGAGGCACTATTTGAGGCGGCTGCTGTTGCCATTAATTTTTGGCTGTTGTTATTTACTCTGCTTACTATATTCACTTCCCCTGAGCGCTCGTTTTTAGATGTGACATTGGGCCTTGTCAGATTTAGCTTTGAAAAAAAATATATATGATCCAATTCCCCCATCTACACATTCTAAGTGGATGGGGGAATCCAGTGGCCAAACAACCAGGGTTGCGGTTCTGCCCCTGTAATAGACAGCACTTGTCTCTGTCTCCATGGTAGCACATTAGGACCCAGTGCTGGTTACTTTATGAGGCTGATGGGCACATGTGCTGAAGCGTGAGTACAATTGGTTGTAAACAGCTGAGCCTTCCACGGTCGCTTAGCAGCGGTAGCACTGCCTTGCCATCTCTGACATGCTGATCGAGATGCGATCCAAGTGATGCTCCCAGTCGGATCTAATAATAAATAAAATAGTAATTTAATTGATCAGAGCCCCAACTTTACTGGCATGGAGCCCACGTATCTGCTAAACATATTTTTGATATATACAGTATGATTGTACTTTTGATTCCTATAAATACTGTGTTTATTGGATCCGACTGGGAGCATCACCTGGATCACATCTCGATCGGCATGACAATAATACTGCTTCCAGGTGACCGACGTGGGACTCAGCTGTCTACAACCAATAGTGCCAGCCCTCCCTCGCATGCACCCATCAGACCCATTATGTAACCAGACTTCCACCGCTGCCATGGAGAAAGAGCAGCGCTATCAAAAGCAGGTGCTCTAATGGCAGCAGATCACCAGGGCCTGATCACAAGTGTGACCTTTGCAACCCTGGTAATTGTGCCACTGCGTTGGACCCTTATATGGAGTTCCCTGGTGTGCTGGTGACATATATATTGCTTTCTGTCACCGTAGGGTGGGTCCAAGATGTAGGAAGGGAGCCCACTGTAGAACACATGAAAAGGCACTGCTGCGGGCCATAATAAAAGGGCCCCGCAACAGGAGTAAAGAGCCCCAGGATCAGTGGGAAGGGCCATGGGACCAGAAAAAAGGGCCCCGGGACCAAATAAATTAGGGGGTCCACCAAGGATTTTTTGCACCAGGGCCCTAAAGGTTCTAGTTACACCTCTGGATAACCCTACTCTATATTTAAGTTAAGTCCCACTGGGCCCATTGGGGCTTGGGCTGTCTTGGATGGTGAGGGGGGGGGGGTTTCGAGCGCTGCTGGATTATACAGAGTGGGGATCTCCCACTTACTCAACTGTCAGAGGAAGTCCTGCCTCCTGGACTGCCTCCTATGATAGGCAGCACACTGGTGATACCTTTTAAAGAAGGCAGGACATCCTCTGAGAACAGCAGCCACACGGGGTAAACAGGAAATCCCCGCTCTGTATAATTCATCTCTTCTCCTCTAGGTGAGGCTGCATTTATGGGCACTGAACAGGCTGAGCTGATGGCTGCTGAGCTGCTGGGCACTGAACAGGCTGAGCTGCTGGGCACTGAACAGGCTGAGCTGCTGGGCACTGAACAGGCTGAGCTGCTGGGCACTGAACAGGCTGCATTGATGGGCATTAAACAGGCTGCATTGATGGGCACTGAGCAGGCTGAGCTAATGGGCACTGAGCAGGCTGCATTGATGGGCACTGAGCAGGCTGCATTAATGGGCACTGAGCAGGCTGCTTTAATGGGCACTGAGCAGGCGGCATTGATGGGCACTGAGCAGGCTTCATTGATGTGCACTGAACAGGCTGAGCTGATGGGCACTAAACCGGCTGAGCTGATGGGCACTGAAAAGGCTGGGCTAATGGGCACTGATCACATGCATTGATGGGCACTGAACAGGCTGCATTGATGGGCACTGATCATGTGGCATTGATGAGCACTGAGCAGGCTGCATTGATGGACACTGATCAGGCTGCATTGATGGGCACTTATCAGGCTGCATTGATGGGCAATGATCTGGCTGAGCTAATGGGCACTGAACAGGCTGAGCTGATGGGCACTGGAAAGGCTGAGCTGATGGGCACTGAACAGGCTGCATTGATGGGCACTGATCAGACTGAGCTAATGGGCACTGAACAGGCTGAGTTGATGGGCACTGAACAGACTGAGGTGATGGGCACTGGTGAGGTTACATTGATTAGCACTGGTGAGGCTGCATTGATTGGCACTGGTGAGGCTGCATTGATTGGCACTGGTGAGGCTGCATTGATTGGCACTGGTGAGGCTGCATTGATTAGATTTGGTGAGGCTGCATTGATTGGCAATGGTGAGGCTGCATTGGTTGGCACTGGTGAGGCTGTATTGATGAGCACTGGCGAGGCTGTATTGATGAGCACTGGCGAGGCTGTATTGATGAGCACTGGCGAGGCTGTATTGATGAGCACTGGCGAGGCTGTATTGATGAGCACTGGCGAGGCTGTATTGATGAGCACTGGTGAGGCTGTATTGATGGGCACTGATGAGGCCGCGCTGATAAGCACTGGTGAGTATAATACACTCTTCAAATGTTCTTTAAAATGCATGGTTTTCCCTTTTATGAACAAGAAAATTATGACGTTATGCGGTTGGGCTGGCATAATAATGCTATGGGGCTGGTATGAAATGATTTCCAGAAATAATTGTATATATCATACAATCATTACATAAACACATACCACATACACTGCATATATAATTTGAGGAAAATATGCTTATAAAATAGTTTACTATTTGCCAGTAAAAAAAAAAAATGTCCCCGGATTTCATTTTAAAAATCTGGTCACCTTAGGCTAGAGGGCCAGGAAAAAGAAAACGACAATAAAAAAGAGTGGCATTTTCAATCTTAGTCAAAACCCCTTTTCCAATGCCGAACTGCATGTACTGGACAAGGGTCTCAAATTTGCTCCTTCTAAAAAGCTGAACAAATTTGAGACCTTTATTGATGTCCAGAAGTTCAAAAGAAAACTCAATGTACAACGACACTTCTTGGTTAACCCTGGGGGTGTTGAAAGTACAATTTATACAAACATTGATACTTCAAGTCCAGCAGCCCTCCATACGGGACTGGCTAATCCTTCTCTATTTAACCCCCCGAGTGATACAGCACCTGCCATCAAAGTCTTTTGTGACTTGGTTCTCAAAGACCTGGATGGACTACCCAACAAACGTATTTATGATCATCCCAATATTAGGATAGGTCTAAAATCTCTTTGTGAACGCAAAGACATAGTCATCCGCCCCGCTGATAAAGGGGGCGGGGTGGTCATTTTAGACAAAGAGGATTACCACAGAGAGATGTGCCATATTCTCAGTGACGATAAGACATACATACCTTTTTCCCAAGATCCAACTAGGGAATTTAAGAAACATTTAGTGAATTTAGTCACATGTGGTTTCCAACAAGGAATCCTCACCAAAAAAGAAAAGGACTATTTAGTCCCAGTAGGACCATGCATCCCAGTGATGTACTACCTCCCCAAGGTACATAAAAACAGTACAAAACGCCCTGGTAGACCCATCATAAGCAGTATCGACTATAACTTCTAGAGTCGGCCACTACATAAATTTCTTCCTTCAACCCCTTGTGTCTAGGGTTCCATCCTACCTTAGAGACACGGGGGACACTATTCGTCGGTTAGAGGGTATCGAATACCAGGACAACCTCATTCTGGTCGCTGCAGACGTCACAGCGTTGTATACCTCCATCCCACATGGGTTGGGTTTGGCGGCCGTTGAACATAATCTAAGTGCTAGTGATGACATCCCATTACCACAACAACTCTATATCATGGAACTTCTACGGTTTGCAACACAAACAAACTATTTCTGGTATAATAACCAATTTTTTTTGCAAAGGAAAGGCGTGGCGATGGGGGCCAAATTTGCCCCCAGCCTCGCCAACCTTTTCATGGCCCTTTGGGAGGAGGATGTCGTCTATCCCGCACAGCGACCTGAGCTGTGATTATGGGCTAGATATATAGACGACATCCTCCTCCTATGGAAAGGTGACGAGGAAACTCTCCATGATTTTATGGCCACTTTGAACCATAACGATAGGGGTATTACCCTCACGTACGAACTGAGCACAGTTTCTATACATTTCTTGGATTTGGAGATTGCCATTTCTGACCGTCGGATTGTAACCACCACCTTCTTCAAGCCGAGGGACAGAAATGGCTATATCTCCATGGACAGTTGCCACTACGGCCCTTGGCTGGATTCTGTCCCCCGCAGTCAACTACTACGCATTCGTAGGAATTGCACTAACATTACTGATTTTTTACATCAAGCACAGTTTTTGAAAGAACGTTTTTTGGAAAAAGGCTATCAACCTGCCCAGATAGATCAAGAGATCACAAAGGTCTCCCTTATAGACCGTAAGACGTTGACATCCGTGCGACCGAAACCAATCCTTAATGACAAATTCAAGTGGTCTCTCTTCACTCAATTCTCTGTCCAGCACAGACAGATTAAACAAATCCTAAACCGCCATTGGAACATCCTGAGAAGTGACCCGCTCCTGGGCCCGGTGCTCCCTACTAGGGCAGGTGTCACTTTTAGGGGGGCTCCATCGCTGCGGAATCGCATTTCTCGCAATGTCATAGAAGCACCTATTAGACCGTCCTTTTTCCCAGAGACTAAAGGATACTATCCCTGTAAGAAATGTAATGTGTGCATGCACAATCTTTGTGGTAATCACAGATCTGTATGTTTTGAGTCTGCCGTTACTTACACCATTTATCAGATTAAGCACTTTGTCACATGTACCACGCGTTACATTGTGTACCTGATTACATGCCCCTGCAATATGCAGTATGTGGGTCGTACAATCAGATCATTTACCATTCGAGTTAATGAACACATTACTGCTATTAAAAAAGGTTGCACTAACCATAGCGTCCCTCGCCATTTCCTAGAGTCCCATAATAAAAATCCGAGGGGCTCTAAATTTCAGGTCATAGATAAATTTGTTCCATCATGGAGAGGGGGTCCACGTACCAGGGGGGTATCACAGCTTAAAGTTTTCTGGATTTACCAACTAAAAAGCTACTCCCCTCATGGGTTAAACGTAGAATGGGACATAAACTCTTTTATAAACAAGTCCTAATAAGTGTTAATAGTCCTCGATATACACATTTATCTTTATGCCAGCTCTTGAGACCTTGCTACATAGCTATGGAACAGGGCTCCATTGTATCTAATAGGCACTTTGTTTTAAAAAATGTTTTTTCCTATATTTCCTATATTTTATATATTTTACCATATGGATTTAATGCTATGTACATGGATGCATATGTGTTATCTATATTTTGCCTCTGTGTGTTGCCCGATTACATATGTATAAGTTTATATATTTTTTCTGTATCTAGAATGCCCAATTCCCCTCATTGGGGACACCTTAAAGTAGAATGATAAATCATCTTCTATTTGTTTTCTATCTATGTCCTCAATTATAAGGGATTTGTTGAGCTTCCAATTAGTGGCCGATTATGTGAAATACTAGATCTCCCTTTAGACGTGTCTATGCATGGTTCCAACGGAACGTTAAAATCTCCAGCTAGGAGAATGCACCCTTGAGCGAAATCCTTCAGTTTTTTTTTAAGGTGGTGGCCATAAATCCTGCCTGATCTCTATTAGGAGCATAAAGATTTGCCAAAGTGCATGGCATACTACCCAGGCTGCCTTTAAGGAACAGAAAACAGCCCATGGGGTCACATAACGCCGTATTGCAACTAAGCCCAATGGCCACACCTTTTGCTTTATGTATGTTGGAAAGACTATAATACCAAGTAGGGAACCTTTTGAAAAATAACTTTACAGTAGTGGTATGTGTGAGGTGAGTCTCCTGTAGAAAAATAATATCTCCATGTAGGCGACTCAGCTCTCTATACAAATTATGTCTTTTCCCGGAGCATAGAGACCCCGTACATTAAATGAAATAAGTTTTACCGTACCCATGGGGAGAAGCAGGAGGGTTCAGTTGACAATATCTTCTCAATGACATGGACCTGAGGCGGGGAAGAAAAGGTTACGAGAAGGATAGGGGCAGGAGGGGGGAAGGGGGAGGGAGGGAAAAGGGGAAAGAGATTAGTAAGGAGAAAGAGAGAAAGCAAGGAAAAGAGAAAAAAAAAAGAACAACATGTATTAATAGAAAAAACCGACCACGTAAAAAGGTGGTCAACATGTGCACGCAGTAAACTGCCGTGCGTGGAAAGGGTGCAAGTGACGCCCAACATCCACACGACCACCGCCCCAATGGGGTCAGGATCGTGAGGGCATGGGGCCATGCCGCACCCTATGTTGGGGGAGTGAGGAGCTCCAGGCATCCAACCGTGAACGCTGGGTTGGCGTGAGCATCGTCCCGAAGCTCCGACTCCGGCCCCACACCTGAAAAAAGTAATGCTGGTAAAAAGCACTCAATATATTATTTGAATGTTGTATCTTATACCCAAAGAGCAACACTTGGCCCAGGACCTATAAGCATCAACTTTAAATACAAGAACCTTAAAACGTAAAGTGGTCTAAAATAATAAAAATAAATAAAATAACAAAAAAGAGAGATGATGTCAGGATCAGAACATGTCCACCATCATATACAGCCAAAACAGCATGGTTAGATGCACCAAAGTCTATGCATCCAGCCAGGAACGCAGAGCAAAAACTAAAAAATAAAAAGTCAAACAATAATAAATTATAAAAAAGGGATACTTGTGGGCCAAAGTGTTCCAGGGTAATCAGGCAGTATAAATGGAGCAACCGAGGCCATCTTGGTTATGAACTATTCCCCCGGGGGTGAACTCCCAGCGGGGGAGGCTCGGTGTTTGCGGTCCACTTTCTGCCATCTGGGTTCAGAGTTGTTGGGCAGGGCCGGGATAGCCTCCTGCCATCCCGGTAGTTCAGGCGGTAATGTGTTACCATCCATGCAAAACTTCTCAAGGTCCTCTGGGAACCGTAGGATCGCCGTCTTACCATCTCTATTTGTGATCAGCGCCGCTGGGAAGCCCCACCTGTATTTGATAGAAGCAGCTCGCAGCTTCTCCGTCAGGGGACGCAGGGCCCTGCGTCGTTCCAAGGTTTCCCTGGCCAGGTCCGGGTAGAAAGATAAAATGGCACCATCAAAGTCTAGTGATGCAGCCTCCTTGGCTTTTTTCATAATAAGTTATTTTTCTTCATAATAGTGAACTCTACATATGACATCACGGGGGACGTCTGAGGAGAGGTTGCGGGGTCTAAGGGCCCTGTGGACACGGCCAATTTTTAGAGGGTAGTCAGTGGCCTGTCCCAACATGCCATTAAAGATACCTCGGATGGATGGGAGGTCTTCATCACCAGTTGCTTCAGGCAGTCCTCTAATGCGATTATTGTTACGTCTGTTACGATTTTCCTGATCTTCGATATTGTACAAAGCCATTCTATGCGCTATTGCTAGTGTGCGGGTGGTGGACTGCAGGTTTCTTATAGCCACCGCATGGCGATCCAAGTGTTGCTCTGTCTCCTCCACCTGCTCCAGAACCTGGGAGAGATCAGAGCGCACAGCGGAGACCTCTTTCTTAATGGCCCGCTCAAGGCTCAATAACATGGATGCAAGTTCCGTTTTAGTGGGTAAATCACTCACCAAGGCCGCGACTCCAGAATGTCTGGATGTGATTTCTTCTTCCTCCGTGCAGGCTGAAGATGCCGGCGAGCAATGCCTACGTTCGGGTCTGTGCCGGGAGGCGGGGCTTGCGCCGGAGCTCACGCCACGAGGTGAGCGGCCTAGGCCATCCATGTCCCCTGGATCGTCTGGATCCACAGTGAGGAATCGCTTAATCGAGCCAGTTGAGGGTCCTTTTTTAGGTAGGGGTTAGCCAGATCTCTTTCTCATCCTAGATTAAGCAAGGATGGTGGTGAGAGACGGAGCTCGGGAGAGATGCGTCCTCACTGCAGCATGTCAAAACCACCGAGAGTATTTTTATTGTTGATGAAATGGTCTGTTGTTTTTAGATAGGCATTTTGGAGGTAATTTTTAGGTCTTTCGAAAAAAAAATGGATTCAAAGATGTTGATGTTGTAGTAAGGATCTGTGTTTTGAAAATTTAGATTATTATATCTGTTCGTCTTTGTGTTAGTCTGAGAAGAATACTCAAGTTTGTGGAGGGGATCAAAGAAAAATAAAAGGAGAAACCCCCAACTAAAAGTGGGGGGGATAAATGTTCCGGAGGTAGGTTAGACCAGCTAGTCTACCCGATAAAAAAGGATCCGGTAGGGTCAAAGGGTAAGAAAAAAAAAATTCTACCCTTTGTGTGGGTTCGAGGTCTAAGTAGGGCAAGATGAATTCTTATAGTGTTTCTCTTTCTCTTTTTCTATTTTTATTAAGCAGTATGATATAAAACAGTCCTTTCTTACTTGTTTCTATTTTCTAGCACTTCGGAGCAGCTAGCATAATATAGTGTTCTAATAATTCAGGAATCGGGTATATTACATTAAATTACATAAAGGATACCGTATTAAGTTAAGTATTGTCTAATATAATTTGTGGGTAAGGGTGTGATGAAATTTTGTATGTATATAAGGTAATACATAAACCTATGTCTTAATGTGAGTAAAGTTATTTAGGTCAGAAATTAGTGAAGTCATTTTTTACAGTTATGCCTTTCGGCCACTAGAGGGATCCATTGTATTAAAGAATAAAAACTTCTTGTAAGTTAAAGAAATACAATGCATATCATATGGAAGGAAAATAAAATACAAAAAAAAAATAAAGAGAAATCACAAGTTTTAGTAAATTATACCATAATGATTAAGCAACTGTTTAACCTTCTATTGAGTATATCCAATAACAGTAAATACTTGCATTTATATTTTCACAGATACAAATGAAAAGCATCATGGTGGTCTAATGAATTGTATGTTGTTTTAATATGTCTGATGCATTCGACTGATTGAGGAGGTTTTTGTCTGTATAGCACATTTCCCTATGTGTTATTTGAGGGGAAGGTTGAATACCTTTGAATTAATTACCTTAAACGTTGGATTTTTGAAGACATTTATTATATTCCACCTTGATATCTTTCTTCTGTATTGAGTTTGATCGGTCAACAAAATATAGTAATAGTAACTTAAACTGTGCCTGAACAATATAAATGTAACTTTAACTTGGATCTGTGGACTATATCACAAACTACTAATAATTTTCATTATAGTTTTATAATATAGCATATTTCAAATCCAACTCCGATTATGTTCGCTTAAAGTTTTGTTTATTTCCTGGGGAATCCAGTGCATGTAGATATTGCAATTTTTTGATTATAAAGCATGTCTGGTACTGGGTAACTGAGGTTATGAATAATGTATATATTTTTTCCCCTTTTTTTTTTTCCTTCCCTATAGATTACCCGAGTATCAGAATAGTAGCATAAATTACAATACTTACAAACGTTTTCCTATCAATCAGGCTTATTCAACATACCATTAAGATAATGATTTTTCCCAAAGGGGTTGTAAATAATTGGGTATTTTTGAGCATAGTATACTTGCCTTATTTAGGGTATGTATCATAGTAGTAAATGGATAGAAAGTAAATATATGGGGAGGGGTAAAAGCTAACAGTCAACTTTTTTTTTTTTCCTCTGAAAAGTATAAAGACGTACAGATCAGTGTCCCTTCCTCTCGGTCTGAGGGCTCTGTGGATCCTTTCAAAATCAATGGGAGAGTCTGGGGGTCTGTCTAACAGATCATTAAAGATTGTTGCAGCAGTCTGTTCTATTGGGTTTTGATCTGCTAATTCTGGGACTCCACTGATTCTTATGTTGTGTCGTCTTCCTCTGTTATCAAGGTCCTCTAGGTGACGATGAATTTCAATAATATGAGATAGGTGCATATCTGAAGTTTTCTGTACCTGTTTGATGGCTTTTGCATGACGTGCTGTGGCCTGCTCCACCGATTCCATCCTTGCTGCTACAGCCTGTATGTTAGTTTTAAGATCTGTGATGGCTGCAGCTAGGGTTGCTTTAATATCAAGGGCCACTGCTTGTAGGTCTGCCAGGCATAGGGTTTGAGATTGCTGTACTGGGATTCCTGCTTGCATTGCAGGGTTGTGGGCGCTGTTTGTGCCGTCCGTGGCAGGGCTGGGGCCGCCGAGCAGGACGGGAGGTTAAGGCGAGGCCGCAGCTTTGAGGCCTTCACCCTGCGATGTTAAGAACATCGTGGGGATGTTGTTGAATTGTTGCTGGCTCAACTCCTGTGGTTCCCGGGTAGATGAGGAGCTCCGGTCACCCTTTCCCATGTTAGGGTAAGTGTTTTTAGATCCTGAGGCACAAGTTAGCTGCTCCTATGTGCTGGAGAGCTCGATCTAAGCATCCATCTTGGTCCGGAGTTAGGCCACGCCCCTATATTCTAGGCAGGCTTTCTCTAATCGAAAATTCTGTTTCTAATTGTCAGGCCATCTTTACACAATCCCGTTTGAGTATCCTTGCTTGTTGCTGTAGTATTCCTCTCAGAACTGGTTTATGTGCCTCCCAAAGTGTAAGTGAAGAGATTTCATCACTTGTGTTATGTTCTAAGTAGTCATATAGAGCCTGTTGGATTGTTAAACAGTGTGAGGGGTGTTTAAGTAGCACATCTGGGAGATACCATGAAGGATCAAGAGTCAATCAAATTATGTCTAGAAAGGAGTTGAGATAAAGACCTTGTATCTTGTGCTCGTGGTGGGGTATATGGGGTTTTGTCAAGAAATGGAAGAAGGACTTGGTTGGAGTCTCCACATATAAAAATTGATCCCATTTTGTGGGTGCTAATGATATTAAATACGTGCGATAAAAAGGGTACAGGACGATAATTTGGTGCATAGTATGAGACCACCGTTACAGCTGTGTCCATAATGTATCCCGTTAGAATTAGGTATCGACCCTCAGGGTCCTTAATTTCTGAATGTAAGGTGAATGGAGTAGAGCGATGGAATGCAATGAGAGTACCACGTTTTTTAGTGAGTGCCGAAGCTGTGTAAACTTGGGGATATGAAGTACTAAAAAATTTGGGAGTTGAAGTCGGAGTAAAGTGAGTCTCTTGTAGACATACAATGTGTGCTTTTTTACACTGAAATGACCGAAAGGCTTTTACACATTTCTGAGGTACATTGAGACCCTGGACATTAAGAGATAAAATATTTAAAGGAGCCATGGCAACAAGGAGTTATGCTTACCAGTTGTCTGGATGCAGCGAACACCCGGCCTAACCTGCGCGGAAATAAGAAACAATAAAGATTATAAAGCATTTGAGTATAATACGAATGTAAGGAGATTCGAAGAATGTCGAAGTTGGGGTCAAGAACTTCCCAACAGGGGATAGGAGGCCTTTGTCTGATCCCCATATATTACTATGGGAACCCGAGGAAGGCATGGTGAGGCACATGTGAATTCCGTGCATGGGGAATCCGCCTTAAAAAGAAAGAAAAATTTATCACAAAGATATGAAGATTATAAATGATAAATGTATACGTTTACGAGCCCGAATTTCGTTAAATTGTTAATATTGATTATTTTGAAGGGCATATATCTATAGTAAATAAAAAGCGAAGAAGAGAAAAAAAAAAGGTAAATAGGAATAAATGAGTGCAGGATTATAAGGAACATATTTGGATGTCTATCCAATAGAAAAAGATAGGAAGTCTATTCCTTCCTAATGGGGTGACTAGAGAAATATAAGCTAAACTATGGAATTAAAACGGTCAAAAAACTAGGGATGAGCTTCGAGTTCGAGTCGAACTCATGTTTGACTCGAACATTGGCTGTTCGCAAGTTCGCCGAACAGTGAACAATTTGGGGTGTTCGCAGCAAATTCGAATGCCGCAGAACACCCTTTAAAAGTCTATGGGAGAAATCAAAAGTGCTCATTTTAAAGGCTTATATGCAAGTTATTGTCATAAAAAGTGTTTGGGGACCTGGGTCCTGCCCCAGGGGACATGGATCAATGCAAAAAAAAGTTTTAAAAACGGCCGTTTTTTCGGGAGCAGTGATTTTAATAATGCTTAAAGTGAAACAATAAAAGTGTAATATTCCTTTAAATTTTGTACCTGGGGGGTGTCTATAGTATGCCTGTAAAGGGGCGCATGTTTCCCGTATTTAGAACAGTCTGACAGCAAAATGACATTTCTAAAGGAAAAAATTAATGTAAAAGTACTAGGGCTGTTACTGATTAAAATTTTCGTGTACGAAAAATAGTTTTTTAATCGATTAATCGACTAATTTCGATTAATTATAACGCACATACAGATCCAACTACTTTTAGCTGATCTCCTTGCATTGCAACTCTGCATTAGTCAGTGGTAAACGTGGTATACACTATATACGATCACTCGACACTAGTTCGTTTCCACAATCCATGACTTAACTTCACAGTTCACACAAATACGTTTTAAATTCAAACTGTTGCACTGACGTAAGTAATTTTTTTATTAAACTTTAAGAAAAATGTAGAAAGTTAGTTTAATTATAAAACTTATCTAGTATATTGACTGTCAAATTTGGTTATCAAATTTGCCTTACACCTAGCTCACTGAATGATCCCAGTTAACCACATTCATATTTACCATCATTGTCCAGGCTGTCCGGTGACGTCACGGACATCGACGTCACCGGACTCCTCCCCCCTTCCCTTCGTTAGCAGACGGAGGCACTTGGGGAAGGGGTGAGGAGTCTGGTGACGTCGATGTCCGTGACGTCACCGGATCTCCGACGGAACTCCCTGAAGACCCGGAAGCCGGCGAAGAGGTAAGTACCAATCAAAAGAATTTTGATTG
The DNA here is from genome assembly GCA_037952925.1 of Lithobates clamitans. NCBI lineage: Eukaryota > Metazoa > Chordata > Amphibia > Anura > Ranidae > Lithobates > Lithobates clamitans. Next base: position 8,146,587 of record JBBGZY010000221.1, on the reverse strand, counting down.
ATCAAAAAAATTAACGATTAATCGAGGAATTAATCTTTAATTTCCACAGCCCTAAAAACTACTATCGCTAGCGCCGGCTATAATGAATTGTCGGTTCGGCAATACACATAAAAGTTCATTGATAAAAACGGCATGGAATTTTCCCACAGGGGAACCCTGAACCAAAATTTTTTTTAAAAATGCGTGGGGGTCCCCCTAAATTCCATACCAGGCCCTTCAGGTCTGGTATGGATATAAAAGGGAACCCCGCGCCAAAATTTTTTTTAAAAATGGCGTGGGGGTCCCCCTCAGAATCCATACCAGAACCTTGCAAATGGTATGACGTCATTCGCCCTCGCCTGGACCAACGCTTGCTTCCCAAGTCTTGCTCTGGTGTCTCCCCTCGCTGTCGGCCGTCATTACATCCAGCGCTTGTTAACCAGATCGACGATGCATCCATGGCAGAGAGAGATGACGTCACAGCCCCTCTTTTGATAGTCTTGGGACTTTTTACACGCTTGATATTCTCATCTTAAATGTGAGTGCAAACTATGTTGTTGCCTTTTTTAAATTAAAATTGTTTTTACAGTCTACACCCATAGGCACCTCTGTTTTCCTTGTTTTTTGCAGTATCTGTTTTGGGCCTTCTGTTTTCATTCCCACCGGAAGGCTGCCCTGCATGTGGACCTTACACACCACCTCCATACATCATCACTAGTGTACCATAATATGGACTATTTGACTTGATACTTTTTATTAATTTTTATTTCACTCTGAAATCAGGAGTTTTACTGTGTATAGTGCTATACCATTTGGATTGTGCCTTTAATTCCTTGCGCCTAACACTTGTATTATTATGGATTTTACCAAAATTTAAAAAACAAATGGCGTGGGGTCCCCCCAAAAATCCATACCAGACCCTTATCCAAGTACGCAACCTAGCAGGCCGTAGCAAAAGAGGGGAGGACGAGAGAGCGCCCCACCCTCCTGTACCATACCAGGCCACATGCCCTCAACAGCCCCCCAAAGCACCTTGTCCCCATGTTAATGGGGATAAGGGCCTCATCCCCACAACCCTTGCCCAGTGGTGGTGGGGGTCTGCGGGCGGGGGGCTTATCGGAATCTGGAAACACCCTTTAACAAGGGGACCCCCAAATCCCGCCCCCCCGTGTGAATTGGTAATGGGATACAAATGTACCCCTACCATTTCCCCCAAAAAAGTGTTAAAATCCGTTTACGTAACTGGGTGACCCCGCCCCCTCTGACAACATGGGGAAAGCCACAGGGAAGTCGCCGCGAAGTCCTCGTGCGTCAGAGGAGGGCGGGGTCACTGGGTGGCCCCGCCCTCCGTTATATAAGAAGTGTCAGAAGAACTGAAGCGTCACATGGTGGAAGACTCCCACTGAGGCGGACGGAGTGGAGAAGAAGCCGGAGGAAGATGCGGGACGAGAAGAGCGGAGGAAGAAGAAGAAGAAGATGGAGGAAGAAGAAGAACACCGAAGGAAGACCAGAAGGAAGAAGAAGAGATTAATAAAGGACTTGTCAAAAACCGTCTCTTGTGTTTTTTAACCTTTTTTTGTGAAATGGTAGGTTTAAATTTGTACCCCATTACCAATTCACACAGGGGGGTGGGATCTGGGGTCCCCTTGTTAAAGGGGGCTTCCAGATTCCGATAAGCCCCCCGCCCACAGACCCCCACAACCACCGGGCAAGTGTTGTGGGGATGAGGCCCTTCTCCCCATCACCATGGGAACAAGGTGCTTTGGGGGGCTACCCCAAAACACCCTCCCAATGTTGAGGGCATGTGGCCTGGTACGGTTCAGGAGGGGGGGCGCTCTCTCGTCCCCCCTCTTTTCCTGCAGCCTGCCAGGTTGCGTGCTTGGATAAGGGTCTGGTATGGATTTTTGGGGGGCCCCACGCCATTTAAAAAAAAAAAAATTGGTGCGGGGTTCCACTTAAAACCCATACCAGACCTGAAGGGCCTGGTATGGAATTTAGCGGGACCCCCACGCATTTTTTTTTAAATTTTGGTTTGGGGTTTCCCTGTGGGGAAATTCCATGCCGTTTTTATTAATGAACTTTTATGTGTATTGCCGGACCGACAATTCATTATAGCCGGTGATAGCGATAGTAGTTTTACATGACTTTTTTCCTTTAGAAATGTCATTTTGCTGTCAGACTGTTCTAAATACAGGAAGCATGCGCCCCTTTACAGGCATACTATAGACACCCCCCAGGTACAAAATTTAAAGGAATATTACACTTTTATTGTTTCACTTTAAGCGTTATTAAAATCACTGCTCCCAAAAAAAGTCAGTTTTTAAAACTTCTTTTTGCATTGATACATGTCCCCTGGGGCAGGACCCAGGTCCCCAAACACTTTTTATGACAATAACTTGCATATAAGCCTTTACAGTTAACACTTTTTATTATTCATGTTCATGTCCCATATGCTTTAACGGTGTTCGCGTGTTCGAACAAATTTTTTGCCTGTTGGTATGTTCTGGATGCGAACCGAACCGAGGGGTGTTTGGCTCATCCCTAGTCACAAGGAATGTAAACATCCCTTGGGACAGTAATAGATGGTGAGAGGTACTCTTTCTGTAGGGATCAGGGGGTCCAAAAGACATCACTTCTGTGTTTTTACATAGGAGACTAGATCAAAGCCATTTCCAGCTCTGTTCCAGTCTCAGCCTAGCCGGCGAAAGTGTTGGATCGTGGATCGTGTCTCCCGGTGGGACAGGAGGCCCGGGGAGAGCGGTGGAAGTATAAGACGTCCCCTCTCGCTCCTTTAGGATAACAGCCGAGCAGATTTTAACTGCATCGGTTTTTATCACTAAAAAGCCGACCGCCAGCTCTAAAAAACGCTGCAGGCATCACCCTGGTATAACCCCTTCAAGCCGAGGCCACATATGTGCGTACGGTCGGTGCTAAGGGGTTTTTAATCCAGGGGCATGAATATTCACCTCAGGCCCCCAAGAATTTTCTTCTGGCCCATATCCTTCCCATTTAACCAGATATTGTAATTTGTTCCTAAAGATCCTGGAATCAAGAATTTTTTTTCCTCCACAAATTCTTTTTCACCCTGAACCTCAACAGGTGGAGGAGGTGGAAGAATTCTTCCAGAAAAAGGATTTTCACAAAATGGTTTGAGTAGTGATATGTAAAAAACAGGGTGAATCTTCATACTGTCTGCAAGTTTTAAGCGAAAGGTGACCGGGTTGATTTGAGCAGAAATCTGGAAAGAACCTACAAACGTTTGGCCCAGTTTAGCAAATTTAACGTGAACCTTAACATATTTAGTAGATAGCCTTTCTTTTGGTGGTATTTAGGCCACTTTCACACTGAGGAGCTGGCTGTGTTGAGTGTAAATCGCTGCTAGTTTTAGCGGCGCTTTACCGTCGTTAGCGGTGCTTTTCGGCCACTAGTAGGGCACTTTTAACCCCCGCTAGTGGATGAAAAAGGGTTAAAAGCACCCGCACAGCTTCACTGCCGAAGCACTTTGCAGGTGGTTCAGCAGCACTAACCATTGATTTCAATGGGAGGGGCGGTTTAGGAGCGGTGTGTACACCGCTCCCGCACTGCCCCAAAGATACTGATTGCAGGACTTTTTTTCCCGTCCTGCAAGTGCACCACCCCAGTGTCAAAGCACTCGAGCTTTCACACTGGGGCTGCAGAAGAGGACATTTTCAGGCACTATTTTTAGCGCAAAATCACCTGTAAAATGCCTCAGTGTGAAAGTGGCCTTAATCAATATTAATAGGCAGGCAATTAGAGTCTTAAAAAGAGAGTTCCCTTACTCGTGGGATAACAACACCATTGATTACTTAGGCATTAAAATAACTTTGCCCATATCCATACTATATGAAGCAAACTTCCCTCCGCTCCTAAAAAACTTCAAGTAGGACTTGCTTAATTACAGAAAAACTGAAATTTCCTGGATAGGCTGCATAGCGGCATTTAAAATGTTGTCTTTACCTAAAGTAATCTACCTCTTTCGAACTATACCTATCAAAATCCCAACCAGGTTCTTCACCACAGTTAATAAATATATTAATGCATATGTTTGGAACTCAGGTAAGCCAAGAATAGTAGGTAACATCCTCCATAGATCAAAACAACAAGGCAGGGTAAATCTACCCAATATTCAACTTTATCATAAGGCAGCGATACTAGACCAACTCAAAGTATGGTTTGAACCTATACCTACCACATGTTGGATCAATATAGAAAAATGTATCTTACTAAATAGAGACCTAACTTCTTTACTGATTGCAAGTGCCACACACCAGAAAGCATATATAGGCAATGCAGCCTCTATGCTGGCAGCGGTGAATGCTTGGAACACCTCCCTCCAAAAGCTTCCCTACAACGACTCCCTAAGAGCCATAGTCATCCCTGCAACTGCCTATGAAGACCTCATACCCTCATTTTCAGTGGACTCCAAAACCAATACAGGTCAAATGTCCCTAGAAGAGATGCAAAAGTCCCAAGATATGAAAACTCTATATAAAGTAGCACAAATAAAACACTTCCACAGAACTTACCCAAATTCCTTTGTAAAAGTTAAAAATGCAATTTGGTCATACTATCACAATATATCGTCACCCAAGAAAGGGATATTGTGGTTCTATAAATACCTAAACAACCAACAAGCTACATCTAAACCTCCCCAAATTATTAGATGGGAAAACATTATAAAAACAGAATACTCCCTCATGGAATGGAATAAAGCACTCAATATAACCCTGAGCTCTTCCCACTGTACATCTCACTGGGAGAATGCTAAAAAAAAGGACCTATAACTGGTATATGACACCAGCCAAACTTAACCGTATATTCCCAGATATATTCGGTATTCTGGCGCCAATGTGGACAAAAAGGCGACTTACTCCACATTCTATGGTTATGCAAGGACATAAGACAATTCTGGGAATCAGTGTTCGCCTTAATTTCACACATTACTAGAACAAACACTGAGCCATTCCAAACAATGGCCCTCTTTGGAATGCAACTAGACCGCTTTCCCAAACAGCTTTTGACAATAGTCTCCCATATCCTTATAGCAGCCCAACTGTCAATAACGAATAGAAAGAAACAGCCGACAATTCCCAACATCACTGAAGTTATCCATACAGTAAATGTAAACCGCATCTGTGAAAAAGCGGGCCAAAACAACTCAATACACTCTTTTGATGACAAATGGATGTCTTGGGTCCAGGAGTTTAACATAACTCACTTCTGAGCCCTCTACTGACTTCCTATGATCCACTTGGGCAACACATGCTCTTCGGCACCCCTGACCATTATAGAATTAGGGGTAGACCGAAGACACCAGACACATCAAGAATTAAACATTTTAAGTATGTATAGATGGCACCTCCATATCCAATGCTCCTAGATAATTATTTGGACCTGAAATATATATTACAATCTTTAGCTGGGTGCAATTACAGGACAAAGTTATGTACTACCTTGTTTTCAAAATATAAGCTGATGGTAACAGTTTTATCTCACCCTGTTAATTATCCAACTAATGATTGCAAACACAAGGAACTACCTAGTCATTTTATTTCATATTGTATGTATGCAATTATCTGTGCTTTGTGAAAAAAAAAAAAAAAATATTTGAAAGGAAGTGGCCCTTATCACTACTGGCTTTGTTATTTTTTGTGATACAAGTGAAAAAAGAGCGACAATGTTAAAAAAATGTATTTTAGTTTCTATTATAAAATTTTGCAAATAAGTAATTTTTCTTAAAAAATGTAGGCCAACATTTATACTGCTACATATCTTTGGTAAAAAATAACCCAAATTAGTGTATATTATTTAGTCTGTGTAAAAGTTAGAGTCTACAAGTGATGCTACATATTAAAAATTCAGCACACCTGATGTACTGACTGCCTCATTTCTTGAGGCCCTGTAATGTCAGGACAGTACAAATACCCCCAAATTACCCATTTTTAGAAGTAGACAGTTCAAGGTATTTAATAAGAGGCATGGAGAGTTTTTTGAAGTTGTCATTTTTTCACGCGATTCTTGGGAAAATTAATAAATTATATATTTTTTTTTTACAACACAAAATTGTCATATTAACAAATTATTTCTCACAGCATAGGCATACTTGCAATTATACCCCAAAAAACATTGTTATAAGCAAACTATGCTGTATAAAGATAGTCCACCCAGTCACCCTGAGGATAACGGACAAAACATCGAAGGTACTGCTCCAATGTTTGATTGGTCCTCTCGGTCTGTCCATTAGACTGAGGATGAAAAGCAGAGGAAAAATTAATTGTTACACCTAAAGCTGAACAAATTTTGAAGTAAACTGTACTCCTCTGTCAGACACCACATCTTCAGGAATTCCATGTAGTTTAAAGACTTCCCGAACCATCAACTCCACAGTTTGTTAAGCAGAAGGTACCCCCTTAAATGGTATAAAATGGGCCATCTTAGTAAGACGGTTGACAACTTCCAAGACAGTGGTCATTTCTTTTGAGGGATGTAAATCGACCACAAAGTCCATAGGACTTGACCGCCACAGTCTTGATGGAACAGGGAGTGGCTTTAGCAGCCCCAAAGGAGAAGCTCGGAGTGTCTAGTTGCGTGCACAGATCAGGCATAATGCTACATAGCTTTTAACATCTTTATTTGTTGCCAGGCCACCAAAAGGAACGGACAAAAGTTCTTCTGTCCAAAATGCGCCGTGAGTTTAGAGTCATGAACTAACCTGAGGGCTTTAATCTGAGCAGATTCGGGTACATAGAGACTTTGTGCTTGAGTCCAAAAGCCGTTCTTGTATTCAAGGTTAATGTCCTTAGAAGGATGATTGAGGAGTGGGTCATTCTCATACTCCTCTTTGAGGAGTCTCATGGATGTCTTGGAACTTCCTGGAGAGGCTCAGACAAGAAGAGAATAGATAGCAACGTGCTTGGCTAGAAAACATTCTCTTGGAATGGATTAATTCCAAATTTTTATGATCAATGAGAACAGTCACAGGATGATTAGCCCCTTCCTTCATTCACAAAAGGCTTCCTTAATTGCCAGCAACACTTTATTCCCAATGCCATAATTATTTTGGCCTGAAGACATTAAACAAGAGAAGTGCAAGGATGAAGCTGCATCTTTACTCTGCTTCGCTGAGAAAGGATAGCTCCCACAGCAGAGTCTGAAGCATCCACTTCCATGAAGGTAGTTTGGGATCAGGGTGTACCAATACTGGTGCAGAAGTGAAAAGAATCTTTAGCTTACTAAAAGCAATCTGTGCCTCAGGTGACCACACAAAGGACACCACTTTCTTTGTCAGCTCTGTAATTGGTGCTATCACCTTAGAGAAGTTTCTTATGAATTTTCTGTAGAAGTTGGCAAACCCAACAAATCGTATTTCCTTAACATTTCTAGGGGCTGGCCAATCTACTACTGATTTGATCTTCTGGAGATCTGTGCTCACTCCTTCTGGAGAAATACTGTATACCCCAAGAACTGGATCTTGTTTTGTTCAAACTCACATTTCTTCGGTTTGATGTAAAGGTGATTCTTAATCTTTCAAATACAGTGCAAACCTCTTGCAGGAGATTTTGAGTGTCTGATAAAGCCCTTCTCTAAATTCTCTTCAAGCCACTCCCTAAGCCCCTTTAATTTAAGTTCTGACAGATTGAATTGGCAGCCAAAGGTTTTTTCTGCCCCTGGGACCAGCTCAATGGAACAATCATATGGGCGACGAGGCAGTAATTAGCATTCTTCTTATCACAGACATCCTGCAACTCATGTTATTGTGGAGGCAAGTTGTCATATGACTAGGTACAGTAGTTACCACATAAACGTGTGATTCCTTGATCAGTGGAGAGCTTGTTTTATGAGGTTCTCTACAATGTTCTTCGCAATGGGGGGATGCAAAATGTATAGTTCGTGTTCCTCAATTGATGGAGGAGTTGTGAATAGAAAACCAAGGAATGCCCAGGATGACAGGAAATTTGGGTGAGGTAACCAGTTTAACAATGGTCAGCCTCAAATTGGAGTACCAAAGGAACCGTTTCATGGGTAACTGGTCCGGACGATAAGGGTGAACCATCAACAGTCAATATCAATAGGAGCAAATTAATTTATTGTTTGAATATTATTGCTTTGGGTGAACTCTTTGTCCATAAAGTTCTCCCCGGCCCTGGAGTCCAGCATAGCAGAGGAAGGAATTTCAGGGCCCTCAGTGATGAGTTTGATAGGCATGACAAAATGAGACCGTAAAGAATAAACTTTATTTTCCTTATGGATTAATGGGGAGATGGACTGGGTAGTGGAATTTATTTGTTCAGGCACTACAGTATAACATCAGCCATGGAAATTGTTCTTTTAACTTTGTTGGGAGAATTAACTGCGTCCCCACAATAGAGACACAAGTTCTCAGAGCATCATGTTTCCTTCTCCTGGGGGGAAATAGATCTCTTAATAGCGTCACCCTGCATGGATTCAGGAGTATTAGATTCCAGAACATTTTTTGGATCCCTCTGAACAAACTGACTAGCTGAGAAACGCATGCCACCATTACTTCCAGACATTCCCAGTCCATCCTTCCTCAATGCTGTAAGTCTCTGATCAATTGGGATACATAATTGGATGAAAGCCTCAAGATCATTAAGTGTTTCCACTCTGGGGAGCTCATCTTTTACCTGTTCAGAGAGCCCTTGGCGGAACTGACACTTTTGCGCTGCTGGGTTCCAGGTGGTATCTGCGATCCAATATTTGAATTCAACTGTGTACCCAGCGACAGAGCGCCCACCCTGCCAAAAACTATGCAACTTTGCTTCAGCAGTAGCAAAGCGTTTGGGATAATCAAAAACCTGGTTCATCATGGTCACAAAAGTCTCACAATTATTCAGAGTGGTGCTGTCTTGTTCTATATACAGGGAGGCCCAAGATAGAGCTTCCTCCATCAGGAGGTTGATGAACATTACCCTCCTTTTCTCAGAAGGAAATGCAGCAGGTTGCATTTGGAAATAAATGCAAAATTGTTTAAGGAAACCTCTGTAATGGCAGTGGTATCCATTGAACTTGAGTGGTAGAGGCATACTTGCATTAGCACCATCTCAGGAACTTAAGTCTATAACCATTGCTGCAGAGCATGGATTTCCACCTGTTGCCCTTTTACCACACTTTCCAGTGAAGACAATTTTTCTTGGAAGATAACATCAAACTCTTGAAGCTCTGCATTTTGCTGCTTAAAAGGAGCCACACTATTTACTATAGCAGCCTCCATGTTTGGGCCAGATTATTCTGTCAGGGGTTGGGATCAAAGACCAGTAGCTTTAGCAGTAGAGGAACTCCCCACCGACCAGCATGAATGTTATACAAGCAGGTAACCCTGGCAAATAACGCATGCTCTTCTGAGGTGCGCAGTCTAAGTACTAACTGGTGTTCACCAGATCTTATGATGATGGAGATGGGTTTAGATGCATGTTAGTACCAGGTCGCGGTCCTCAGGATTGCCCCACCAGGGAGTGAGAAAACTGGGGTCCAGTAGCAGATATAGCAGGTAATGATCAAACCGAAGCATAGTCAGTAATCAAGCCAAAGGCCGGTAACAAGTCGTTACATGTTGGGATCAAGCTGAAGCATAGTCGAGGAACAAGCCAAGGGTCAGTAACGCCTGGTAGTAAAGATATGGACGGCAGCAGACAAAAGCGAGATACTGGCAGGAGAGAGCACAATAATCTGGCAAACTGGAAGTGCAGAGACATAGCTTAAATCAGGAAGAGAAGGACCTCCAAGGTGGTATTCTCAGAGATACTGCTGGTACTTCGAGCAACACCAGAGAGGCAGCAGGAGATTAGGTATATCAACAAGTGGCTGAGGAACTGGTGTAGGAAGGAGGGTTTGGGGTTCCTGTAGAACTGGGCAGACTTCTCAGTCGAATACCGGTAGACATATGCAATTTGTTTAGTTCTGAATTCATTTTTCATCAAAATTCGGCAAAAAGACCGTTTAACAAATTTTTTTTAAAAACACATTTTTTTTAACCACTTGCCCACTGAGCACTTAAACCCCTTTCCTAACCAACCAATTTTCAGCTTTCGGTGCTCTCACATTTTGAATGACAATTACTCATAGTCATGCAACACTGTACCCATGTGAAATTTTTTTCCTTTTTTCACACAAATAGAGCTTTCTTTTGGTGGTATTTGATCACCTCTGTTTTTTTTTCTTCATAAATTTTGGCCAAAATGTATACTGCTACACATATCTTCGATAAAAATAACCCAAATCAGTGTAAATTATTTGGTCTTTGTGAAAGTTATAGAGTTAACAAGCTGTGGTGCCAATCATTTAAAATTGATCACACCTGATCACACCTGATGTACTTTCGGTCTATCTAATTTCTTGAGACCCCAACAAGCCAGTGAGTGGTACAAATACCCTCTTTCACTCCTCCATGACGACATAATGGAGCTGGTGGATGTTAGAGACCTTGCACTCCTCCACCTTCCATTTGAGGATGCCTCACAGATGCTCAAATAGGTTTAGGTCTGGAGACATGCTTGGCCAGTCCATCACCTTTATCGTCAGCTTCTTTAGCAAAGCAGTGGTCGTCTTGGAGGTATGTTTGGGGTCGCTATCATGTTGGAATACTGCCCTGTGGCCCAGTCTTTGAAGGCAGGGGATCATGCTCTGTTTCAGTATGTCACAGTGCATGTTGGCATTCATGGTTCCCTCAATGAACTGTAGCTCCCCAGTGCCGGCAGCACTCATGTATCCCCAGACCATGACACTCCCACCACCATGCTTGATTGTAGGCAAGACACACTTGTCTTTGTACTCCTCACCTGGTTGCCGCCACACACGCTTGACACCATCTGAACCAAATAAGTTTATCTTGGTCTCATCAGACCACAGGACATGGTTCCAGTAATCCATGTTCTTAGTCTGCTTGCTTCAGCAAAGTGTTTGCGGGCTTTCTTGTGCATCATCTTTAGAAGAGGCTTCTTTCTGGAACGACAGCCATGCAGACCAATTTGATGCACCGTGTATGGTCTGAGCACTGACAGGCTGATCCCCCCCCCTTCAACCTCTGCAGCAATGCTGGCAGCACTCATACATCTATTTCCCAAAGACAACCTCTGGGTATGACGCTGAGCACGTGCACACAACTTCTTTGGTTGACCATGGCGAGGCCTGTTCTGAGTGGAACCTGTCCTGTTAAACCGCTGTATGGTCTTGGCCACCGTGCTGCGGCTCAGTTTCAGTGTCTTGGTAATCTTCTTATAGCCTAGGCCATCTTTATGTAGAGCAACAATTCTTTTTTTCAGATCCTCAGGGAGTTCTTTGCATGAGGTGCCATGTTGAACTTCCAGTGACCAGTATGAGGGTGAGAGCGATGACACCAAATTTAACACACCTGCTCCCCATTCACACCTGAGACCTTGTAACACTAATGAGTCACATGACATCGGGGAGGGAAAATGGCTAATTAGGCCCAATTTGGACATTTTCACTTAGGAGTGTACTCACTTTTGTTGCCAGCTGTTTAGACATTAATGGCTGCGTGTTGAGTTATTTTGAGGGGACAGCAAATTTACACTGTTATACAAGTTGTACACTCACTACTTTACATTGTAGCAAAGTGTCATTTCTTCAGTGTGGTCACATGAAAAGATATAATAACATATTTACAAAAATGTGGGAGGTGTACTCACTTTTGTGAGATACTGTAGTTACATAGTAGGTGAGGTTGAAAAAAGACACAAGTCCATCAAGTCCAACCTACTGTATGTGTTTGATTTTATGTCAGTATTATGTTGTATATCCCTGTATGTTGTGGTCATTCAGGTGCCTAATATTTAAAATATTTTTAAATTATTGATTCTCCCCACGGAAACCACTGCCTGTGTAAGAGAATTCCATCTACGCAGTTTAAAGGGGTTGTAGTTTAAAGGGCTTGGTGGAGGGGGGTGGAGGGAGGGAGGGGGGTGCAGGGGGGGAAGGGTGGAGGGGGGTGGAGGGAGGGGGGGTGCAGGGGGGAGGGGTGGGGGGTGGGGAAAGGGAGGGGCTCTTCAACTAAATGGAACCATGAGCTTGTATCACAAAGTGAAGAACATAAATGAGAATGAGGGAGGATGTCCAGTTTAAAAATGATCTCTTATAACATCAGGGGCTTGAATTCCCACGTGAAACGTGCTAATATCCTATGTGGACTGAAGATATTGAAAGCCGAGGTGGCGATGCTTCAAGAGACACATCTAAGAGCCAGTAAGAATAAAAAAATCTATTCTAGAGACTTCCCAGTATGGTATTACAGTGACTCACCAATAAAAGGGGCAAGAGGTGTTGCCATAGGGTTTGCCAGGGAGACCAGGTTTGAACTGGAGGAGGGACTGGCCGACCCGGAGGGGCGGTTTCTCTTCTTAAAAGGCAAAATCATCGGCTCGAAGTGCTCCCTGGCAAACATCTATGGGCCAAACAGAAACACTTATAGAAAAGTAATAGGTATATTGGCAAAGTTTGAAGAATTTAAGACAGGGAAGGCTATTATCGCGGGAGACTTCAATTTATGTTTAGACCCTGGAAAGGACTGCTTGTCACATTTCCAGGGGATGGACGGAGCTTGGGCAGGTAAATTTAAAAAGAAGCTGCAACAGCTCCAGCTGGTGGATGTATGGAGGATCCAGCATGGTGATACAAGATACTTTTTACCCCCCCGTACATGTATTCGAGACTTGACTTCTTCCTGATTGAACATAGGTTGCTGGAAGATGTCATGGAGGTAGTTATCGGTAATATGACGTTTTCTGATCATGCACCAGTGAGTTTACAAATAAAAATAGGGGAAACCCATATCCAGGGCTCAGGGTGGAGATTGAACGAAGATCAGTTACAAGACAATGATACTTTAAAGAGAATCAAGGAAGAACTGGAGTGGTACTTTAAAATAAATGTCCCTGGGGAGGTAAACGAGGCTACAGTTTGGGAGGCCCACAAAGTGTATATCAGGGGTATATTTATGATGCTAGGCACGGAGAAAAAAAAGAGAAGGAAAAAAGAAAGGTCAGCCCTGATAAAAGAAATCCAAGAACTAGAGCAACAACATAAAACATCGGGAGGGAGGCCTGGATAAACCTACTAAAAAGAAGAGAAGAGCTGAGGGCTTGTACAGAACAGGAAACGCGTAAAATCTATAACCTGGTCAAGAAAGATAGATACATTAACAGTAACAAACCGGGCAAGCTCCTCGCCAGGGCCTTAAAAAAAAAGAAAACGAGTAATTTTATAGAAAAAATTAAGACCAAATCAGGTGAAATTAAACACAAGACGTGCGACATCGCGAAAGCATTCCAAGATTTTTACGGTGAGTTGTACGCAATAAACGCAAATAGCTCACACGAGTCAAACAGACGTAAGCGGGAGGACAATAAAACTTTTTTAAAAGAAGCAAAATTAACAAAAATCACAGATGACGATAAAGCCATATTAGATGCCCCGATAACTGAGCAGGAACTTAGGAAAGCCCTACAGGATACTCCAAACGGGAAAAGCCCAGGCCCTGATGGGTTGACGGTCCTGTACTATAAAAAAACTACAGGAAACATTGATTCCCATAATGTGTTCATATATGAATGGGATAGGGGAAAACTGGGAGATGAGGAAGGAAGCATTAGAAGCAAGCATCACCATCATCAGGAAAGAAGGGAGAGATAGCATGTTATGTTCTAGTTATAGACCCATTTCGCTCCTGAACGTTGACACAAAGCTATTTGCAAAGATTTTAGCCGACAGATTGAAAAGGTAATTATTGAGATTGTCCACTCTGACCAAGTAGGTTTCGTGCCGGGTAGAGAAGGGAGAGACAATGGATTTAAAACGTTATTGGTTACCCAGATAATGAGGGATAGGGGAGCCCCAGGTCTACTCCTGTCGATGCATGCTAAAAAAGCTTTCGACAGGGTAGACTGGGGCTTCATGTGGGATACTCTTGAGGAGATTGGCATAGGTAATAAAATGCTCAGTAAGATAAAAGCCTTATACTCTCTTCCCACAGCAAGAGTTAAGATGAACGGCACGCTCTCCGAACCTTTTACAATGCACAACGGCACTAGACAGGGGTGCCCACTTTCCCCACTGCTTTTCGTGCTGACGTTGGAACCTTTATTGGCTAAGATAAGACTCAGCCCGGATATCAGTGGGGTCAAAACTGGGGAAAAAGAGTATAAAATAGCCGCCTTTGCGGACAACGTCCTATTGTACGTCACCCGCCCTAGGATCACCCTTCCGAACCTGCTAGAGACCATCAAGACTTACGGCAGATTATCCAATTTCCGGGTTAACTCAACTAAGTCGGAAATACTGGAAATAGTGGAAGATAAAGTAGGAGATAAGGCTTATCAAGAGTCTCCCATTTAAATGGGGGATAAAAGAGCTTAACTACCTAGGATTTAAAATTTCCCCAGCAAAAGAGACATTGTTCCAAGCCAATTATATGGCACTTCTTAACAAGATTAGGACTGATTTGAATAGAATCCCGCGTAATCAATTCTCATGGGGAGGAGGAATAAATTTACTCAAAATGTCAGTTCTCCCAAAATTCAAATGCTCCCAATTTCAATACCGCAGAGTTTTTTGAACAAATTGCACACTTTTTGTTTTTAATGTTTATATGGCGGGGGAAAAAACCAAACCAAATTAAGTTTGCACAATTAGTTAATGATAAGAGGAAGGGGGGGTGGGGGGCACCTGATATTAAAAAATATTATGTAGCCATAGTTATATCATGAATTATAGATTGGGTGAAAAAAAATAAAGAAAAACAGTGGGTCAAAATAGAGGGTATAATGAGTGGGGTGGATTTGGGTAAAAATGTGTGGATTCCATCACAGTTTAGAAAACTGAGCACGAAAACACTGGATATCACCAAACACGCTTTAAATTTGTGGGATAAAATACATGATAGGAAGAAATGGGGGTATAACTCACCGCTAATCCCGCTTAAGGACACAGACCATTTCCTGCCTGGGAGGGAAGATCTGTTTGGGAGATGGATACTGAAGGAAGAGGCCCAATTAAAAGACATCACGAGTCAGGGCAAGTTGTGCACTTACCAGGAGTTAAAAGCAAAAGATAAATGGTTCATCATGGACTTTTTGAAGTACAGGCAGTTGAAACATTTTGTTGATACACTCCCGCAGCCAATAAGGTCGATGGAAGATCTTCGTCCCCTCGAAAAAGCGCTTCTGGAGAAAAAAGGGAGGGGAGGAGTGTCTAGGATTTATAGAATTTTGATTAAAATGGGAGAAGTGGAGTGCCCGATATTTCTTAAGAAGTGGGAGGAGGAATTGGGAAATAAGATCAGTGAAAGGGAGGTCGGGTTGCTCCTGGGAAGAGTGAACGCTACCTCAGTGAACTACAGGGTATCTGAAATGAATTTTAGAATCTTGGCGAGAATGTACATCACCCCGGACAGAGCACATAAAATACAGAAAGAAACATCGCAACTATGTTGGAGGGGTTGTAAGGACATAGGGACAATGGCGCATATATGGTGGCAGTGCCCGGATAATTCACCGATTAGAAATTTAAAAATTTAAACTTGAGCCAGACGTTACACACTCAAATAGGGTAAATGAGAAGGAGAAGGATAGAGATAGGTACAAGCCATGACCATTGTGGGAAGAGCTGGGGGGTAGGGTTGGGGGGATGGGCAGGTAATAGGGACTACTTGAGAGGGGGGGTAGGCTTTTGGGGTATAAAATCTTTTTTGGGGGGATATTTGTATTGCATGTCGTAATCATTATTACTTAATAAATGGATGATGAAAAAAGAGTAAGCCACAATGATGTGAAATTATTAAGGGATGAGATTGACTTGAAAGTTGAAACAATATCTCCCAAATAAACACTTTGCTGATGTGGCAAAAAAAAAAAAAAGAAAAAAAAGAAGTAGTTTAAAGGGCTTGTGTTTTTTCCCCTTAATGCATCCTATGCATTAAGGGGAAAAAACTTCTGGCAGTGACCGGGCCCCCCAGCCCCCCTGTTTTATTTACCTGAGCCCCGTAATTACCTCATGGAGACGCTCTTTCCCTCTCTGCACGAGGTCCCGGATCTTGATTGGATAGATTGATAGCAGCGCAGCCATTGGCTACTGCTGCTGTCAATCAAATCCAATGATGCGGGCGCCGGGGCCGAGTCTGGCATCCATGCCCATGGACGCAAATGCTGGACTCGGGAGCGCACCCGCACGATAACCCCCCCGGGACAGCGCTTCTTCTAGGGGGTTATCTGATGCGAGGAGGAGCCGCGAGAGCCACCAAGTGACAGAAGAGGATGATTGGGGCCACTCTGTGCAAAATGAGCTGCCCACTGCAGGTAAGTATGACATGTTTGTTATTTTAAAAAAATAAAACACAAAGGTTTACAATCACTTTAGGGTTAAACCACTTTTCTTCTAATTTTAGTGAATGGCCGCGTGTCCTATTAAATTATTTTCACGGAAAAGCTTTATCCCTATTGTGGGGTCACCAGTATGGTATTTGTACATTGAAATCATATCCC
Organism: Lithobates clamitans; assembly: GCA_037952925.1. NCBI lineage: Eukaryota > Metazoa > Chordata > Amphibia > Anura > Ranidae > Lithobates > Lithobates clamitans. Next base: position 8,130,076 of record JBBGZY010000221.1, on the reverse strand, counting down.
CTCTCAAGCGTCTCTTCTCCAGAGAGAATAAGATCAGTGCTTGTAACCTTTCATCATAACTAAGGTCCTCCAGTCCAGTCCCTTTATTAGTTTTGTTGCCCTTCTCTGGACTCTCTGCAGTTCCAGCACATCCTTCCTATGGACTGGTGCCCAGAGCTGGGCAGCATACTCCAGGTGCTATGGACCCCATGGTCCATGCCAACAGACCTTACTTTGTACAGTAAACGTTTATGGGGAACTGTATCAAATGCTTTTGCAAAATCCAGATGCACCACGTCTACGGGCCTTCCTTTATCTAGATGACAGCTCACCTCCTCATAGAAGGTTAATAGACTGGTTTGGCAAGAATGATTCTTCATAAATCCATGCCGATTACTGCTAATTCGTTGTCATTACTAAAATCTTGTATATAGTCCCTTGTCATCCCTTCCAAGAGCTTGCATACAATTGATGTTAGGCTAACTGATCTGTAATTCCCAGGGATGTATTTTGGCCCTTTTTTAAATATTGGTGCTACATTGGCTTTTCTCCAATCAGCTGGTACCATTCCAGTCAGTAGACTGTTTGTTAAAAATAGGAACAATGGTCTGGCAATTACTTGACTGCGTTCTTTAAGGATCCTCGGGTGCAAGCCATCTGGTCCCAGTGACTTATTAATATTACGTTTTTCAAGTCTACAGTTGTGCTCATAAGTTTACATACCCTGGCAGAATTTATGATTTCTTGGCCATTTTACAGAGAATATGAATGATAACTCAAAAATATTTATTTCACTCATGGTTAGTGTTTGGCTGAAGCCATTTATTATCAATCAACTGTGTTTACTCTTTTTAAATCATAATGGCAACAGAAACTACCCAAATGACCCTGATCAAAAGTTTACATACCCTGGTGATTTTGGCCCGATAACATGCACACAAGTTGACACAAAGGGGTTTGAATAGCTATTAAAAGGTAACCATCCTCATCTGTGATCTGTTTGCTTGTAATTAGTGTGTGTGTATAAAAGATCAATGATTTTCTGGACTCCTGAAAGACCCTTGCATCCTTCATCCAGTGCTGCACTGACGTTTCTGGATTCTGAGTCATGGGGAAAGCAAAATAATTGTCAAAGGATCTGTGAGAAAAGGTAGTTGAACTGTATAAAACAGGAAAGTGATATAAAAAGATATCCAAAGAATTGAGAATGCCAATCAGCAGTGTTCAAACTCTAGAAGTGGAAAATGAGGGGTTCTTTTGAAAACCAAACCACGGTCAGGTAGACCAACTAAAATTTCAGCCACAACTGCCAAGAAAATTGTTCGGGAGGCAAAGAAAAACCCACAAATAACTTCAGGTGAAATACAGGACTCTCTGAAAAAATGTGGTGTGGCTGTTTCAAGATGCACAATAAGGAGACACTGCATGGTTGCATGGTCGAGTTGCCAGAAGAAAGCCATTACTTCGCAAATGCCACAAAGTATCCCACTTACAATATGCCAAACAGGACAGAGACAAACCTCAAATCTTCTGGCACAAAGTCATTTGGAGTGATGAGACCAAAATTAGACTTTTTGGCCACAACCATAAAGGCTACATTTGGAGAGGAGTCAACAAGGCCTATGATGAAAGGTACACCATTCTTACTGTGAAACACGGAGGTAGTTCGCTGAGGTTTTTGGGATGTGTGAGCTACAAAGGCACAGGAAATTAGGTCAAAATTGATGGCAAGATGAATGAAGTATGTTATCAAAAAATACTGGAGGAACATTTGCATTCAACAGCCAGGAAGCTGCACATGGGACATACTTGGACATTCCAATATTACAATGATCCAAAACACAAGGCCAAGTTGACCTGTCATTGGCTACAGCAGAATAAAGTGAAGGTTCTGGAGTGGCCATCTCAGTCTCCTGGCCTCAATATCATTGAGACACTCTAGGGGGGGATCTCAAACGTGCATTTCCTGCAAGACAGCCCAATAATTTACAGGAACTGGAGGCTTTTTGCCAAGAGGAATGGGCAGCTTTACCATCTGAGAAGATAAAGAGCTTCATCCACAAATAGCACAAAAGACTTCAAGCTGTCAATGATCCTAAAGGGGGCAATACACGGTATTAAGAACTGGGGTGTGTAAACTTTTGATCAGGGTCATTTGGGTAGTTTCTGTTGCCATTATGATTTAAAGAGAGTAAACACAGTTGATTGATAATAAATGGCTTCAGCCAAACACTAACCATGAGTGAAAGAAAAGTTTTTGTGTTACCATTCATATTCTCTGAAAAATGGCCAAGAAATCATAAATTCTGCCAGGGTATGTAAACTTATGAGTACAACTGTATTTCTAATTCTTTTTTTTTTTTTTCATAAAGAGTTTATTAAAGATTTTATCAAACAGTACAGAAATTCCAATTTTCAAATATTCAAATTTAGGGGAGCCTGGCTCAGAGTACAACATAGAACATCAGTACATTTGAGCAACATAGCCCGCACAGGCTCTTTGGATACATTTCAATTAAATTTCCTGGCCCAGAAATGTTCAATGTGTTCCTCCAACAGCAGTGCAATGCCAGACTAGTGTGAAATACCTCAGGGAGCTATATACCTGCCGGGGCTGCTGAAAGTTTAGAGCCACTACATTTGTTCCTAATTAGCTCTCTGCATGTTTCGCAGGACCTGAGAGAAGTGGGAGAGGGAGCCATTGACTAAGTCAGCCCCCTGTTCCACAGTCTTCTAATGCTGGCAGTTTGTCAGGGGGGTTGGAAAAGAAAGGAGAAGTCAAAGGTAAGAAGGGGGGTATACTTAGATCTGAAGGTGAGGAGAGGGGGTAGGGTAACCACCAGCTACCCTCTCCATCTGCTTTGGGTAACGACATACATTATATATGTGCCCCATGCCTTCAGATTGTGTCTTAGAGGATATTAGCGGGCCGTCAAATTACTTAGACATTGTCTTGTATCAAAACCTGGTAACTGGGATTTTCGGTAGTCAAACCAACTATCCCAAATATTCGAGAAACTGGGTATCCTATGATGCGTGATGTCCATTGTTTCATTGAAGGGATTGATTTGGACCTCCAAAGGACCCGTAAGCAAAGTCCAAGTTTTGGACAGGTGGAGGTACTGTGCTGGCGTGAACTCCAGTGAGAGTGAGGAGATTGCCATAGCCGCATTGTGTACTTTACACCAGTATGGCTGAATCAGCGGGCACGTCCACCAAATATGAAGAAAAGTGCCCATGTCCTGCTCGCATCTCCAGCATCGGACAAATTGGGACAAATTTATGGAGCTCCAGTGTCCTATACCACCTCATTTTAATTTTATATACATTTTCCTGGGTGTTTACATTCATGGAGCCCTTGTGGATATAGACGTGAACACGGTCCCAGCCAGCTCCCTCTCCCAGAATGTGTGTTCCGTGCGCAAGGAAGCATAAGGCTCTCCGAACATTGAGGCATACAGCGCCAATATCACTTGATTCTGAGGAGAGGAGCTTGAACACAGTGATTCAAGGCAGTGGGGGCTTTCGTGAAGCCTTCTCTGCTCACTGGGTTGTCTAGATAATGCTTTAGTTGTAGATAGGACTAAAAAGGGAAGGATTTGGTCTCAGATAGTGCTGCGAGTTCCCCTTGCAGGAGAAACCTGCCCCTAGAGAAAAAATGTTTAGCCTGTATTTCTGCACACGGCCATTCAGCCACTAAGAAAGCCTTATCCATACCTGGAAGAAAGTCTGGGTTGCCCTTGATAGGGGTGATCACGCACTCCTTTGCTGAGAGCGCATGAACTTTAAAGGCACTTTCACAGGCGTGTCGTGTCGCCCCCAAAAAGGGGTTTCACTGTATGTTGGGAGGTATGTGTTTCTTGGAAAGCCAGGGTGTAAGGCGTATATCCATTCCCGAAATCAATTGCTCAAGCAGAACCCGTTGCATCTGGCATGTATTTTCCAATCCACCACTTGAGTAAATGGACTGCCCAATAATATCGCTGGAGGTCAGGAAGGCCTATGCTGCCCCCAGATTTTGGGAGCACCAGCTTAGCCCATCCAATCCGTGCCGCCTTGGTTCCCCAAAGAAAACCCCTACACATCCTCTTATATGCTGTGAAAAAAGAAAGTGGCAGGCGAATCAGGATAGTCTGTAATTTGTACAATAGGCGAGGGAGCACCATCATTTTTATGCCTCGTACACGTACACACGATCGGACATTCCGACAAAGAAATCCTGGATTTATTTCCGACGGATGTTGGCTCAAACTTGTCTTGCATACACGCAGTTGCACAAATGTTGTCGGAAATTTCGATCATCAAGAACGCGCTGACGTACAACACGTATGACGGCACTATAAAGAGGAAGTTTAATAGCCAGTGCACCTCCCTTTGGGCTCCTTCTGCTAATCTCGTGTTTATCTCGTGTTAGTAGAAGTTTGGTGAGAGACAATTCGTGCTTTTCAGCCTCGTGCTTTTCAGATCGTTACTGCTCTTTGTGCTTGTGGGTTCGTATCTGGTTTTCAGTGCGTGTAGTCAGTTCGCATCTGTGTTTTAGTGCGTATTTTTATATTAAGTATTTGATTTTCAGTGCGTTCAGTGCGTTCTTGTCCACTCGTTTCTGATTTTCAGCTCGCTCTTCTCAGGCCTTTCTGATTTTCAGTGCGTTCTGTTAGTTCGTTCTGACCAACCGACCGTTTTGAAGCCATGTTGTGGGTACGTACTCATCATAGAGTTCGTGCTGTGCAGATGCTTGTTGTTGGGGTTCTTACTTTGACCCAAGCCCAGTCCATGAACAGGGCGGGGAGGAGTTCATGGTTGAAGAATTGGTTACTCCAGCGTGACCAATTCTCTCACATGCCTTTGTTGCAGGAGAACCGTGAGAATAATCCTGATTTCTGGAATTATCTCTGGATGACGGACCCCGTTTTTCACCGTTTGTTGGCTTTGCTGTCCCCTTATATTACTAAGCAGGACACCTGCATGCGGCAAGCCATCACTCTGAACACACTGAACAGAGGATAGTCGCCACATTGCGGTACTTGGCAACAGGGAGAAGTCGGCAGGACATCAAGTTCTCGACAGGCATCTCCCCCCGGCTCTGGGGATCATTATTCCAGAGACCTGTTCTGCCATTATACAGGTCCTGCAGAAGGACTATATTAAGGTAAGATTTCTCCTTTAAGATCACATTATATGTATTTAATGTTTGCTAATGTATTGTATTTATTTCATCATTCCCAAATGCCATGATTGTAATATGCTGTGGATGTCCCCTTTATCCTCATGCATGCTTGAATTTTTTTAAACTTCCTTTTTTGTCCTTCATGCATATTTGCCTTCACTAACCTTCCCAGCATGCTATCCTGGGCCTATACCCACCTAGCCTAATCACTTACCAAGGTATTTTGTCAGCTCCATTGTAGTGCTTTACCCTAAACACCCCCCAAAATGTGTACAAATGTTATCTGTGTGCTTAAATTTAGGCAGAGTGCCAGAGGCTTTTTTTGGGGTCCCAAGCTCATTTGGAACCCTCCCTTCCCCCAATCGCTAAGTCAATAGATACCAATCCTCTATCTGCTGACTTTGCCAAACCCATACACACTATACCTACCTCTTTTGTGGTCAGATTTATGGATGAATTCACCAAAGCATGTAGTGAAGGGGCCTACTTGAATACTTTCAAATGGTAAGTTTTGGTCTCTATTATCTTGATAGGTAATTGCAGAATGTAAAAATATGCTTCAATTTGTACAGTGTGTATTTATCTTTTTGTATTATAACACTTCTTACCTGTCCAGTGGGCTGCCAATAGTGTAAGGAAGGAGAAGCTGGCCAAAGTGATACACATTATTTATGCATTCAGCTCTCAATGAAGTGGAGAGGGTTACCTGTCCAAAACATCTCCCCCCCCTAATTTTTTTATAATGGGCCATCAGAGGGGGTGAGGAATCTGATAAGTGGACCTTATTTTTTATTTTTTTTTATAAATACTCCTTCAAATAAATGTTATACTTATGTTGGCCAAGAATGTCTGTGTTTAATCTGCTTACAATGTCATATGCAAAATTACTATTTTTTTTTCTTGTTTCACTCCACAGTTTCCTTCAACGCCACAGAAATGGCAGACCGTGGCTTCCCAAATTGCCCAGCGGTGGGACTTTCCCAACTGCGGAGGGGCAATAGATGGAAAACGCGTCCACATAGTTGGCGGTGGTGTCGGCGACCATACGAGTTTCTCTATGTGGACGTGGGAAAAAATGGCCGGATGTCCGATGGTGGAGTCATCACCCAGACCGAGTTCTACAGACAGCTCCAGAGTAGTGACGTGGGATTGCCACCTCCGGAAGACAACGTGGATGATCTGCCGTTTGTCTTTGTTGCTGATGAAGCGTTTGGGCTGGGTGATCACCTGATGTGGCCGTTCCCGATGAGGACCCTCACCCCGGACCAGAGGATTTTTAACTACCGGCTGGCCAGAGCCAGAAGAGCGGTGGAGAATGCTTTTGGGATAATGGCCAGCCGGTTCCGCCTATTCCTTACGCCAATCAACATGGCGGAATATGAACTTAACCATATAATCCTTTCATGCTGCATTCGCCACAACTTTTTAAGGAGAAGTTCAATGAACTATGTGGCCTCAGTTGGGCTTGAGGCCGGATTTCAAGACCAAACTCTGACGGCCCCACCCCAAAGCGCCCGCGAGGTCTGTCTAAAATATATAGAGTACTTTGTGGGTGGGGGGCCATTGATATGCCAGAAAATGTTTAACAAACATTTTTAGAATACATTTTTTTTTTAAACTGAAAAATATTTCCTTTGATTTACTGCTTGTGTTTCTTTTAGCTGTCTCCTAGGTTATCCAATGGGCTTTTCATTTTGTCCATTTTCTTCAATAGTGCAAATGTAATTTCTTTGATACATGAGGTGACAATCTCTTCTTCAGCTAACTATTATCTTGTGGGTCTGCTACACACACACCTTGTTTTTGTTGTTAATGTATGTAATGCATTACTGATACAAATATTCATCATTTTCAGCACCATGAATTAATTTTTTGGAGTGACGAAAATGGCCTTGCAAATTAGAAAGCACTGTATTTACTAAAGGAAAATCCACTTTGCACTACAAGTGCACTACAAAAGTGCACTGAAATTGCACTGAAAGTGCACTTGTAGTGCAAAGTGCATTTGCCTTTAGTAAATAACCCCCATTGCCACTGTGAACACCAACTTACTCCAAAACTGCTATTGAGCATTGAAAGAAGAAGGCACACATTGTCGAGTAGAATTTTTTGTACTCTGTGCACATTCACATGTGCGTTTAGAAAAGGGTTTCTGAACAAACCAACATATTTTTAGAATTACATTTTTTTTAGACATTAGAAATATCCTATTTTGTGGTAAACAGGCATTTTTTTAAAAGCATAAAACCAATACACAACTCAGGAACTTACAAAGTTCAACTGTGATAAATTAAAGGCAATATCAGACATTAGGATGTCCAAACTGTGTTGATATTGCCTTCATCAGATGGAGTGATGGCACCCCTGTGAAAGCCAAATTTTGAAGATGCACACAAATTGAGAGTCAAAATGGGGATTTCCCTCCTGATCCCATGGCTAAAATCAACATATGCTAGCTCCCATCATGGGGGATCAATGGACGTGTTTCGGGGGTACAACCCCTTCATCTCAGCTACTTGAGTTGCAAGGAAGGGGTTGCACCCACAAAACGCGTACATTGATATCCCGTGATGGCAGATAGCACATGTTGACACACTGTGTCCATCTTCGAAATTTTAAAGACATTTTAGAAATATAAAAACAATTAGTAAAATGTTGGTGTGTTTTAGATTCTGCCTAAAACATCAATGATGTTTTTGAGTCTTTTTTCAACATCATTGATGTCTTGCTTGATCTTCTGTAAATCACGATTGCACACCATGATCTCCCCGATTAGGACTTGTGAAAGTTTTTTTCTTCCACAACATTCACATCACCTAAAATAAAAAAAAAACATACCATGTATTATAAATATGCAGGCATACATCTACTACCTGAATCAGTGATCTCAGACACTCACCTGTTGTGGTCACTATTTCGCCCAATTCATAAACCTCTCCATCCTCCACATCCTCTGGTTGTGGTGTGGGGATTTCCCCTTCTTTAGGAGGTGGGGGTCCCTGGTGTCCTCTGATGTCCCGAGTATTTTCTCCCCTATGTGAATAAAAAAAGGTATACTTAGCACACAAATATTTGAGGGAAGAAATAGGTATAGGAAACATTGCTTGGAAGTGTTGTGTACAATTGTCTGTTTTGGCAGAGTTCCAAGCTGAAGACATGATTTTTTCCCTTTCTTCAAGCTGGAATACTTACCTTTTTTGGTCAAGTTTCACACATGGAGACACCCCTAATATCCACTGGAGCACTTGTGTGGGACACCCTCAAAAGTTTGTTCTGGTGTCCCACACTAGTGCTCCTGCGTCCAGATGTGTAAACAGCTGCTGAGTGTCCTCTCCTTACACTGAATCAAATTTGCATTTTATTCTAGTTACAAACCCATCTAGACAACAATGTACTAAACTTTTTTGAATACAAATAGGCCTGAACAAATGTATTAAACCTGTATCTGCCAAAAACATCGTATTAGTGGGTGAACAAACAATGTTTACTATGAACGATTACTTTGCCTACGAACCTGAAACTTGCCATTTTAAACTGTACAACAGTAAAGAAAAGCACATGGAGCAGCATGCAAGTAATAATAATTATAGGAACACATGGCAACTACTTACTTTTTTGCAGAACTCTCTTCATCCTTCTGTACTGATCATGCTCCCTCAATTTCAGGTCTGACCAGCGTTTCCGCAATTGATCCTTGGATCGTCGTACCCCAAAATTCCTGTGCAGAATTTTCACAACTTTAGCCATGATTTTGGCCTTTCTCACATTTGGGTTTGGGTAAGGTCCATGCCTCCCATCATAGTCGGCCCTCTTCAAGATGTCCACCATCTCCACCATCTCTATAAAGGCCATATTTGAGGCCTTAAATCTCCTCCGAGATCGGGACATTCGTGGCTCTGGGCTTTCATCGTTGCTACTGCTGTCTTCATGCACTTGTTCTTTCTCTGCCATGTGCTCTCCCACTGCGCCCAAAGAGAAGGGGCTGGGAATATACTAGATAGAAGGTCAGGGGTGGGCGGAGTTTCACGCATGCGTAGTGTACATAAAGCATAACACGCGTGAGTCGTAGTATGATCTGTGAGCGGAGGAAGGAGTAGTGGTAGCGCCGATTATTCTAACGAAGGTACAATTTTGGGCATCAGTGGCCTATACTGCTTAGAGATTGAGGCCTATATTGGGATAAGATTATGAGAGTTTAGCCTGACATTAGTGTATGTCTTGTGTTGTGTCTTGCAGATAAAATAGATCGATTCAATGATCATGATTTCCTCCCCCAATTCATTGATTTGTACAGAGAGCTGACCTGTCTTTGGCAGACAAAACACCCCTTTTATACAAATTGACTAAAGAGGCAGGCAGCACTGGATACATTTGTGGAAATTGTGAAGCCGCAGATCCTCACGGCAACCATCCCCTATTTGAAGTGCAAAATTAGTGGCCTGAGGAGCACTTATAATAGGGAGCGCAAGAAGGTCCAGATTGCTAGAGATCAGGAGCAGCAGCAGATGACATTTATGTACCTAGGCTGTGGTACTACGACAGACTGCGTTTTCTGTCAGACCAGACTGAAATCAGGCCATCACTCTCAACCCTTCCTTCCACTCTTCTTTCCACACCAGCTGAGGCTTCAGATGTCCAACCTGGGCCTTCCACCCAGGAAGAAGATGTGGAGGAGCCCAGCTTGAGTCAGGTACAGCATTGTTCAACATATTTCTCAAAATTGTGTGTGATGGATGAACAATAAACTAAAACTATGTCCCTTTTCCATACACAGGAAAGCCTCAGCCAGGAGGAGACTGTGGAAAGTGGCAGCCAGGAGGTGGCAGGGGAAAGTGGTAGCCAGGAGGTGGCGGGAGTATTTGACAGCCAGGAGATGGCTGGGCCCAGTAGCCTGACTGAATCCTAGGTTCCTCCCCTCCGCCTTCAACAAAAAAGGCCCAGGAACGTGAGGAGCATGGAGGAGTCAGCATTTGGGTTAATTTGGCAGGCTTCTGCGGCCCTGAGAACCCCTCCAGTCTTATGGAGACCTATACCTGCATGGCTGCCAACAAAATGCAGGAAATGGAGGTCAAGCCTCATTTGTGAGGAAGTGATATATATGGCCCTAAATAAGAGTTTGAGAGGCAAACTCGCAAGCAAAACCCACCTGTGTGAGTTGGACCATCCTCCTGCCACAACTCTACCACCAGAAGTTACTCACTAGGGGAGAACCCCTAGGATATTCCAGGATAGAGAAAGATCTAGGGGTCCTAGTAGAAGACAGACTGAGCAAAGGCATGAAGTAAAGCCAACAGAATATTAGCATGCATTTTAAAAGTTAATTTACTCCAGGGATAAAATGATAATCCTGTCACTATATAAAACTCTGGTTAGGCCGCATCTGGAGTATTCCATCCATTTCTGGTCACCAATCCTTAGAAATGATGTGAAATTGAGGAGAGTCCAGAGAAAGGCAACTAAATTAATATGGGGACTGGAGGACCTAAATATGAGGAACAACTACGGGCGCAAAATGTATTTTCCCTGTAGAAGAGACGCTTGGGAGGAGATATGATAGCAATATACAAATATCTCAATGAGGATCCCAGCGTAAGTATGAGACTTTTCAGCCCCAGGGAGTGTAAGAAGACACAGGGCCACACAATGAGACTGGAAGGGCGGTAAGGATGTGGAACTCTCTTCCATAATTGGGGGTTTTGGCAGAAAGTATAAATTGTAGACATGTGCAATGACATGATTCGGTAATTCATTGAAGATCTAATGAAACAAAAGGTCAACTCAAAGTAAATCTTACAGTCCAATTAGCTGATTCATTTTGTGCTGGAGGTTGGATTACTAGCAAAGTGCATTCCTGAGAACTGAGTGAGAAGGGTATTGTATTGTATTTGAGCAGAGGAGAAAAGATATTGGGGGTCATTTACTATAGAGCTGCTGCGCTAATTATCGCTAATTGCAGGTAATTTGTGCTAATAGCACTAATTAGCGCTAATATGGTATTCACTATAGCGCTGGTGGGAAAATACTCCCAAAATCGAATTTACTATAGTTCCCTGAAACCAAATAGCGCCCAAACCCTTACTCTGCTAAAACCTGGAGTAGTTCACATGGAATAATGTTTAGAGCATGATATAATTGCCTAAATGGTACTGAAATATGCGGTATATTATTTAAAGATAATCTGCTTTCAAACTGTGTGAAAAAGTGATTTCTACACTGAAAAATCTTTAAAAGTCTGAGAAGTGAAAAATTCCCCGTTTTGGACAACTAGATGCCAACACAACTGAGCATGCTCAGACCTGAAAAGAACTCTCATTTTAACTAAAGTGTCTTTTTTAGCTGGCGCTATAGTAAATACAAAAATGAGAGCTAATTAGAGAGCATTTTTTGAAGTGAAAATCTACTCTATTTTAGTCCAAATCAAGTTTCAGCCATTGATTCTAATGGAACAATTCTAACTTTCACAAAAAAAACTTTTAATGTTGAGATGAAATGTATCTTTCTCTGAAATAAATTTTCCTTTGCAACATTGTTGCTTCTACTTAAAATATTTAATTTTTAAGAATACTAGAATGTATGTTGAGTAATGTAATTCCATCACCTGTATGTCCAAAGAAATGCAGTATTTATGTGTAGTTATGTGTAAGAGGCCCTCACATGTGGCAGCTCTGTGGCTTAGAGGTTAGAACTTCTGCTTAGTATCTCTGAGGGTCTGGGTTCAAATCCCAATCATGTTGCTTCATGTAGAGAAGTTGTCTCATCTCCCAGGTGCTATAACTATGTCTAAATGTAGTAATTAAGTGTAGGAGGGTTCCACCACCATTGTAAATCTTTTCCAGATACACTATTTAGCCAAAAGTATTGGGACGCCTGCCTTTACACACACATGAACTTTAATGGCAGCCCAGTCTTAGTTCATAGGGTTAAAATTTGATTTGGCCCACCCTTTGCAGCTAAAACAGCTTCTGGGAAGGCTGTCCGCAAGGTTTAGTGTGTCTATGGGAATGGTTGATCATTCTTCCAGAAGTGCAATTGTGAGGCCAGGCACTGTTGTTGGATGAGAAGGCCTGGCTCGCAGTCTCTACTCTAATTCAGCCAAAGGGTGTTCTATCAGGTTGAGGCCAGGACTCTGTGCAGGCCAGTCAAGTTTCTCCACCCCAAACTTGCTCATCCATGTCTTTATGGACCTTGCTTTGTGCACTGGTGTGCAGTCATGTTGGAACAGGAAGGGGCTTTCCCCAAACTGAAAAATAAGCCCACATCATAATCCCCCATCTGCCAAATCATTTGGACCAGTGCACATGCAAGGTCCATAAAGACATGGATGAGTGATTTTGGGGTGGAGGAACTTGATTGGCCTGGACAGAGTCCTGACCTCAACACAACAGAACACCTTGGGGATGAATTAGAGAGGAGACTGTAGGTCAGGCCTTCTCATCCAACATCAGTGCCTGACCTTACAAATGCACTTGGAAGAATGGTCAAACATTCCCATAGACACACTCCTAAACCTTGTGGACGGCCTTCCCAGAAGAGTTGAAGCTGTTACAGCTGTAAAGGGTGGGCCAAATGAGTTTTGAACCCAATACTAATACTGGGATGCCATTACAGTTCATGTGCGTTTAAAGGCAGGCGTTCCAATACTTAGGCCAATATATTGTATATTGCTTGCAACACTGAGCATGGCTATGGATTTAGGGCTGATTCACACCACAGAGATGCAGAAAACATGCGTGAGGCTGCCTGGTGGCTAAGTGGGTAGCAGTTCTGTCTAGTAGCACCTGGGATGTTGGTTCAATTCCCCAACATGCTAATCCTTGTGTTGAAGTTTATATGTTCTCCCTGTGTGGGTTTCTCACCACAATCCAAAAGACATGCTGGCATTCTATTTGTCTCTTGTCGAAATAGGTTCTAATGTAAGAAAGTTAATTTTGGACTTTATATTGGAAGCTCATTGCAACCATGGACTGATGTTAATGTTTGTTAGCACTAATCATGACCTGGGACTTGGACATTTCAAATTTTAGGGTTTACACTGCACAATACATATGCTTAGAAAACTGTTGCTTTGTTTATGTAAATGCAAATGGACTTTGATCTTTGTCCTGTAGTTGGAGATTTGATGCACATAGCCAAGGGCTAACACTGTTGCGAATAGTATTATGTGTTCCTGCTCATCAGGTGCAATCAATTTAGACATACATGAAGAGATGGATTGAAAGATACTGATGGGCGTGTACTTCTATTGGGCGTGTGTCAGTGTGCTAACAATACAACCTCTCTTATATAAAGGCCTGCAGTAGGGGGGTTCGTTTGGCCTGAGAAGGTCAGGTTTTTTGCTGTGATTTGTGGGGAAGAAGGAATGATATTGTGCATAATGACAAATGCCCAACTAGGGAGATTTGATGAAATTCTTGTGCATTTTTTTCAATCAAAAGTGGGTTTATGTGTCCATGCTGTCAATGTTGTGTGTGTATTGTTCCTGTCTGATCATGCAAACATCGTTTGGAAGCATCTGCTCATCTACTCTTTTTGATCTCGTTGTTTAATCGTGTACACCGAAATGCAGCTTCCAGCAGAACATGGTCACCAATATATGTATGTGTGGATTGTGGGATGGTGGTGGGTGTTTTGAATAAGTCTTTTGTAATATTATGTTGGAATGCTTTGTAAGAATGACTAAGTATGTCTCTATAATCTTGCAGATAAAAATGTGATGTGTTGCTCGTTATACACTGAAAGTAAAGCTGTGTCCACTCTAAGGTTTTGTCAAATTTTAGATTGTAAGCTCCTATGAGCAGGGCCCTTAAAATCCCATTGCTAAATGTAGCACCATGTATCCTGTTAAAATTTTTTCGAAGCTAGTAAATGAATGTAATTTTTGTTTTTCTGCTGGTAAAATAAAAGTACATTATTGAGATTTGTTGTGGTGTTTTTTTTTTTCTTCTACTTTTCTTTCTCTTTAGTTTTTGTGGGTGGTGGTTTTGGGAAAGTGCAATATCTCTTATATTTTATTTCAATATTTATTTGTGCACCAAAAAACGAATCTCTTTGCCCTTGTTCACATTGATTCTACTTTGAAATCACGCTACTTCACTTGAAGTAGCACGATTTCAAAGTAGCGCGATCTCAAATCGCATGACAAATCGCTCCAATGTAAACCTAGGCTTCTGCACACCTGCAAGTAAATGATAAAAGTGGAATCTTTATATATAACAGCTGTGGAGAATTGCAGGTAAGGAATTCAGCTGGTGGATAGGCAGTGTTGTATGTGTCAGCTTTAGTTCCCATTGGTGCGATTTGACATGTCAAAGCAGTGGCAATTGCACTGTTTTAATTGGTGCAACTTCGGGGTGCAATTTGTATTGATATCAGTGCAGAAACCTGCACAGATGTCTCTGAAATTCCCACCAGGAGGGTACTCACAATATACAGGTGCGTGAGTGCACCAGCCTTTCCAGAGTGTAGTATACAAAACAAACGCTCATATGGCATGCGGTGTGATGTGCTTCCTCTGCTCCTTTGCTGACAGCTCTGTCCTACCCACGCCATACGAGCGTTTGTTTTGTATACTACACTCTGGAAAGGCTGGTGCACTCACGCACCTGTATATTGTGAGTACCCTCCTGGTGGGAATTTTTAATTTACTTTTAATAAATCCTTGGCTATATCACATTATGGAGTTTTTTCTTTCTTTTATGGGAAACCATTGATGTCTTCTGAGAGGGTTGGAGTTTACATCAGCATACCCTGTATGAGCCCAGGAGTGGCTCCAATGCGTGTTTAGACACCGTTTAATTACCGTGTCACACGCTTAGAGGTGAGCACGATTGGGGGGGGTCACAGGAGAGCACGGAAGCATGCTTTATTGTGAACACCATTAAGGAGGAGCATGATGGACACTGATTTTTATGGACACTATATATTTGCACTTTATGTTTTGTTATCAATGAGCTGAATTTTATTTGTATGTGAACACTTGATTGCTACACAATTAGCACCTGGATTTTATATTTATAGTCATATGCATATATTGTTTTCCCTTTTTGCATGTTGCACTTTATAGTATACTTTCACAAAAGGACTGCATTTATTATATGGATTTGTGTTATATTGGCACTTTTTTGGTTTTATTATATTGATTTTTTTCAGCACAGTTCTACATTATATATTTTTTAGCAATTGGTATATATTTTTAGCAATTGTTTTATATTTTTATTTTTTAGCGCAGACACAATTACTTATATAATTTTGGTATGTACACGAAATGAAACGTGGTCAGTGTTTGCAGCTTGTCTGTAATTGATTTACATTCCAGAGGCATTAATCCATCTGTGGCTCGCAAGACCTTCACATAGTTTTTCTTTTGGTGGTATTTGATCGCCTCTGCGGTTTTCATTTTTTGCGCTATGAACAAAAAAAAGTGATAATTTTGAAAAAAACACAATATTTTCTACTTTTTGCTGTAATATCCCCATTTTTTTTTTAAAAAGCAAATTTTTTCTCAGTTTAGGCTGATATGTATTTTTCTACATATTTTTGGTAAGAAAACCCACAATAAGCGTAAATTGATTGGTTTGCGCAAAATTTATAGCATCTACAAAATAGGGGATAGATTTATAGCATTTTTATTATTTTTTTTTGCTAGTAATGGCGGCGATCTGCGATTTTTATCATGACTGCGACCTTATGGCAGCCACATCGGACAATTTTGACACACTTTTGGGACCATTGGCATTTATACTGCGATCAGTGCTATAAAAATGCATTGCTTACTGTAAAAATGTCACTGGCAGTGAAAAGGTTAACAATAGGGGGCGATCAAAGGGTTAATTGTGTTCCTTAGGAGGTGATTCTAACTGAAGGGGGAGTGGACTGACTAGAGGAAGTGACAGATTGTGGTTCCTAGCTGATAGGAACACACAATCTGTCATTCCTCTCAGAACAGAACACGGATTTGTGTGTTTACACACACACACACTTCTGTGTTCTGTCCTTCGCAATCGCTTATGGCCGGTGGTCATCGCGACCATTGGCCACGAGCATCAGCACCGCGTGCCTGCTATCCCAGTCCCAAGAGCCAATGTATAGCTACGACCTGCCGCAGTATAATGACAGGTCAGGCAGGTCGGCAAGCGGTCAATAGATTCAATAAACAAACAACTTTCCAAACTACGAATCATTATCACGAATATATATACATACATAAATATCGAATTTCAACTAATACGAAAGAAATTATAGCGGATATAACGAATGAATTCGACATGATTTGAGATTCAGTATAAGGAATATCGACACTCTACAGAAATAACAAACTGAAAACAAATTAACGTAACATAACAAATATAACAGAACAAAATTATGTATTTTACGAATGAAAATGAAACGAAACTAAACAAAATTTTCCGTTGTGCACAAGTCTAATGGTTAGTAGGGATGAGAACATCGGGCGTTCGCCTGTTCGCCGAATAGTGAAGAATTTGGGATGTTCGCGGCAAATTCGAAAGCCGTGGAACACCCTTTAAAAGTCTATGGGAGAAATCAAAAGTGCTAATTTTAAAAGCTTATATGCATGGTATTGTCAAAAAGAGTTTGGGGACCTGGGTCCTGCCCCAGGAACCTGTATCAATGCAAAAAAGTTTTGAAAACAGCTGTTTTTTCAGAAGCAGTGATTTTAATAATGCTTAAAGTGGCGTACCTGGTTTGTGTCTATAGTATGCCTGTAAAGTGGCACATTTTTCCCGTGTTTAGAACAGTCCCTGCACAAAATTACATTTCTAAAGGAAAAAAGTCATTTAAAAGTCTCGCGGCTATAATGAATTGTTGGTCCTGGCAATACAGATAAAAGAAGTCATTGAAAAAAATGGCATGGGATCCCCCCAGTCCATTACCAAGCCCTTTGAGTCTGGTATGAATATTAAGTGGAACCCCAAACCAAAATTTAAAAAAAAAATTCCACACCAGGCCCTTCAGGTCTTGTATGGATATCAAGGGGAACCCTGCGCCAAACTTTTCAAAAAAATGGCATGGGGGTCCCCCCAAAAATTCATACCAGACCCTTATCCGAGAACGCAACCTGGCAGGCCACAGGAAAAGAGAGGGGGAAAGAGAGTGCCCCCCTCCTTACGTAAATGGGTGGCCCCGCCCCCTCTGAAGCCCCTGGGAAAGCCATGGGGAAGTCCCCGTGCATCAGAGGGGGTGGGGTTACCCGGCAATGTCACCGTGTGGCCCCGCCCTCAGTTATAAAAGAACTGTCACCTGCGAGGACACGTCATACGGCGGGTGCCTCCCATGGAGGCGGGTCAGTCGCGGCTTTGTTTTTTTTGTTTTTTTAGGTCCGACGGCGGAGCAAGAGAAGAAGATGAATGGACTTTGTAGAACATTTTTATTTTTTTATTTTTTAATAAAGGGGCTTCCAGATTTCGATAAGCCCCCGCCCGCAGACCCCCACAGCCACCAAGCAAGGGTTGTGGGGATGAGGCCCTTGTCCCCATCAACATGGGGACAAGGTGCTTTGGGGGGCTACCCCAAAGCACCCCACCCATGTTGAGGGCATGTGGCCTGGTACAGTTCAGGAGGGGGGTGCTCTCTTGTCCCCCCTCTTTTGCTGTGGCCTGCCAGGTTGCGTGCTCGGATAAGGGTCTGGTATGGATTTTTGGGGGGACCCCCACGCCATTTTTTTAAAATTTTGGTGCGGGGTTCCCCTTAAAATCCATACTAGACCTGAAGGGCCTGGTATGGAATTTGGGGGGACCCCCCACGCCATTTTTTTTTACATTTTGGTGCAGGGTTCCCCTTAAAATCCATACTAGACCTGAAGGGTCTGGTATGGATTTTGAGGAGGACCCCCACGTCATTTTTTTTTGGTTCGGGGTTCCCCTTAATATTCATACCAGACCCAAAGGGCCTGGTAATGCACTGGGGCCCTTTGGTAAGGGCTACCATTTTTTTCTTACTTTTGCTTATGCTGCCTGTCCATTTTCCTTCTGTGTCTCTCAGGATGGTGAGTGCCATGGCGCGAATGCGCCGCTGTACTTGGTCTTTTCTCTTCCAGCGTAGCTGTGGATGGACTGGGCAGTGTTCCTGGCCGCTTGGCGCATGCGCAGGCATCCGACGCTCGCGGCGCCATCTTAGTTGTGGGGAAATATATGAAAGTTTGCCCTTAGTTAAGGTTGAAGTGTAGAAGGTGGCTGAGAGTCAGTGGGATGGCTGTTCCCGTCCCTCCTTCACACTTTAAAGGTCTCAGGTTTTCATTATAGCCTTAGGCTTTCCCCAGCAGGTTCAGCCTCTTGAGTGCTCCTCCAGTACATTCGCTTTGTATGGTGAGTACTCATTTTTGTTTTTTTTAAAGCTATTAGTCGTAATAACAAATAAGGGGGTTTATTTTTGTTTGGCAATGTTGTTTCTTGTAAAAAAAAAAAGGGGGGGGGGATTAACAAAAAAACCTTGATTTCTTAGGTAAGGGCTCGCACCTAAAAAAAAAAAAAGAACTTTTTATTTTTGAGCAAAAGAGTGCCTTACGCTGTTACTCTCGTTTCAGCCCTTTACGCCTAGACATGTCTAACAAGACTTCACAGTGGACAGTCCCTTCCAAGCTCCAGTCACAGTCGGTCGATTAGTTCCCAACACCGGTCTGATGGAAGGTTGGCATCTAAAAGACGTCGGTCACCTAGTCCTTCCAGACGAGAAAGTTCAAAAAAATGCCGAGCTTGTGGTGCAACCCCGATGCCAGATAAACTAATCTGCAAAGATTGTCTGCGAGGTTATGCCTATCAAGAAAGAGCTGAAGTCAAGCAGGTCACGGACTTAATAAAGAAAGTGGTAAAAGACTCATTAGCTGAGCTAATGGACTCATCTCCCTCGCAGGTCATAGCAAGTGATCAAGCGCATCCTTCGGAGCCATCCCTGCCTGGCCCATCATCAGCAGTGGTCGCTTCAGTACCACCTCCCCGACAACAGGGGAGAATGGCGAATCAGAGGATTCAACAGAGGAATCGGAGCCTTCAGGCTTCAGCTTCTCTTTAGTACAACCTTTTGTTTCCGTCAAAACCCCGTCTACTTCAATGTCCATCTTGGACCATCCTAACCACCGATGTGAGCTTGTTGGGTTGGGGAGCACACTGCAATTATCTTGCAATACAGGGAAAATGGGACTTCCCGACGAAAGGAATAGTCTCCAACATCTTAGTTAAGAGCAGCTTTTCTAGCCCTGGTGAATCTGAAAGATCATCTTCGACAGAAGTCTTAATACGCCTAGACAACAGGGAAGCAGTGGTAGTGGTTTGCTGAGGGAAGTAGAGCCCATTATGTTGTGGGCAGAAAAGAATCTGCTGGATCTGAAGGCGGTCTACCTGTCGGGCCATCTGAACAAAGAAGCAGATCATCTGTCTCGTTATTTTCAAGACGACAATGAATGGTCTCTTCACCCGGCAGTCTTCGACTGGATCTTGAATTTACAGATTCCTCCAGAGATAGACCTGTTTGCCTCGGCAATAAATGCCAAGCTACCATGATTTCTTTCTCGCCTACCTCATCCTCGGGCGGAAGCAGTGGATGCATATGCCTTCCCTCCCCGGCCCTTGATCACGAGGTTCCTGCTCAGGTTGTCGAAAGAACCAGTCAAGGTGGTAACGATTCTACCATACTGGCCGAGGAGGTCATTATTGCCTTGGGCAATATCCCTCAGTACGTGTTGTCCTCTCAAGATTTTTATTCTACCTCCGCTGCTCTCACAAAGGAGATTCGAGCACCCAGCCCCTCACAAACTGAATCTGCATGTCTGGATGTTGAAAGGGAAAGATTCCAGTCTTTAGGATGCTCTTCTAGTGTCATTTCAACTCTTTTAAAGGCCAGGAAACCTTCCACAAATTATGTGTATTCAAAGATCTGGAATAAATTCAAGTTATTTATGGGAAGCAGAGGTTCAGCCCCCACAGATCCGTCTACTGCTCTCCTCTTGGATTTTTTACAATCTGGCCTGGACCTTGGTCTCAGTTTAAGTCCACTCAAGGTTCAAGTGGCAGCTATTTCGGCAGCTACCCAAAAAAGATGGGCAGAAGAGTCGCTCATCGTTCAATTTTTCAAAGCAGTTAAAAAGATTTGTCCGCCAGTAAGGCGATCCTTTCCGGCTTGGGACTTGCCCTTTATCCTGGACTGTCTGATGTCTCATCTTTTTGTTCCTCTGGAAACTGCTTCACTATGGAACCTAACGCTCAAGACAGCCTTTTTAATTGCAATAACCTCAGGGAAAAGAACTTCAGAGTTGCAAGCGTTAGGGTCAGAAGATGATCACATTTATTTCTTCCCGGATAGAGTGGAACTACGGATAGTACAAGGTTTTGTCCCAAAAGTTTCTTCTCTGTCCTCTCTATCAGAATTTTGGGCGCTACCTACTTTTACGGATCCACTCTCAGGCGCTTTACAAGAACTGGACATTGCCAAAGTTCTAAAATGCTACCTGCAAGCCACAAGTCTGTTTAGAGCATCAAACAGATTGTTCGTTCTGCCTTGGGGCAGAAATAGGGGGAAGGAAGCCGCTCCAAGAACAATCGCCTCCTGGATTTGCAAGTTGATTCAAAAGGCGTATAGGGCTAGAGGGATGGATCCTCCGGTGGTGAAGGCCCACTCAACTAGGGCAGTTTTTGCATCATGGGTGGCAAGGGCCAACGTTTCTCTGGAAACTATTTGCAAACCAGCCTCGTGGTCATCCCCAAACACATTCATGCGTCACTACAGGATTGACCCAGGGGCACTCACTTCGGTGGAATTTGGAAGAAGGGTGATTGAGTCAGCTCTTGTGTTGCCTTATTAAAAATTTTCTTATGAGCTTTACCCACCCTGTTGTTATCTATTCATTTTATCACAGGTTTGCTGCCATGGAGGCACCAGGAAAACGGAAAATTGTATAATACCTACCGTAATTTTCCTTTCATGGTGCCTATCCATGGCAGCATACATGCACTCCCATGGTATTCGATGTAATAGGAGACTGCTATTGGCGGGTAGAGTTGTCTTTTTATAATGTATTAACTATCCTGAGGGGAGGAGTCCGGGGTGGAGCTTATCACAGGTATGCTGCCATGGATAGGCACCAGGAAAGGAAAATTACGTTTTTTTTCCTTTTAGAAATGTCATTTTGTGCAGGGACTGTTCTAAACAAAAAAATACACCACTTTACAGGCATAGTATAGACACCCTGCAGGTACGAAATTTAAAGGCGTATTTCACTTTTATTGTTTCACTTTAAGCATTATGAAAATCACTGCTCCCGAAAAAATGGCTGTTTTTAAACTTTTTTTTGCATTGATACATGTCCCCAGGGGGAGGACCCAGGTCCCTAAACACTTTTTATGACAATAACTTGCATATAAGCCTTTAAAATTAGCACTTTTGATTATTCATGTTCGTGTCCCATGTTCATGTTCGTGACTTTAACGGTGTTCGGGTGTTCGAACAAATTTTTTGCCTGTTCGCATGTTCTTCTGCGAACCGAACCGGGGGTGTTCGGCTCATCCCAATGGATAGTTGTAAAAGACTCTTGAACATGCATCTTAGCAAAAACCATATATGGGGATATGGGAAATTATTTTCTACATGCACACACACACCCCAAACATGTTGAACTGGATGGAATGTTGTCTTTATTCAACGTTACTTACTGTGTAACTATGCAACTATGTAATGATATATTTGCAAGAAATGGCGGGTAAGTCCGTAATTAGATAAGGCACCTCATCCCTAAAATTTATTTATTGCAAAAAAGGAAAGTACCAGGTGGCAAGGGATTATTACGGTGCCAATGTTAATTCAAATAGAAAGGGAAAATCTTTCAATTATATAAGAAAAAGGATACATTTTATTACAAAATCTCAAATACACAAATTGTATACATACAAAAGTAATCAAATTTGAACATTAAAAATAGGGAGCACAACAATTATAGTAATAGCCGAGCTGGTATAGGCCTACAGTACATAAGCGGGTCAAGTCTTTCCTACATGTTTCGCCAAGACATTGGCTTCCTCGGGGAAACAAGACATGACCAGTATAAAGGATAACTCTATAAAGAGAAAATATAACAGAAACATATATTTAAAATATAAGATATAACACAGTAGATGCATTATATGTGAAATTGAGAGTAAGAACATGGCAAGTCAAAAACACCTCCCCCACGCACAAATCAGTTGGAAATCAACACCCCCAGTGTCCCAATGGACCCCATACATACCCCAATGCACCCGGCCGGGTTTCTCGGCAAAGGATGTGCCAGGGAGGCAGCAACCTACCACCTACGTAAGGTGGCCACAGGGGGTAGAAGGCGGCCAATAAAAACTAAAAAAAAAAAGAAAGGAGTAATAAATAAGAAAAATGATACGACTGAGACAACATGGCTCACTTAGAGCCAATTGTTAGTCTCAAAAAATGAGCCAACATGGCCTCCATACGTACCACAAATAAGTCTGGAGAGAATTAAAAGAACAGGGGCGCTGGAGGTGTAAGAACAGTTCCTATCAGTCAGGATTTCATCCGCAATATTGGAGCTTTATGAATGGAGACACTATTGCAGTAAAAAGAGGAAAATAAATACTAATGCAAAAAACAAAAAAGGAAACTAAAAATAGTTAACAGACTGTGACTTACCTATCAAACATAAATCAAAGATCGAGCTGTAAGTATTAAATGTGAAGCAGTGCCTAGATAATAAACCAGGCAAGCTCCAAATATTACAAATAGAAAAACTTACAGAGAAAGAGAACAGACGAAGATATTACTAGAAGGATAACCTGATTATATAGACTGAAACAAATCAGATACGTGAGGCTAGTAAAGCCTCAGCGTAATAAACATACCTGATATAAGGAGATGATGGTAGCAGCACCCCTGAAACCAGTGAGGCAACGCTGGCTAGAGCAGCCTTTATACCTCCACCCGGTCGACGTGTAGCGTCACCGACCGGGATCGGATAGAGGGCGACCAACGCACCTGCACAAAAGCCCTACTAGAGAGCCTACAACCCCCATAAGGCTGTGCGTGACGCAACAGCGCCACACTCGCACGAACACTGCCAGAAGGAGGACCACAGGCGGGACAGCAGTGCACTATCCAATAGGGATAGATTAGGATGGAATAATCCACAGAGTGGACAGATGTAATTGTAGGCGAAGATGGTCCGAGGCAGGGATAGAGGCAGCGTACGGAGGTCGAGAGGTGGGTCCAAATGTGAAAACACACAGACCCTTGGGTGTCCATACAGCCACATGTGGTGATAAAAGGACCAGCCAAGCGGGCAGACCCAATTCACAGAAAAAACACAGCTGGGGCAAAGAGAGGGTGCCAGGAGATAGAACAAGGAGATAGATGGGAAATATAGATAAGGAGGAGAGTGGGATAAGAAATAGCTGAAAGGGCTCCAATATCAGCAAAACTAACCCATGACCTGCCCATGCAGGGACCCTCAAGTTCACGTAAACATGCAACAATATCAACTTAAATTGAAATGCAAAAATAAAAAATAAAAATGAAAAACAAAATAAAAAAATAAACAATACTTAACTTCATCAAATAAAAATTTACAAATATTAATGATATGATAAAGAATCCCTCAAAATAGTTTGAAATAAAAAAAAAAAATATTTGAAAATTTAAACTCAATCACACTATTTCTATTATAATAAAGAACCTGGAAGCTGTATAGACGGATCCAACAGATGGTAGGTGGATTCTACAAGAGGAGCAGGGAATTGACAGATTGGAAGTCCAGGAAAAGGTATAAGCCTACCTGGGCTAGGAAGATAGAGTGAGGGCCATGGGATCAGACAAAAACCTAAAACCTAAGGTAAACCAGCCCAAAATGAATTAAACAAAAAAACGGGTATAAGGAGTATATCCCGAAGATACCAAAATTGTATATAACGTTATAATCCAAAACGCAACTATAAAAAGAATTTGAAACTGATATACTCATTTAAACCCGGGTATTTGATAGCGTCAAGGATATGTATCCATTTGGTCTCCAACTGAAGCAAAAGAGTATCAATGTCACCAACACGTATATGTGGTGGTACATGTTCAAGTGCGGCAAAACGAACAAAACTAGGATCAAAATTATGTTGATAACCAATATGTCTATTTAAATCTGTGAAATTTACTATGTGGCTGGGCGGCCCTCAATGTAATACAGCACCTCATCCCAAAAATTTAAAAATCAAACCAGAAAAAAGGGAATACAGGGATTATGACGGTGCCAGGAAGAACACAATATATTCAAATATTGAAATAAGTAATTTTTATTAGTACACAGAAGTTGTAAATAAAAAGCAATAGAATCACAAAGACATGGTGTGCATAAATTCTAAAAACATATCTGTAGCGAACTTCACGTTACTTGGCCTCATAGATGTGATGGCCAGTGCAGTAGGTAGGTATTTTAAGTGCCCGACATGTTTCGCCAGTGTTGGCTTCCTCAGGGATAGATCATTAATACTTAAAGCGCTACAGTAATTCTATAGAAAGAAATATAACAATCAGTATACATACTGGGATAAATGATACATTGAATACAAGAAGGATATCAAAGATCTAAATATACACATGTTTGCGAGCCGTCAGTGTGGACTAACCCCCACCACCAACCAAAGGGCACCAAGGAGACTTCCTCACACATGCAACACCAGATAGCCCAAACCTCCCACACAACACACAAAAAAGCAACCCCCCAACCAGACATTCTAAAGATGGAAATAAAGTACCTGCAAGTCACCAGGAGGGTGCCACACACCTCCAGGGCCAAGCCTCCAGCATAGATCACAGTAGGTAGCTGCAGGGGGCAATAGGAAAGGCCTGGCCGAATGTATGTCTAAAAGGTATAATTATTTACAAATGAATTCATGATCATAGTTTCTAAGGGGGTCATATAGCCCCCATTCGTTAATAAATAAAGAGATTATATAGGACTAACATAGTCTCTAATTAATTTACTTACAAAGAGACACTCCTTAAAGTGAATAACAGGACACCGGTAGATCCCTGGCGTTGAAAAAAACCTTTTTTCTTTCAACAGCAACAGAAAGCGTATCTCTATAAGTTAGATAAAGAAAGGATAGAGAATTTTGTGACATTATAAAATTATCTAAGGGGGAGTGTGGTTGCAAGTTGCACTTTAGCTAGTCAATAAATGGATTAAACCAACAATAAGCAAAGTAAGTTTGACACTTACCATTAAGTAAATATAGAATGAAATGCTGGGCTAAGAGAAAGCCTACAGCCAGTTGCAACGCCAAATGAGATAAACTGAAGGACAAAGGATAATGTCAGCAAAAAGTAAATCGGTTCATACCCCAAATATAGATGGTTCATAAGGATGCCTACCGGATCAGATGGCAATAAGTACGTCGGTGTCCTGTAACATCCCTGGCGTGTGTACTGGCCTGGGATGCCGGCCTTCTAATGCCCCCCACACACGTGCGGCGTCTGATGTTACCGCACGTGTGAGCGGACGAAAAGAAGCCACTGCGCATGCGCCACTCGCATATCCCTCCAGGCCTACAAGGTCCAGAGGGCATTGCGGTGGTGTCTATGGTGATGTGTAAACACATCACAGACATGATGCGGTAACCAGCCACCGCTAAAGGCAGCATGATACCTGGAAGGTGGTAACAATTTCCAATGTGCCGTGGCTAGGGCGGGCAGAGGAGAATCCAATTCCCTTGAGTGTCCATACAGCTAAATGTGTCCTTGACAGGGGGCTGAAAGCACCAGATCGGGTGCGCATCCTCCACAGCAAAGTACAGGGGCCCAAAGGCAATAGAGAAACCAGAGGGGGGAAGGAGAAGGGAGGGGAGGGGAAACCCCCATAAGGCTGTGCGTGACGCAACAGCGTCACACTCGCACGAACACTGCCAGAAGGAGGACCACAGGCGGGACAGCAGTGCACTATCCAATAGGGATAGATTAGGATGGCATAATCCACAGAGTGGACAGATGTAATTGTAGTCGAAGATGGTCCGAGGCAGGGATAGAGGCAGCGTACGGAGGTCGAGAGGTGGGTCCAAATGTGAAAACACACAGACCCTTGGGTGTCCATACAGCCACATGTGGTGATAAAAGGACCAGCCAAGCGGGCAGACCCAATTCACAGAAAAAAAACAGCTGGGGCAAAGAGAGGGTGCCAGGAGATAGAACAAGGAGATAGATGGGAAATATAGATAAGGAGGAGAGTGGGATAAGAAATAGCTGAAAGGGCTCCAATATCAGCAAAACTAACCCATGACCTGCCCATGCAGGGACCCTCATGTTCACGTAAACATGCAACAATATCAACTTAAATTAAAATGCAAAAATAAAAAATAAAAATGAAAAACAAAATAAAAAAATAAACAATACTTAACAACTTCATCAATAAAAATTTACAAATATTAATGATATGATAAAGAATCCCTCAAAATAGTTTGAAATAAAAAAAAAAAATATTTGAAAATTTAAACTCAATCACACTATTTCTATTATAATAAAGAACCTGGAAGCTGTATAGAGGGATACAACAGATGGTAGGTGGATTCTACAAGAGGAGCAGGGAATTGACAGATTGGAAGTCCAGGAAAAGGTATAAGCCTACCTGGGCTAGGAAGATAGAGTGAGGGCCATGGGATCAGACAAAAACCTAAAACCTAAGGTAAACCAGCCCAAAATGAATTAAACAAAAAAACGGGTATAAGGAGTATATCCCGAAGATACCAAAATTGTATATAACGTTATAATCCAAAACGCAACTATAAAAAGAATTTGAAACTCATATACTCATTTAAACCCGGGTATTTGATAGCGTCAAGGATATGTATCCATTTGGTCTCCAACTGAAGCAAAAGAGTATCAATGTCACCAACACGTATATGTGGTGGTACATGTTCAAGTGCGGCAAAACGAACAAACCTAGAATCAAAATTATGTTGATAACCAATATGTCTATTTAAATCTGTGGTGGTTAATTGTTTAAATAGTGACATTATATGGTCCTTAATTCATTTGAAAAAAGGATGTTTCGTCTTGGTGACGTAAAAGCTTCCACACTGGCAATAAGCCAGTTAGACAACTCCCATGGTTTTGCATGTAACTTTATGTTTCAATGTGAAAACATGATCATTGGGAAGAACAACAGTTCTACAGTTAGAGATAAAGGGACACACGTCACATTGCCCACAAGGGAATGTACCTGGAGATATAGGCTTAGCAACGCTTCTAGACAGATGGTGACTGGTTACCAAACAGTCCCTGGTAGATCGGGACCATCAAAAAGTAACCTCAGGGCAAGGCTTAATATATTTTTTGATGGTGCTATCAGCCATAAGTAAAGGCCAGTATTTAGTTAGGATGTTTTTCATCTGGACATGTTGTCGAGAAAATTGGGTAATAATTCGAACCGGCTGATCAACAGCTGGTGATTTTTTTAGAATAAATAAGGGCTTTTCTATTCAATGTAGATACTTTGTTAAAGTATTTTTTCAAAATAGACCTACTATAGCCTCTTTGATGTAGTCTAGAATAAAGGTCATTGTCTGCATGATGAAAATCAGCGTCAAGTGTACAATTTCTTTTCAAACGTAAAAATTGACTATACAGAATGCTGTCCGGCAGGGGACATGGATGTGCACTGCTGGCATGCAAAATCGTATTGCCGGCAGAGGGCTTACGATAAAGTGAAGAATGGATAATTTCCTCAACATTAACATAAATTTGTAAATCAAGGAATTTATTCCTCGCTTGACTACATTCCATTGTAAATTTCAAATTGTACATATTAATAGCCAGTAAGTCCATCATCCGTGAGAGTTCATCC
The DNA here is from genome assembly GCA_037952925.1 of Lithobates clamitans. Taxonomy (NCBI): domain Eukaryota; kingdom Metazoa; phylum Chordata; class Amphibia; order Anura; family Ranidae; genus Lithobates; species Lithobates clamitans. The sequence continues at coordinate 8,102,096 of JBBGZY010000221.1, read as the reverse complement.
CTGGTACCAGTCCAGAAGATTAAAATATCGTCTATATAGTGATGCCATGTAAGAACATGCTGGAGTAAATCAGATAATTGATCATTGGCAAAAAGTTCCCTCTCCCACCCCCCAGGTACAAGTTGGCATAGGAGGGGGCACACTTGGTCCCCATAGCCACACCCTGCACCTGGAGGAAGTGGGAGGATGCTATAATGCTATATTTGTTAAAATTAAGATGTTCCAAAATAATAGTTCAGTCTCAGTGCCCTTTACTTATAAAAATATCCCTTGTGCCAGAAATAATTATTAGACATAGCCATGTCCAATCCATCTAAAATGAGTTGTACTTGGGATTGTTTTAATTCTGATAGTTTCCAAAGCCCACTTAGTGGGCAGTAGATCGTCACATTGGGGTTGATTTACTAAAACTAGAGTGCAAAATCTGGTGCAGCTCTACATAGAAACCAATCAGCTTCCAGGTTTTATCTTTAAAGCTTAATTGAACAAGCTGAAGTTAGAAGCTGATTGACTACCATGCACAGCTATACCAGATTCTGTGTGCTCCAGTTTTAGTAAATCCCCCCAACTGTTTAATAGTAATATGAAGTAACAATGTCAACTGTCACTAAAAGACTCTGGTCACTAACCCGGATGTTTTGCAAAACATTGATGAAATCTTTATTTTTTTTTAAAAGGCCCCCTTTACTTGCCAGAGGTTGAAGTAATATATCAACATATTCCCCCAATCTGGAATATATGGAATCGATACCGCTGATAATTGGTTGACCCGAAGGGTTGCTTTTGTTTTTGTGTATTTTGGGTATTTGGTAAATGACTGGTATTCTGGGAGCTTTAATATTCAGGTACTCAGCTTAGCTTAGTTTTTATTCAAAACCTTTTCTCTGGTTCATTTTTGACTAATACTTCCAATCCTTTCTTTAGTTTTTTTTTTTGTAGGACCCCCTGATAATTTTTTTGTAGGTTGTGGTGTCTTCCACTATTCTCTGAAGTCCCTTCTCTTACACTTCTTTGGTAAGAATGACCAGCCCTCCTCTTTTGTCAGCTGGTCGAATGACCACCCCTTTCCTGCCTTCCAATAATTTATTACCTCTCTTGATGTCCTCAACTTTCCTCTTTCTTTATGGGGGATGTAATTAGCCATAAGTGTACAAATAACAAAGGCACCTTTCCTTATATAATCAAAAACAACCAGGGTAAAAAGAATATTTTTACATCCTCAATTGAGTATGAGGTATATACTGTGGTCATCTGCAACATATTGGGAACAACAAAATGTAAAGTGACTCTTTAATGGCAATTAGCACTCCACATTTCTTCTTAAATGTATTGGCAATAAATATATCCATGTTTGTTAAAGTTTTAAAGTCAGGGATTTGAGAAAGGGAGGGGTGCTTTTTTGGCTAGGAATCATTATAGTCAGGGGGATTTTCCAACCTTTATTAAGTGGGGGCATCTTCCTAGATTGGTGAAGTAGTTTCGTACGGCAGTTCCACTTATAAATGACCTTTTTGTTCCACAAAACCTTTGTCAAAATCAGGTGTTTCTTATGTTGGATGCTTAATTGTGATAGATTGATATATAGAGAGATCCAATGGCATTTCTCAGGAAGTGGAGGGTTATTTCTTACTTCACTAGATATGATATCTGGAATAAAATTTGGTTAATGGTTCTATGGGCACTATCACGAGAGGCTCCATATTGTTAACAAGGCTCTTAAAAGTTGCTGAAAGTATGACTGTAGCACGGGTTGTAAGATATTTTCAGGAACACATTTACATTTAAAAAGAGAGAAACAAGAAAAGGCGCCTCTTAGTAAAGCTGTATATTTAATGATAACATTCCATTAAAGCCACTCACATGTAAAACTTAGTTAGTCCGGCGTGGGAAGCTTCAGTATAGCTATACAGGATAGCGTCCTCCTCTGTCATATAGTCTCACTCCTTTCTCTTGCTGCCGGCCGGTCTGTGTAGCGCGGACTTCCGGGATTCAGCGAGACTCCAGAACGAGGCTTGGACATCCGCCGAGCAGTCGATAGGAGGACTGGGACGCTGGAACGCAAATCCAATTGTATTCGCTGTACTGCCGAAAAGCAACGCGTTTCGGAGCATGCGCACTAGAGCGCGCTCCTTTCTCAAGCTAAGGAGATGGTATTACGTTGCAGCCTATTTAATTGCTCTCATAGCACCGCCGCCTAATGGTTACTAATATAATTACAGGAAAATTAGTAACCATTAGGCGGCGGTGCTATGAGAGCACTTAAATAGGCTGCAACGTAATACCATCTCCTTAGCTTGAGAAAGGAGCGCGCTCTAGTGCGCATGCTCCGAAACGCGTTGCTTTTCGGCAGTACAGCGAATACAATTGGATTTGCGTTCCAGCGTCCCAGTCCTCCTATCGACTGCTCGGCGGATGTCCAAGCCTCGTTCTGGAGTCTCACTGAATCCCGGAAGTCCGCGCTACACAGACCGGCCGGCAGCAAGAGAAAGGAGTGAGACTATATGACAGAGGAGGACGCTATCCTGTATAGCTATACTGAAGCTTCCCACGCCGGACTAACTAAGTTTTACATGTGAGTGGCTTTAATGGAATGTTATCATTAAATATACAGCTTTACTAAGAGGCGCCTTTTCTTGTTTCTCTCTTTTTTGCATATCTGGAGCTGCTTCATCTCCCTTTAAAAAGGCTGCCCTGCATATAGACTGTTCATATCTCACAAAGAGCAGTTTGCTCTAAAGGACATTCTTGTGATAACATAGATAGATGATGAACATTGGGACTTGCGCTGCTTGTTTTTTATTTCTTGTGTACATTTACATTTAATACTGTTATATCTTGAGCAATCTTCTATAGCTGCAAGTTTGGATTTAGGCTGCTGAATCAGATCATTGTATGCTGAAGAACATTCTCCCATTTTGTGGCTCAATGTGACAGATCTTGGATGGCTAGATCAAGTCTTGTTACTAGCACAGACATCTTGTTGCAGTGAGCTTCCTAATGAGAGGAGCATAGCTTTAATGTAGCCCTGTTCTCCTATAGAATGGTCCTCTAATCTTAGACTGTACTACAAGATTCATCAGTTTTTCACCACTGTCTGGTGCAGTAGAGTGATCAGGACTGTCCTCTCCTCTCCTGGGTTTGCTTTTGACTGAGTTGTGAGTAGAAGAGTGTAGGCAGGTGAAGTTTGTTGTCTCCACTGTAGGTGGTGCTCAACTGCAGAGGGAAAGGAAGTCATGAGGAACATGGTTCCACTATAGTTTCCTGAATTACTGGGGCAGCAATTCAATTGGATGCTGGTTGCCCAAGTGACTCTATTTAAGGCTCTGACCCCTGGGTTTGATACGTATTTGCATGTGGGTAGTGTAGGGACAAGTTACCCATCTGTCAGGGACAGCATTGGCGGCAGGAAAAGGTTCCAGTCAAGGAGGGAAAGCTTAGGGCTCCGCACTGTTCTTGGACACCTTACTGTCTGGGCTTGGGATGGGCAGGACGCATTCTGCCCCTTCAGACAGGGCTGAAGCCTGCTCCCCTATAGGCTGATGGTATCTGTGAGTGTTCCCGGTTGGGCCTCCTCCCACTGGGTTGTTGGGAACTGTTTGCCTTTACTTCAATACAAGTTCTACCATTTGCTCCTGGACTGTGTGTGTGTGTGTTATTGCCCCTGCACCATGCTGCACCCATCCACAAGAGCATAGGGTAAGGACTCATGGGACCTAGTTCCAGTTTTGTGTGTAGTTGATCTAAAGTCTCCTGAAATCATTCAGCTGGAGGATGAGAGGGAGGGGGTGATCAGAAGTGGCTAGCAGAGCTTCTCCTCCATCTTGTGACTCCTGTGGGCCCACTGTTGAAAACAAATCTGTCAGTTTGTGAAACTAAAAGCATTTATTACACCGAAATGTCATATTCCTGATATATGGCTGCTGTGCCATGTAATTGTATGCAAAAGTATTGTGTTCTCTTTGTATGCTTCCTTTATGTGAAATTCATGGTGTCCCTCTGCTTTCCTATTAAACACACTCAGCAGGAGTGGTCAGTCAGTGGTCAGTTCCCTAGCTATGCTATCCAATGATCAGACTTGTTTGACAAGCCCCTCCTGCACAGCCATTCACTGGGAAGCTTAGTGTGCTGCTGTTTCTCCCCCCCCCCCCCAGCTCTTATGCAGCTGAGAACAGAGGGACTGTGATCAAGTATAAAAAGGCAAAAAGGGTATTTATAATGTTTTTTTATATCTATCTAAAAATGTTTTGCTTTTCATTTCTATTCTAAACTGAATGGGTTGTTTTGCAAGGTGAGCATTTTACAATCACTTTACATTCAGTCCTTCATCACTTGCGTAGTGATATATGATGTTTAGTAGGTAGATAATTAATTAGTAGTTATTATAATGATGATGTAATTACTCTTCCACAACAACCCAATTCTTCTAGAGAGATGTACTTTATTGACTTCCAACGCAGAACAAGGTCCAAAGTCCACAGATGACAAAAATCCGACAGAGTAAATATAATTTAGAGTCCCATGTTCCTAGATCTGCGCCTTCATTGTCACACACAGACAAGACTGACTGCCAATTTGAATAGTCGCCCCTGAAATACTAGTACACTAGGAGGGAGTTTCTGCTAGGTCAACCCAAAATACTCTTTGATCTTATTGTTACCCCCTCAAGTCTAATTACCATCAATAAATACTTCTTCTATGGTCCTTTAAACAATGTACCCTTTGAAATGTTCAATTAGGTTTACATGCCATACCTCACACACCTAGGTAGACTTGCATAAGATCAACATATCAAAGGGTCTTCAGCTGTCCCCTTGATATGTTAAAATTCAGTTGGCTCGGACAACATAACTGAATTTCTGGTCAACATGGCACTCCAATACAACATTATACATAAATCAGCCAACATATTACAACATATATCCCCACTTCTAACTACTAGAACGGACCCATAAATCAAACAACAAAAATATCATTATGATTTAAGGTACTGAATGCTTTACAATGGCTCATATAAAATATGAAGTTGAAACTGGTTACATCTCTCTTCGCCAGCCTCCAAAATATCCCCATGAAACAGTTATGGTCTAAAAGTTTTATATTATCTAATGACTGGAAAAGGATTTGGTAAACATCAGTGGCCCATATAGCTGTTAGGCCTTATTTTATCACATCAAGATCTTGAATATTGCACAAAAGCTGATGTCACAGTCCATTCTTCGGTCTGACTTCCTCACACCTCTCACCATAAGTAAACTTGGTATGCTCTGGGAGCTCCAATCCACATAAGTCCAGGATTCTCTCATCTCCAGGCTCAAGCTTTTCATTTTTAAAGATGCTTTTACACAAACATTCTACTTTCATCTTTATAGTAAGAAGAACCATCAATGTACGAGAACTCACTTTCAAGGTCAAAAGGTTTGGATACGGCAGTAAAAACTGTGCTGCAAACTATTTCCTTGCACTTGACATTCATGAGTCCATCTTGCAAGCATTTTTCAATTCACATCTGCTTCTTTCCATTTCCTATTTGAGCAATGATGACTGGTTGTGTACCTGTCAAGTACCAGACTTTGTTGATTACCAGCCACAATTTGCTTTTGTAATTTGCTGTAGGCTGACCCCTCATAGAGCAGTTACTTGGATCATTCAGTCCATAATTACACCTGAATGGTATACCAACATATACATATACCCCCACACGATGGTTCAGATAGAATCAGCTTGACATCAGTGTTTATCAGATCTTCTATCCAGACAAAGCGGCAGTTGAAATTCTTGCCAGTATCCTCACCATAAAAGTTAGAAAGGTCTTTTTCATCCATATATGTCATAGTCTTTAGCATATTATAAACAACTGATTCAACAAAGTTTAAATCATGACTAGAGTGATGAATTTCACTCACCCCTCTTATAAATTTAGGAAAACCACCCAACATACTATTCTATTCAGTCTAAGTATACAAATACTCAGACACCCAGTAACTTATGCTATGCCAAGCCATTGTGCAGCATCTCACCTTAAATGTCAAATATATTGATCAATACGTATTATGTAATATGTACAGATGTTATAAAAATTATTTTATGTTTAAATGATTCTCTTTGGTTTTAAGATAAAGTTCAAGAAATAAAACATAATGAAAATAAAAAATGAAAAGCAAAATATATCAGGAAAAGGAAGAAAAATTAAAAATTAGCGCGTTGAAGAAAAAAGAAAAAAGGTCCATTGCTTGATGAATATTGAGAGAGTCCATGAATTCTTTATAATTACTTGTATAGTGATATATTGTCTATTCAGCGTTTCTCCCCCACTAGCCAGCAATTTCAGACTGTGCTTCTGCTATTCACATGCAAGCAAGTATCTCCGGCAATATCTGAAAGACAAAAAACTCTCCAACAAAACTAATTAGCAAGGTCCTTAAACGTTGTTTGAAGTTAAAACAAAGCACTATTTACACATTTACAGTTTGAAGCTAATTCACCCCCACAGCTAGAGAAGTGTCATTTGCATTCAAAAACAGATCTGGAGAATGTACATCCTGTACACCCTTCAAATGCTCTAATAATGTATCACGTTCCCCTCTCATCTTGTCATGCTCAACCTTCAGGTGGTCATATTTCTGTTTTAACTGAGAAAACGGTATCCAGGTCTTGGACCTTTTCTTATTATTATTTTGGTCAGCTCTGTTTTTCATATAATTATCACCTATATGTGACCCGGTGTCTCCTCTCTGGGTGTTATCATAGGATATCATCTTCTGATCTTTATGTTCAGTATTTGTCCTAAACAATGTGGCTAAATCAATTTTGACAGCCTGCTCATTTGACTTTCTCCATAAATGGTCTGCTCTCAGCAATATGTCTTTTAAATCATGAGGATTTGGGGTAACTAATAAAATATTTTGTTTGATATTTTCATGCTACGCATCTAGAAACATACTCATATGTATCAAGCCCCCACGCTCAAATGCAAGATTATTACCGACCAATAATTCCATAATAGTTGCTATCCTGTGTGACAATTCATAGGGGGATTCACTTTGCATTTGTTGGATCTTCCCATGAATAGTAACATCAGAACGTACACCATACAAAACACATAATAATTCCAGTAATATGTCCCTTGTCCTCAGAGGCTGAGTACAGATTTGTTTAATTCTCATCCAAAGACCACTTCCTATAGAATGTTGCAGAACTCTTTCTAAGTCAGATGGGTTGAGATTGTACTTATCTCTGACCTGCTGCACGTCACAAAACCATTTTAAAAATCTGTTTAAATCATGGCAGGGAATCATTCCTATTTCTTTAAGAATTGCATCTAATATTCCTTTGGTTTCAAAGGCTTCATTGCAAGCTGAACTTCACCTGTATTATTATTATTGTTATAAACTGTGGTGGTCACAGTGGGTGCAGCTGGCAATGAATTATCAGATTTAATATGAGGTTCTGTTTCATTTGATAGAAAGTTTGTGTCTGTATTTTGCTGCAGATTGCTGAATCCAAGATTTGATGCATATTTGCATTCCTGAGATCTCTTCTCTAATTCCATAATTCTTCATTTTAATCTCCAATTTTCCTCTGATAATTCATCACAACGTTTAGATTTCTCAAGCAAAGCTCCCCCAATGGTAACTGCATGCAATTTTAAATTTACTGTCTCAGTGTCTGATTGGTTTTGTAACCTCTCACAAACCTTGTTGCTATTATCAATTGCATTCTGTAACTGGGTAATTTCCTCAACCTTACCCTTCAAAGAACTTTCCATTGTTAAACAGCAAGATAATAAGCCCTGTATAATACAACCTTTCCTTTTACTTTCTGAAATTTTGCTATCAAAAACATTTTTCTCTAAAAATTCCTTCATCATAGTCCACGTCTGCTTACATTTTTCTGGAATTTCATAAGGACCGCCATGGCGCTTAATACATTTTAATACCCATCTGTTAACTTCATCAGAACTGACACTAGCTTCACACTGAGTAAGCATTTTGACTATATTACTAATATTTTAAAAAAAGGAAATATTTTACTCACCGCATTAGTTACACCTTCAGCTTCCAGTTCAGGTCTTCTGGTACACGACACAGTCCTTTTTATTATGTTGTTTCCAGTCTCCAGAGAATAATTCTGGGGTTCCCAACTTGTTTAATTTTGTAGATCAGACTCTCTTATGTCACAACCAGACATTAGAGTCACAGCACAGCTGTTGGTTCTTCATCAAACTTCTGTCCACCTCACAGGATTGTTGTCACCACCGACTTCTGTTACTAAGTCCGAAAATGTTCTTCTGGTCACTTGAACGGCACCAATGTAGTGATATGATGTATAGTGGGTATGATAAATTATTAGTAGTTATTATAATGATGATGTAAGTACTCTTCTGCAGCAACCCAATTCTTCCAGAGAGATGCACTTTATTGACTTCCAACACAGAACAAGGTTCAAAGTCCACAAATGACAAAAATCCAACAGAGTATATAACGCAGAGTCCCATTTTTCCTAGATTTGTACCTTCATAGTTACACACAGACAAGACTAAACTATAGACTGAACGCCATGTTATATTCACTAGACACTGAATGGCTGAGCAATTTGATTGGCCATCTCCATTCAGGCCTTTGATATGCTTTAGTCTTTCAGACAGACAACAACCCCCAGCTGTGAACATTCTGCAGTCATAAACCTCCCCATTCTGCACTCCCGCATATCAACATCAACAAGTCCCCTTTGATATGTGTAATTAGATTAGATTAACAGATACCACCTGAACACCCTTTTGAGTCCTGCAATACCTACATTCTTAATCTGTATTCTTGCATATTAACATCAACAAGTCCCCCCTGATATATTAGCACCCCAGGAGGGAGCCTCCGCTAGGCCAACCAAAAACACTCCTTGATTCCATTGTTACCCCCTCAAGTCTAATTACCATCAATAAATACTTCTTCTATGGTCCTTTAACCAATGTGCCCTTTGAAATGTTCAATTAGGTTAACAGTCCATACCTCACACACCTAGGTAGACTTGCATAAGATCAACATATCAAAGGGCTTCAGCTGTCCCCTTGATATGTTAAAATTCATTTGGCTTGGACAACTCAACTGAATTTCTGGTCAACATTGCACTCCAATACAACATTATACATAAATCAGCCAACATATTACAACAACTTGGACATGACTACAGGTAAGCAGGGGTTCAGTCAGGATCTGGGAATCCCAGATTGGTGCTGGGTTTGCAACTAATAGGTTACAGAGAAGCAAAGCTGCTGAGTCAAGCAGACATCTTGGTTTTTTGCTGTACATGCCTCTGCAAGAACATTATATAATACCTTCATTAATATGCATATACTGTATATGTATACATTTTCCAGGAGACACATGGTAGTTTTCTGCAGACATGTAGCACAGTAATTAACAAAGAAAGCAACAACTAAATATGATGTGCATTTACACATTTTTAGTAAGTTATCATTTGAGTAAATATTAAGCACTTTATTTAGCATGCAGTAATCATCAAGCTTTCTATTGAATACATTTTTAAAGGAAAATGTTTTTTAAATTATGTTTTTTTTGTGTGGTAAAAATACATAAAAAAAAATAATTTTTAAAATTTTGAATAGGAATTAACTGGGATATAAGTAAAAATAATCTTCAGTACAGGGTACTTGCATTAAGCAAGTAGCTCTACATATGCATGCCTGAAATTAAAAATTCTTAATCAAACATGAACATTTTATTCTTTCTTGAAGGTCTATGATTCTCTTTTGGACCTCCTTACATCGTCGGATAACTATGCAAGATACAGACGCAGGCTTGCGCTTTGTGAAGGCTTTCGTTTTCCAGCCCTGGGAGTTCACCTAAAAGACCTCATGGCTCTGCATGTGGCTCTGCCTGACTGGTCTAACAAAACCAGAGGTGTCATAAATATCTCTAAAATGCGCCAGGTCTATAAGGTTGTTCAAGAACTGACTGAAGCCCAGAGATTAGAACCTCCTGTGAAAGCCAACTCTGACCTTCTCAACTTGCTAACGGTGAGACATTTTATATGTGATAGAAATGCCATATTAAAATTGAAAAAGAGATGTACTGTATGGGACTATACACAATTAAAATCAACATAAGAACACTAAATAGGTTATTATCATTTACAGACACAGACAGGCCTCACTACAGCTCAAAAAGCTTTGTGAAATGGACAATAAACAATAAGAAATCACCAACAAGTGTCAAAGCCTAAGTGTAATGAAAACTTTTTTTTTTAAAACATCAGGATTTAGTTGAAATCTGAAGAATCTGAAGTCCTTTGATCCCCCAACCCCTGCAGCTGTGACTTTCTGGTGCCTAATATGAGCACTGGACCTATTGTTTTGGATTCAGAACAAAAGTCTGATATTATTATATCTACCCCTGATCAGATTAAATATTAAAGCATGCACGCTCTGAAGTGATTAAGCTGACTATCAGTTCAGAATAAAAAACTTCTGTTTAATATTTCCGCTTCTCAAGACTTTTATACAATTCCATTAAAGAGTAAGATACGTCAACAAGACTGGCGCATACAAACCACAAATATAAAAATACATATAGTGATAAAACATTGGTTTTAGCTGGGTGCTCATTTGAGGAAGTAGCTTTGTTCTTGCAGCATTTCTGCAACATTTCTTGCTTCTTTTACTTACAAAGTATTTTATCGAATTTCCAAAAATATAAAACAATATAAGACAATATAAAGTAAAACATTACAATACAGTCCCCTTTGGGGGGTGCAAAATATGCCAAAAACATAAATATGTATCAGGTAAACGTCTAACAGATTGAAAGGTACCTAAGAAGGCAATATAACCCTTCCAACTGTATATTATCTGCCCGGCCTGAGGACAAAAATGGGAGGGGGCAAGGAGAGCACCCCAAAAGGAACCATGCTGTGCCCTGCCGAATCTCTACGAGCCCCCAGTTTCAAAACTTTGCCAGTCAGGCCTGGAATCTATCAAAAACATTAGGGTTGCTATAACCTGATTCGCTAGCCCCAAAGGGTTCGTCCTCCCAGTGAAGGACATGTTGCACTGATGTCGGAGAGACTCTCCATGTACCTAAGAGGGTTAAGTGGAGGGGGGGTGGAAAGAGGGGGGAGGTGGGGAAAAAAGAGGGGGTGGAGGAGAGAAGGAAAGAATAAAGAGCCTATCAATAGGAGAGGACCACGTGTCCTCCGGTGAACTGAAGAACTTTACGGTTGAACTCCTGGTATAAGGGAAATGCCCATATAATGGGCCCATGGTTCCCAGGTAGCTTTAAATTGCGTTTTGGTGTTGTGGAGAATGCTGGAGAGTTTCTCTTGGGAAATTATCCAGGATATTTTATGTGAAGCAGCCTTGACGGAAACCTTGGATTGTGAGCTTGGCACCAAGGAGGATGAAGTGTATTAATTTGCGCATCTGTTGGGTAAATTTGCACTAAGAAGGGCTATGGCTGGGGTTTTCGAGATCTCAACTTTCGTGACTTTTTGGATCAGGGAAAAAATCTTGCTCCAGTAGGGCCTTAATCTCGGACATTCCCACCATATGTGGGCTATGGAGCCTGAGAGTTGACACCCTCGGAAGCACGGGGGGTCTGCTGAAGGGAACATTTTGGCCAGTCTGTCTGGGGTAAAGTACCGTCTGGTAATGACCTTGAGGCTGGATTCAATTAGGGAGACATTCTTAATGCCCTTGAAGGATCTATTAAAGGAGACCCTCCATCTCTCTATGTCCCAGTTGATGGATAAGTCGCTCTCCCAAGCGAGCATGTATGGGGTCTTTGTGGATTGGTGGGACAGTGACTGATAAATGATGGAGATTCTGCCCCTCTGTTCTGTGGACTGCCCACACCATAATTCGTACGGTGTGAATCTGGGAGGCGAGGGTTTCCCCACCCAGATTTGGTGAAGGAAGTGGCTTATTTGGTAAAATCTATAACGCCCTGAATTTGGGATCTCTATTTGATTCACACAAAATTCCAGGGAAATAGGGCCATTGGAAGTGAAGAAGTGTCCGATTCGATATAACCCCTTGTCCAACCACCATTTGATGTCTAGGCCTGGAGTAAAGTCAGAGTTATTGAAGATGTGCGCTAGGGGGCGGCTACTCAAAGTTAATGCAGGGTTGTTTCTCAAATTGTCCCAGATTTTCATTGACTGGGAGAGAGTGTAGGGTAAAGGATTGGGGGACGGTTTCTTGGGGGAACCCAGAGTAGGAAGTCTAGGGTGTAGGATGGAGCAGCCTGCCTTTCTATTTGAATCCAGTCTGGTTTCTCAGCCCTGGAGTAGACTGATTAGAGCTGAGCCAACCTGGCAGCTTGAAAATACCAGAATAGCTGGGGGAGCCCTAAACCCCCCTGTGATCTGGATAGGAACAGGGTTCTTTGCTGGATTCTATGTCCTCTCCCTCCCCATATGAATTCGTTGACTTTTCTTTGGAATGCAGTCAAGTGATTCTTTATAATGTTTATTGGAAGGGCCCTGAAGAGGTAGAGGAGTCTTGGTAGTAATGTCATTTTTATAGCGTGGATTCTCCCAAGCCAGGATACCTCCCCCTTTGTCCAGTTTTCTAAGTCAGCTTCAAGCTTACGGTATGTGGGTGGGAAGTTAGCAGTGTATAATTGTTCCGTTTTATAATTAAAGTCAAAGGCGCTTTGAAGTGAAACTACTATTTCTGTCTTGAGGGAGATGTTTAGGGCATAGGACTTAGAGTAGTTCACCTGTAACCCTGATATCGCTGAGAACTTCAGGAGTTTGAAAAGGTTTGGGAGGGAGGTGATCGGGGACGTGATGAAAAGGAGCATATCGTCCGCAAATAGACCACATTTGTGGACTTGATTCCCACAGGACACGCCTTGGATGTTGGGATTAGAGCGTATTGCTATTGCCAGTGTTTCGATTGCCATGGCGAAAATTAGAGGGGAGAGAGGACAGCCCTGTCTAGTGCCTCTCGCTATATTAAGGGGGTTGGAGTACTGGCCTTGTAGGCGGATCACCGCCTTCGGGGTGGAATAAAAGGATCTAAGGATACCCAAAAATCGGGTCCCAAAACCCCACTTCTCCAGTAGGGAGAATAGATAAGGCCATTCGATCGAATCGAAGGCCTTATGTAAGTCCAGTGATAGGATCATTCCTTCTTGCTTGGGGCCCCCTTCCCAATTAGATTGGAATAGGGAGACTATGTCGACCACTCTCCCAATTTGGTCTGGCCCTTGCCTGCCCAGAATAAAAACCCACCTGGTCTTTGTGGACATAACATTTAATAATGGAAGCTAGAGGGTTGGCGAAAATTTTTGTCAAAATTTTCAGGTCATTATTAATTAGGGAGATGGGTCTGTAATTTTCAAATTCCTCATGGCTTTTGTTGGGTTTGGGGATTACTGAAATGAACGCAGTGTTCAAGTGTGGATCTAGGGGGGAGCCCAATCTTTTAGAATTTAAAGAATTTTGCCATGTGGGGGGCCAAAATTTCTCCGAATGTCTTGTATTAGGGGACTGATAGACTGTCAGGACCTGGAGCTGAGCCAGTCTTAAGACCTTTGATAACCTCCCTTATCTCCTCCACTGAGAAGGCTTCTTCCATTAAGTATTTGTGTTCCAGGGAAATGGGGGGCAACTAGAGGTTCTGGAGGAAAGAAGTGATCAAGGGGCCTCTATCTGGGTAGAATTGTAAAGTTTGGAGAAAAATTTGTGGAAGGCAGTCATGATTTTGTTTGGGTTGGCTGTTGGAGGCTGTCCTGCTATACGAAGTTTGGGGAAAGTATGAGAGTGGTATTTGGGGGTTAGCTTGGCGGCTAACATCGGTCCTATTTTGTCTTTTTGGTAGTAATATTTGGCACCGCTCCAGCAGATGTGTTTCTCCGCTTTGGCTGTTAATGCTAGATTGAGCTCCAGCCTGATCGCGTCCAGTCGGTCTGTTAAGACCTTAGATGGTTGTTTTTTGTGTTCGGCTTTTAAGGCTACAAAGGATTTTTCCAACTTTTGGATGTCGATCAGACGCTCTTGACCTGGGTTGCTATCCGGATGAGCTCGCCTCGAATGGTAACCTTGTGGGCTGCCCAAAGGGTCTCGGGGGAGATGTTGTCTACATCATTTAAAAAAAATTTTCTTTGATGACGTCTGCTATCACCTTGAATGAATTGGGTCACTAAGGAGCGATTCATTAAGTCGCCAGTATGAACCCCGTTTCCCAGTAAGTGTGTTTCTCAGGGAAAGGAGGACCAAAGAGTGGTCCGACCATGCTGTGTCCATTATAGAAGCCTTATTAGTCAGGGGAATAAGGTTTGTTGGAATAAGTGTGTAATCAATCCTGGCTGAGGATAGGTGGGGGGAGGAGAAGTGTGTAAAGTCTCTACTCTTGGGGTTCAGTTCCCTCCAAATGTCTACTAGGTCATTGGTGTGAAGGATTTTAGCTATTCTGCTCAGTTTCGTGGGGCACGTAAGTTGGTCCTTAGGGGGTTTCGTTCTATCTAGTCCCTGGTCAAAAGCCACATTGGAGTCTCCCCCAAAAATGACCTTGCCCTCCAGGAGGGGGTTTAGAGTTGTAAAGAGGTTCTGGAAGAAAGTGGCTTGTCCCTTATTATGGGCGTAGTAGGAAATTATAGAATACAGTATTCCCTCTATAGTGCCCTTTACAAGAATAAACCTTCCCTCTGGATCCCTAAAATCAGAGATGTGGGAAAATGTGCAGTTTTTTGAGAAAAGAATTGCAACCCCTTTTGTCTTGTTTGGTGCGTTTGCAAGGTAAAAGGATGGGTAGTGTGAGTGGAGGAACTTGGGGTTGTATCGAATCGTAAAGTGCGTCTCCTGAAGCAGCACTACGTCCAGTTTAAGGGATCTGTAGTGTTGAAATGCCACTCTCCTTTTCCTAGGGGAATTCAGGCCCTGAACGTTATGAGATGCCACCCTGAGATCCACTCCCTTCGTTATATTGTCAGCCATGGGAACAGGGGGGGAGACCATCAAACTGGCAGCCACTTGCCTTTCGACGACTTCTACCTTCAAGAAGAGGATGGTAGATGTTGAGAAGACCGTTGTCAGTTTGGAGACTGAATGGAGTTGTCTCCCATTTATAGACTTGAAGAGAGAAGAAGAATGAATGGGGGAAAAAGAGGGGGAGTAAATAATACAAACACGTGAACAAGGACAAAGACATGGGTCTTCCAACATGACCCGTGGTGAGTGGCGGAGGGAATATCCGCCAAACCCCAACTCTTAATCGTCGGTCGCCCTTGAAGGTTGACCGACAACCCCTGCCAAAAAAACACAAGGAATGGGTGGAGGCCACCCCGGACCCTTGGAACAACATGTGAATGATACATAAACTTTGCACAACTAATATATGCTCGTCTTAGGTGCAATCCACCATTTGCACAAAACAGAGAGTACAAGTAAAAATAATAACAAGTAGTAGCTGTAGAACAACCCACCCACACACGGCGCCCCCAGGTCCCATCCAACCCCCCCCGCCTAGCAGTGGAGAGGCCAGGGGTGAAGAGGGCAAAAAGGGACCAGACCCCAACAATATGAGGGGGGAGTAAGGGTTCTTTGATGAAATGTAGGAAAGAGGCCCCCTAGAGATTTGGACCTATCTGGTCCAATCACCACAGAACAGTCCTGGAGGGGGAAGAACCCTCGTCTCCCAGGGGTAACAGTTCCCTTCGGATTCGATACCCCGACGGGAAGGGAGAGGATACCAAAATCATGCTTCTGAATTGGCTGTAGTGCAGGTGGGCAGTAAGCCACTGAACTCTCTCCGCTTTGGATAGTGGGAACTTGTGGTAGAGGGACCATGAGAAACAATGTATATCAGGAAACTGGGGACCGAACCAATCCAAAATTTGGGTTTGGAGCTCCAGCTCCATCAACAGAAGGGACTTCTGTCCCAAAAGGAGGTGCCCGTGAGAGGGCAATGGAGTGAGGAGATCTAAACTACCTCTTACGGTGGTCTTCCATCCTTGCACTTCTTAGAGGGACCCTTGTTCCAAAGAGGGGGGATCGGACTAGCAGGAGGGGGACGTTTGGATGACCCAGAGGACGATGTGGAGAAGTCCGTGCCTCCTGAGCGATTCATTTCAGGGACAAAAACAGTCTTTCACCATCAGGAAGGTTGGAAAAGGAGTGAGTTTTCCCGTGAATTGTGAACTTCACAGCAAAGGGAAAGGTCCAGCGGTACTTAATGTCCCGTTGAGCTAGGACCATAAGGATTGGTTTGAGAGATCTTCTTCTGTGAATGGTGGATGGAGCCAAATCTGCGAATATCTGCATCTGGTGCCCCTGGTTCTGTAGTTTAGGCTTCAGGCGTGATTGGCGCATGACCTCCTCCTTGACAGCAAAAAAGTGCGGTTTAATGATGATATCTCTGGGGGTTCCATCTTTTCTGGGGTGTCCCAGAGGCCTATACCCTCTGTCTAGTTCTAGACGGTGTGGCGGGATATTTGGGATGAGCTCTGTGATAATGTCCCGTACCGTGAGGGGGCTATCGGTGAAGGATTCCGGAAGGCCTCTAATTCTAAAATTGTACCTCCTGGACCTATTTTCAAGGTCGTCGATCTTGGAGAGGGTCGTATCAAGTTGTTCCTGGATGGTCTGAATGTGCCCTGCATTTTGGTTGGTTCTGGAGACTGTACTTTCTATTTTGTCCTCCATGGCCTCTATTCTGGATCCCAAACTAGAGACATCCGATTTAATAGTGTTGGTGATTTGGGTTGCTGTGTTGGCCAGTCCTCTCTCTAAAAGCGTAGAGAATTTAGCAAAAAGGTCTTCCTGTAGTGTGGAGATGTCCCTGACTGAAAAGCCAGGGGACGGGTTAGCAGAAAGGTGTAGCTGAGAAGGCCCCCGACAGAGATAGTGCATATTCCTCCATGTGCATGCCGATCAAGGACTCCGTGGATGCCGGGGAGGGGGCCTGGGGCTTGTGGAGGCCATGAGGGACTGCCTGGGACATGCTGGGGGTGCCCTGGGCAGCTTGGGTGTAAGTCAGTGTCGCTGGAGTAAGAACCGGTCTGTTTTCTGGCGCCCTGGCCTGTAAGGCCGCATGAGGCTGGGTAGATTCAGTGCCGGCTGCCATCTTGGTACACCCGTCCTCCCCCAAGGAGTTGAATTGTGGCCCGAGGTCCCGTCGTGCCGATGGACCGGACATCCTGGAGTGCTCCCCCAAGGCTCCCGGACCCGTTCAGGTAGGTGGGATGCTTCCCAGTGGGCTGTAGCGTGGCTTGTGCGGCTCGTCGGTCCGGGGTGGCGCGGAGCTCACGGCTCAGGCAGCCATAGGTATTCTCGGAAGCAGGCGCAAACTTTTTGTTAACTGTTGCAGTCAGTCCAGTTCCTAAGCAAGGGAAGAGTGAGCTTTGCAGAATATTTGAATATGTCTTAAGGCTTATTAAGCGTAGAAGCTGAGTTATATATGTTAGGTATATAAAGCATGTATTGGAATAGACAGTTCACCATGATCACATTTCTTAATTACTTCCATTACAGTCCCCCCTTGAAGCTGTCTATTTCAAACTATCCCTCATACTAAAAGTCCTACTCCCCAGGCCCATTCTCCCCTGCAACTCTTTTGGGCTGTATATAGAGAAGAGCAGTGACTAATTCACTACCTCCCTTGATACAGCTTGGAGAGGGGCAATCAGGTGCTGTCTGTCCCTGTAATTCTATGGTGTAGAGAATTCAAAAATAATAATGCGCCAACCACAAAGCAAAGCAGCCAACACCACAATCAGACAAATTGTAGGAAGATTAAAATAAAAATAAGTGTGGCGCTAAAAAGAGTGTCCTTTATTGGGCAGAGCTAAACAGAATGGTGTCTGGAGGGCAATATGCACAACAAAGATTATTAATGAAAAGTCCTGTAGGGACTGTTGATTGACACCAACATTTAATCCTATGGTGTTGCATCTCAGGGGAAAGTGACTGTAACGGAGCGTAACACATAATCATCATCAAGTCTCACATAATATTCATCATCATCATCTGGTATTTCCTGGTTCACAAACATGGGAGTAGATTGGTCAACAGCTTTTTCTGCACACAAGCAGGGAAGAACACAGCAGACCATGACAGCTAGGGTCACTAGAATTATCAGAATGGCTATTCCAATCTGTGTTAAAATTCCCTGACATCCCCCCTTGATCCAGGTGAAGTACTGATCCCAGCACATTGTTTTTAAAGAACAACAAAATAAAGTCTCAAGCAGATTTACAAAAATAAGTAGGACAAACGCCCCTACACTCCAGAGCAGGGATATGCAATTAGCGGACCTCCAGCTGTTGCAGAACTACAATTCCCATGAGGCATAGCAAGACTCTGAGAGCCACAAGCATGACACCCAGAGGCAGAGGCATGATGGGACTTGTAGTTTAGCAACAGCTGGAGGTCCGCTAATTGCATATCCCTGCTCCAGGGAATACTAACAAATACATGACTTCATGTCATGAACACTCAGAGACAAAAACATTTCTTTAGACCCTTAACACCCTTCGAAACCCCTTTTTTGGCTACTACAACCACTAAGAACATATCATTAACATATACCTGGTTGCAGTCCAGCGATTTACAGGAACCTAACAGACACAAAACTTTCTGGGAATCAACCCTGAACAAATCCATTACAAAAGACCAATGGCTACAAGCATGTGTGTTCACACACAAATGTGCAGTGTGAGATTACAAGAAACATCATTCAAAATCCTAACAATTAAATTACACAAATGGTTTCCAACAATACCTGGACATTGCTGGCGCTGCAATTGGGAAGAAGGCACTATATACCACATCTGGTGGGAATGTGATTTGATTAAACCCTTTTGGAACCAAGTAATCAAGATCATAAAACACATCACAGAAACGAAAATTCATTTAGACGCTGCTTGCTGTCTTATAAGTATCACCAATTGCACCCTAAAAAAATACAAAAACTCCCTGACCAGATTCCTAATCACAGCAGCAAAAACAGTGATATCAAGACACTGGAGAAGCACCACCGCATCTACAATTGAGGAATGGTTGGAAGAGATGCATCTCCTCAAGGGTATGGAGGAGATCAGGGCAACAGCACAAGGGAATACAGAACATTTTAATAAAATGTGGCAGCCGTGGATCATCTTTAAATATTCTGATTCTTATACCACTTTCACATAGGGATAGACCTTTTAACATAAAGAAATGTGAATAATTATATCTCTCTTTCATTTTATTTATTCTTCTTTTCCTCTTTTTACTCTTCGTTTCTGTTACTATATATATTTAAAGGCACCCTCAGAGGTTCTTAAATTTATTCTTCTCTTCAAATTGAATAATAGATTTTTCTACATAAATTCAGAGTATTTCTTAATAAACAATTGATGTAACGATAAGCTGATTACAAAGCCATCTTGTTGGTTTCACTAGTAAAATACTCTATCATTGAATTCAGTTATACACAGTTATATTTCTATATGATACTCATGTACAAATGTTAGTATGATTGTACAAATGTTATCTTTAAACATCAATAAAAGCTCATTGTTTAAAAAAAAAAAGTACTGATCCCAGGGGTTGGAGAGCCCTGAATTCTTTAATTCTTTGGACTAATCCTCAAGTTTCTGGGGCCTGTGTTATCTGGGATATAAGTACAGCATGTACTTGTTTCAGGTAACATCTTACACACACCCCCTTTTCAGCTAGGACCATATCTAAGGGCATACGGTTTTGGAAGGTCATATGTGAAGCAGCTTCTAGTTGTTCGGCTAAACCTCGGAGTGCATCTCTGGTGTAATTAGCAAACCTTTGTTGGTTGTAGTAGATGTAATTTATCCAGTCTACATTCTTGTTTACAGTGATGATGGGCATCAGGGTCTCAAATCCTGCTGCTACTTGGTCTCTTGCTTTGAACTCATCTGGGACCCCTCTAGGAATCCCTATGGCATCTATGTATACATGAGGGTCGAAGCTTCCTGCTGGGGCACTCCTGTTAGGTCGGGGTGTGTTGTTTGTATTTGGTTTTGGATTTTCTGAGAGAATATGTAGAGACATTATGGCCTTGGCCAGTGCACATTCTCCTGTCCACTGTCCTGTTAATCTGCTTCTAATTTTCATGCCTCCGCAGATCCAGTACACGTCTCCCAAAGACTGGACTTGATTTTGCACCAGATCTGCAGACACCTCACTATAAGATCCACAGTAACCCTTAGTGAAATTCCCAAGAGATTTCCCCACCCCCTGATACTGTCCATAGCATGTGTAATTGCCAGGATATATGGTGATACCTTCTCCTGGCTTGGGGGTCTTGGTGACTATGGGATATTCCTTCTTCCAAAGTTCACACAGGGAGTGGTCAGTTGTTGTGTTGGTAAATAGGCTGAGGAGACATGTCTCATGTTCGGGGGATATGTTCAGGGGTACTGTTCCTAAATGTGGTCTAGCCCCCCACACACATAGCAATTGTTCTTATTATGTTTCCCTGCACTGTACCTCATCCACTCGAGCCACAAGTTGACATCTGAGAACCCGGTTTCTGCAGCCATAGTATCCTCAAAGGTAGGGTCTGCTATGGTCACCATGTCCTTTAACGTCTGTATATGGGGCCTCAGGGGGTTTGAGCTAGATGTGGATTGGGGAACTCCCCACTCTGGGTTATTGCACATAAACTGTTGGCGCTATATAAATCCTGAATAATAATAATAATAATAATAATAATATCTTTCGGTTGGAAAGGCTTTCTAAAACCGGGATACCCACTGCCCCACCATAGGCCCTATTTTGGGCGGTTTCAGGTTTGTACCCCCAGTTTGTACCCCCAGTGTTCCAACCCACAGCTCCCCAGGAATTACAGTTGTTACCCCAATAGGAATCAGTAACGCATACATACAGTCATGGGCCTCACTGCTTCATCCCAGGACTGGATCTTATACATAGTACCTGGAATTATCTGTTCATAAGAGGATATAAAAGTGGCAACGTGTATTGGATGAGTTATACCAGAATTGGTTTATACCATCTTTTTGTTTGATGGCTACCTCTTGTGCCTGAGCAATAATTACAATGAAAAGGATATACAGAATCATTTGGTCCCCTCGGCCTCTTCCTCAGGTACAGGGACTTTCTTGCAGTGGAAGGTGTGTATCCACATGTTTTTTCCGGCCACCTTGACTGATGTGGCAGTTGTTAGGAGAACCTGGAAAGGACAATCATATCTGGGTTCAAGAGTGTGCTTTCTCACAAACTTCTTTACCAGGACCCAATCGCCGGGAACCAGCTTATGCGTTCCTGTATCTAGCTCAGGATCTGGAATGGAAGAAAACAGATTGGAGCTGTAATTGCTGTGGGAAGTAACAACTCAGTCTGGGGGCTGAACCAAACAATATCTCATAGGGTGACAGACCATGGTTTCCCCTTGGAGTGTACCTAACACTGAATAAGGCAATGGGTAGGCTCATTCCCGTTTCCTGAGACATTTTTAGCATTCTAGATTTTATTGTGCCATTCAACCTCTCCACCTTCCCACTGCTCTGGGGATGGTATGGGGTGTGGAAAGCTAGTGTGACCCCTAAAGCTGCCCATATTTCCTTGGTCACTGAGGCCGTGAAAGTCGGACCCTCATCGCTCTCTATGACCTCTGGAACACCATATCTGCACACTATTTCTGTTAAAAGTCTTTTAGCCGTGGTCTTTTGCGGAGAACATGTCAAGGACAATCAATGCATATTCATATTGGCCAGTCTTCGGCATCTGGATGTGGTCGATCTGTATACTTTGGAAGGGGTACTGGGCTTTTGCTAGATGCTTCAAAGGTACCTTCTCTGTTCTTCCAGGATTGCATTTAGCACAGATGGTGCACAACTTGCATTCACTTGTTGGTGAGTGGAGTGATCCCCGGAGCCAAGTAGTATTTGTTGATCAGGACGTTCATCAAGGTTTTTGACAGATGAGAGGCACTGTGGGCCCACTGTACCACTGCAGGAAACATTGATCGTGGCAGACACGGTCTCTTGTTTAATTCCATGATTCCTTCAACTTCTGTGGCTCCTTTTTTGATCCACACTTCTTTTTCTTCTTTGTCAGCTGCCTCCTGTTGCTCCTTGAGGTGAGTCCTGTTTACAGGAGGGTTTTGTAGAATCATGGTGGTTTGCACAGCCTCTTCAGGGGTATCTATTGGGTCATCCAGGATAGGTGCATTCACTCTGCTGACCACTTCTCACGTCCCATCTGCAGCTTGCTTCGCAGCGGTATCTACCAGGTGATTGCCTCGTGCTTCTTGGGAAACCAGCTTGCAGTGCACCTTTACCTTCAAGTGGATGTAAACCCAATGTCATCCTTTCAAAACTACTGCCATAGGGGTTATCTATAAGGATATACATGCCTCCTGCATGTATCTTTACCTGTCAAATGTCTCCCCTCTGTCTGTTATTAGACCCGAAAAACTGCATATTCTGTTGTCTGGAGCTCGGTGGGTGGAGTCGTGATGTCAGTAGACTCCCCGCCCACCTCTACACTCCTTGTCAATATGCATGTTCTCCTGTGTATTTCTAACACTGAACTTCGGCTGAACTTCTGCTATGATCTCTAACATCCAGTGAAACGACAGGAAAGTAACCACATGACTTCAGCATGCCAAATCATATGGAGGTGTGGAACAGCCAATCCTTGTAGAGCTGCTGAAGAAAGGAGTGGGAGGGAATTAAAAAATAATGCCTGTGTCTTAGGCTAGTGCACGAGATGTAAATCACCTGTCACTCACAGCAAGGGGGAGTATTTGACAAAGTTTTTCTCAGTTTGTCAAGATTTTTCTCACTGAGCAATAAAAGAGGATTGCTCAGAGATGGATTAACTCTGTGTGGCAAGACTGGGCTCAAATGATAGGAAATCTTATAATCTACAGTATGATAAAAAAAATTTGGGTTTACATCCAATTTAAGTATAGCCACTTGTGCTGGGAGGAGTAGGGCATCCATCAAGTCCTTGATAGCTGCACTGTGTTTTACAGGTGTTCTTGCTGCTGTCAGGAACCTTCTGGCTTTCCAGATGATCCTAAAATCGCAGGCCACACCAAGGGCATATCTCGAGTCTGTTGGCTCTTTTTCCTTCAGCCAATTTGCATGCCATAGTTAGGGCCCGGAGTTCTGCTTCCTGGGCAGACATGGAGGAGGGTAATGCTGAAGCTTGAATAACTGTATCCTTGGTGGTGACTGCGTATCCTGTGTGGTACCGTCCAGTGCTGTCTGCATACCTGGAACCATCCACAAAAATTGTCAAGCCAGGATTCTCAAGGGCTGTTTCACTGACTGTCGGTAGGTGTGATGTCTCCATCTTCATCACTTCAAAGCAGTCTTGAGCGGTGAGATGAGGGTCATTCTCCAAAGAGGTTCCCCCCTTGAGAAGAGGAAGCAGAGTGGATGGGTTAAGGGTATCACATCGGAGGTTGGTGATGTTATCGGGGAGAAGCAAGGCACACTGGAGTCTGAGGAGTCTCTGTGAGGACAGGTGTTTGGGCTGTACTTGGTTTAGTATGGCAGTTATGTCATGAGGGTCAAGGAGGATCAAAGGATGGCCCAATACGAGGTCAGCAGTCTTGTCCAAAAGAGCTTGGGCTGCAAAGATGGCTCTGAGGCAGGAGGTTCCCCCCTGGCCACTGAGTCTAGTTGACAGAAGTAATACCCAGTGGGTCTGAGTCTGTTGTCATGGGTCTGAGCCAAAACTCCTGTTGCATGTCCTTGTCTCTCTGAGACAAACAGTTTGAAAGTCTTCTCATAGTCTGGGAGGCCCAAAGCAGGGGCTGTTGAGACGATCTCCTTCAGAACTTCAAAATTGTCCACAGCTTCTGGAGAAAGCAGGAAAGGGTCAGATTTCAGGGCATCATAGAGGTTGCATCAAGAGGGAGGCTTCTGGGATTCAAGAACGGCAGTAGGAGATTAATCCTAGAAAGGCGTGAAGGGGCTTTTGACCTTGAGGCAAAGGGATGGCCTTGATTGCAGCAACTCTTTCTTCAGTGAGATGTCGGGTGCCTTGGGAAATGCAGTGGCCTAGGAAAATCACCTTCTCTCTGCACCACTGGACCTTTTGCTTCGAGGCCTTGCATCTTTGCTCAGCCAGGTAGTGGAGGAGGCTTTCAGAGAAGATTGAGGTGTCACCAAGGGTATCTGCACAAAGCAGGATGTCATCTACATACTTGAGGAGTACAATGTCTGGGTGTAACTTCATCCAGGTGTCCAGAATGAGGGCCATTGCCTTGGCGAATTGGGAGGGGGCGTTCTGGGCACCTTGTGGCATAACAGTCCAGGTGTAGCGGGCAGATGATACAGGGTTGCCTGAATCCTAGCGGAGAAGGTCCATATGATCCGGAGAAGGGCGGGGTGGTGGGCGAGGTTGGGGCTTGGTTGATTGTGGGTGAATTTCCGGGAGCCTCGGCATTCCCTTCTGGAGTGGCCGAGTCATCCGTAGTTGGCATATGGAGTTGATACTGGTGGTCGCAGATACGATGTGTCAGAGGCCATCATGAGAGGAGCTACCTTTTTACTGTTCTGTGCAGATTTTAGGCCTTTTGCTACTAATAGGAACGTGTTAAGCTCCATTACTCTTTACTCTGGGCATGATAGGATCAAACCCTTTCAAATTGATTCTTTAAGACCTGAGACCTGTTAAGACAAATGCGGCAGCTAACATGTGTCTATGTGCTTTGTTCAGCACGCTAAAACTCAAATCAGTAAACATTTGTGCTATTCTGTTGTGATATTTCTCAACAGATTCGCCTTTTTCTTGTGTGACCTCTTGTACACATATTGGCTTCAGGCGTTTTGGAGTGGAGATGTGAACCATCTCCATAGAGAATAATTGATTTTTTTCAAGCTTCAAGCTACAAAACGCTCAGATGTGAATGGGGTCTAAATCACCAAACACTTGTGTGATTCTAGTGCATAGAATTATTAGCAACCTTAAATCACTTCCTCTTTCTTTATCAACCACAATTCATCTGGCATAACGCCCAGAATACATAACTTCCTCATTATTTATAATACTCTTAAAACTTGTATCCGGTTAAAAATCAACATGGTAAAATCCCCAATTATTGTTAATACAGCTTAAACACAATTAAAACCATTTGCACAAATATAGCACATTTGCTACATTTGCTGTTATTAGAAAATAGGGATGAGCTTCGTGTTCGAGTTGAACCCATGTTCGACTCGAACATTGGCTGTTCGGTCGTTCGCCGAATTCGGAACGTTATGGGCCGTTCGCGCCAAATTCGTGTGGCACGTCACGGCCCATAATTCACTGCGGCATCGCAGTCATTGCTGGCTGATGATTGGCCAAGCATGCACTATGACCCGCGTGCTTGGCCAATCATAGCGCCATCGGTAGAGAGAGCTGTATTTGGCCAAAGCCAGGGTGGCTTTGGCCAATTATGGCTCAGGGGGTTTATAACACGCCCCACACTATATAAGGCCGCCTGCACGACGGCCCTGTGTAGTGTGTGTTCCGGCGTTGAGATACATAGATAGACAGAGAGACAGTGTCATTTCATTTGAGTTAGCTAGATTAGGCAGGACAATCAGTGAGTAAGCTGCACTTACAGTGTATTGTGTATATATATGCATCCCAGGTGTTAGATATATATATATATATATATATATACACTGTATTCAGTTTAGCTAGATCCGTTCCTGTTATCTTCCTACTGACAGGCAGGCTTGTCTTGTTACAGTATTTACAGCTACCTGAAGAAAATTTCTGGTGTTCTTTTGATCCTATTAGTACCACAGTCAGGCAGTTAGACTATTTACAGTTAGTGTAGTGCGTCCTGCTCACAGTGTTCGGCTAAAACTACAAGTTAGTGTAGTGAGACCTCTGCACAGTGTACATCTAGAGCTACAAGTTAGTGTAGTGCGTCCTGCTCACAGTGTACATCTAAAACTACAAGTTAGTGTGGTGCGTCCTCCTCACAGTGTTCAGCTAAACCTACAAGTTATTTTTTTGCGAGCTCTGCACAGTGTTCATCTAAAGCTACAAGTTGGTGTAGTGCGTCCTGCTCACAGTGTTCAGCTAAAACTACAAGTTAGTGTAGTGAGACCTCTGCACAGTGTTCATCTAAAACTACAAGTTAGTGCAGTGCGTCCTGCTCACAGTGTTCAGCTAAAACTACAAGTTAGTGTGGTGCGTCTTCCTCTAAGTGTTCAGCTAAACCTACAAGTTATTTTTTTGCGAGCTCTGCACAGTGTTTAGCTAAAGCTACCTGTAGAAGGTTGGTGGTGTTTTCCTGATCATATCACTACCGCAGGCAGCTAAAAAAGCTACAAGTTAGTTTTTTGTGAGCTCTGCACAGTGTTCAGCTAAAGCTACCTGTAGAAGGTTGGTGGTGTTCTCATACTACAGGCAGGCAGTTGATATTGCTAGCTGCAGTATCAGTATATATATATATATATATATATATATATATATATATATATTATATATATATATATATATATATATATATATATATATATATCCCAGCTTAGTGCAGCTACAGGCCATTAGTATGTCTGGAAGGCCAAGAAGGAGAGGCAGAGACAGTCACAAGCCAATAAAAGAGGGCAAGCAGGCTCTGTGTCTAGTGCTGGTCATGCAGCGGCCTCTTCCCTTGGCTCAATGTCATCAGTGACTCCTTCCCTAGCCCCACCATGTCCTCCTGAGGAGTCCCTCGAACTGTTTGACCACAGTGTTGGGTACATGCTCCAGGATGCCCAGCATTTGGAAGGCTCTGATGATGATACTGAGCTCGATGAAGGCAGTAACCTGAGCACGGACAGAGGGGGTGCCCAAGAAGGACAGCAATCTGGCAGTCATGCTCCCCCTGCTGCAGCATACTGCCAGGTTTGCTCCAGTGATGAGGAGGGAGGGGATGATGAGGTCACTGACTCAACGTGGGTGCCTGATAGGAGGGAGGAGGAGGAGGCGGCACATCACCAATGAGGCAGGATGCCCTCCAGGGGCCAGCCTAAGGGCAGCACACTGACTGCATCACACCCCAAAGCTCCACATGTGCAGGGCGCTGCAGTCTCTGTGCGTTATTCAAAAAGTTCTTTGGTGTGGGCCTTTTTTGAGATGAGTGCATCAGATCGCACCGCTGCTATTTGCAACATATGTCTCAAGCGTATCTCGCGTGGCCAAAACATCTCCCGCTTGGGCACCACATGCTTGACCAGACATATGTTGACCTGCCATGCAGTTCGTTGGCAAGCGTATCTAAAAGACCCACACCAAAGAACAAAGAGGACCTCTCCTTGCTCCTCATCAGCTGAGATCTCCAACCCCACTATACCTTCAGTCCTCTCTGAGACCTGCACTGAGAGGAATGAAGGTGTAGAATTAGGTGTGTCACAGCCAAGTACTTGTGGGCAATCTGCTTTCGGTACACCGACGTCAGATTGTACCAGGCAAATTTCCCTGCCCCAGCTGCTGCACCGCCGAAAGAAGTTTGCTCCCAGCCATCCACATGCCCAGAGGTTGAATGCTAGCTTGGCAAATTTGCTAGCACTTCAACTGCTGCCTTTTCAGTTGGTAGACTCTGCCCCCTTCCGTGAGTCTGGGGAATGTGCGGTTCCTCAGTGGCAGGTACCCAAACGCCACTTTTTCTCACAGAAGGTGATTCCAGCTCTCTACCGGCATGTGGAAGGCAATGTCCATGCCTCGCTGGACAGGGCGGTCAGTGGTAAGGTGCATATTACCGCTGACTCATGGTCCAGCAGGCATGGACAGGGACGTTACCTAAGTTTCACGGCGCATTGGGTGACTCTGCTGGCAGCTGGGAAGGATGCAGGACAAGGTGTAGTAGTGTTGGAGGTTGTTCCACCACCACGCCTCCAAAATGCCACTACTGATTGTGACACACCTCTCTCCTCCTCCCCCTCCTCTTCTTCTTCCTCCATGGCCTCTTCCTGTGCTTTGTCCTCGGAACCAGCAGTGCTCCGTAGGCGTTCAAGGGGCTACGCATGTACGCAGGCCAAAAGATGGCATGCGGTGCTTGAGCTGGTGTGCTTGGGGGACAGGAGCCACACTGGGGCAGAGGTTCTGTCAGCTCTGCAGGGGCAGGTTCAGAGGTGGTTGACGCCACGCCAACTTAAGGCAGGAATGGTGGTTTGCGACAATGGCACCAACCTCCTCTCTGCCCCCACGACAGGGACAAATGACCCATGTGCCCTGTTTGGCTCATGTCCTTAACTTGGTGGTGCAGTGGTTCTTGGGCAGGTACCCGGGCTTACAGGATGTCCTGAGGCAGGCCAGGAAAGTCTGTGTGCATTTCCGCCGGTCATATAATGCCAGTGCTCGGCTGGCGGACCTCCAAAAGGAGTTTAACCTGCCCAAGAACCGCCTAATCTGTGACATGCCCACCAGGTGGAACTCAATGTTGGCCATGCTGCAGCGGCTGCACACGCAGCAGAGGGCCATCAATGAGTACCTGTGCGACTATGGCACCAGGACAGGGTCAGGGGAGCTTGTTTTTTTTTTTCCCTACGCCAGTGGGCCATGATCAGGGATGCATGCACTGTCCTGTCACCATTTGAGGAGGCCACGAGGATGGTGAGCAGTGACAGTGCATGCATCAGTGACACTGTCCCCCTTGTCCACCTGTTGGAGCACACGCTGCATGGAATAATGGACAGGGCACTTGGGGCAGAACAGAGGCAGGAAGAGGAGGACTTCCTTAGCTCTCAAGGCCCCCTTTATCCAGACAGTGTTCCTGCATGCCCGCCGATCACACAGGAGGAGGAGGAGAAGGAGGAGGAAGAATGTGTCAGTATGGAGGTGGAGCCTGGCACTCAGCATCAGCAGTCTTTAAGGGATCAGTCCCAAGAAACACATGGACTTGTACGTGGCTGGGAGGAGGTGGCTGTGGACCATGTCGTCCTTAGTGACCCAGAGGACTCCGGACCGGATGCCTCAGCAAACCTATGCTGCATGGCCTCCCTGATCCTGCAAAGCCTGCGTAAGGATCCTCGTATTCGTGGTATCAAGGAGAAGGACCAATACTGGCTGGCAACCCTCCTTGATCCACGTTACAAGGGTAAGGTTGCGGACCTTATCTTGCCATCGCAGAGGGAGCAGAGGATGAAACATCTTCGGGAAGCCTTGCAGAAAGGTCTGTGCAAATTGTTCCCAGAAACTGGGAGGTTACACACTCCTGTTTCTGGACAACGTGTTGCTGAGGCTTCGGTCAGTCAAAGAAGGAGCGGTGGAGAAGGTGGCTGTCTGACCGATGCGTTCAGACAATTTTTTGGTCTGCAGCCCCAAGGTATGATTGGTTCCAGCAACCATCGCCAGCGTCTGTTTTACATGGTGCAGGAATACCTAGGGGCAAGATCTGACTTGGACACCTTTCCCACCGAAAATCCTCTGGGTTACTGGGTCTTGAGGATGGATCACTGGCCAGAGCTTGCACAGTATGCAATTGAGCTACTGGCCTGTCCTGCATCCAGCGTTCTTTCAGAACGCACATTCGGTGCTGCTGGAGGCTTTGTAACCGATCACAGGGTGCGTCTGTCCACCGACTCGGTCGATCGACTGACCTTCATAAAAATGAATCAGTCTTGGATCACCACCAGCTACCAAGCACCTGATGCTGATGTAACCGAATAATTTTTTTTGAAATCTCAGATCCCTTCAAAGACTGCCTATGCTGATGCTGAGTGACTATCCCTGAGTAATTATCCTCTTCCTCCTCAATGATCACGCTGATAGCTTGTAAGAACGTTTTTGGTTTAGGGCGCCACCACCAGTTCCTAAGGCCCAATTTTTCAGCCCCTGTTTAACAGGGGCGTGTAATTACAATTTTTGATGCAATACTTTGCAGCAGGGCTCGTTCCTGTGTTCCAACTAGAGTGTCTGTGAGGGGTTGCAGTGTTGTGGCACCAGCACCAGTGCCTAAGGCCTAATTTTTCAGCCTCTGTTCAACAGGGGCATGCAATTACAATTCTTGATATAATATTTCACAGCAGGGCCCATTTCTGCACCCACCAAGAGCGAGTGAGGACTTAGTGTTGTGGCACCAGCACCACCACCACCAAAGGCCCAATTTTTCTGCCCTTGTTCAACAGGGGCATGTAATTACAATTCTTGAGCTAATATTTCACAGCAGGGCCCATTTCTGCGCCCACCAAGAGCGAGTGAGGACTTACAGTGTTGTGGCACCAGCACCACCACCACCACCAAAGGCCCAATTTTTCTGCCCCTGTTCAACAGGGGCATGTAATTACAATTCTTGATCTAATATTTCACAGCAGGGCCCTGTGAGGGCTTACAGTGTTGTGGCCACAACAACACCTAAGGCCCAAATTTCTGCTGAGTATATAGGGCAGGCCCCTACTTTCAAACATCTAACTTACAAACGACTCCTACTTGCAAACGGAAGGAGACAACAGGAAGTGAGATGAAATCTACCCCTAGGAAGGGAAATTCTCCCCTGTAAGAGTTAATATGGGAAAAACATTTCTCCTTTCCACTGATGCTTTCCAATCCTTGTTCCACAAAAAACCCCAAATTTTCAAAAAACATATGTCATTGGGACAAAAAGTGAGGTGAAATCTTCTGAAGAGGAGGACAGACAGCAAAACAAATGTCACAGGGGTGATAACCCTTCCATATGTTTTCCAAAAAGCTTAAAAAAGATTTTTTGGCTGGAGCTAAACGCGTTAAAAATGTACCCGTTCAAAATTACAAACAGATTCTACTTAACAACAAACCTACAGTCCCTGTCTTGTTTGCACCGCCTGTATACTGCTGTTCAGAGTATATAGAACCTGGTGGCCCCATACCTTTCCTTATTTTAATTTGGATGCGGGGTTCCCCTTAATATCCATACAAGACCCAAAGGGCCTGGTAATGGACTAGGGGGTACCTATGCCGTTTGTCTCACTGACTTTCTTCCATATTGCCAGGACCCGACATTACATTAAAGCCGCAAGCAGTTTTAAATGACTTTTTTTTCCTTTAAAAATTACATTTTGTGCGGGGACTGTTCTAAGCACGGGAAACACGCGCCACTTTACAGGCATACTATAGACACCCACCAGGTACGATATTTAAAGGAATATTTCACCTTTTTTTTTACTTTAAGCATCATTAAAATCACTGCTCCTGAAAAAACGGCCATTTTTAAAAGTTTTTTTTGCATTGATACATGTCCCCTGGGGCATGACCCGGGTCCCCAAACCCTTTTTAGGACAATACCATGCAAATTAGCCTTTAAAATGAGCACTTTTTATTTTGAACGTTCGAGTCCCATAGACGTCAATGGAGTTCTAACGTTCGTGCGAATTTTCGGTCCGTTCGCAGCTTCTGGTGCGAACCGAACCGGGGGGTGTTCGGCTCATCCCTATTAGAACAGAAGCACCTTTTAACTTCAATAATGCAAGGATAGGCAACTACAACTAAAACAGTCCTTAAAGTCAGACTCTGGCTTAAATAATCAAGACTCCCTATACATAAATTGAAATACTACATTGATTGTAACATGTTCCATCACTGGAAACATGTGGGTGGGTTTTGGTGTGGGCGGTTCAGGGGGCAATGGCATAGGGCGTGTTGTCACAGGGGAACGTGTCAGAGTGAGAGGTGTCGCCTGTGGCAGAGGGGCGGTAGGGGAAGGTGTCACCTAGAACAGAGGGGTGGTAGACGAAGGGCAGTGTCTATTTCCTGGGGACCAGACGCCATTATAGGGCCGTGGCTGACTACTTAGCTTCCTCTTTTCTTGCTTCCTATACACATATACAATACGACCATTTTGATTATTTTGATTAATTTCATGTTCTGTTCACCCTTCTTCATGAATAGCTTTTGCAACTTTAAACCAAGCATCTGCTGCTCGTAGCAGCCCGTAATCTCACAACAGACCCTTTTTACGTTTCAAAATATTATGCCATTCATCTACCTGTAGCCTTCTGCCCAAATGCATATCAACCCCACACACTTTTGCCAATTTCTTTCCCTTTTTGACAGCACCCTCTCCTTCCCGCTCTAACACCAAGTCACAGGCCAAACTGCCCTCTTTGAGCCTCACTAACTTTTGCCCCCTCATTACGCTAGCTATTGAAGAGTTTATGTGTCTGGGCTCAGGGTTTGTATGGCGGTTTTATGAAGCTGTCCTGGACTAAAGGGGGTCCGGCAATCCCTCTATCCATCACCTGGTACCGATTCAGACCATATCACAGTCTCAAGTTAACGAGGACAAGACAGATAGAAAGTGAGAGAGAGAGATAGAGAGTGAGAGAAAGAGAGAGAGATAGAGATAGAGTGAGAGAGAGAAAGAGAGAGAGGGAGAGAAAGGAACGTCTAAAGTGTTCAGCTGCTAAGCAAGCCTCCTTGCATGTGCCTTCTCAAAGCGTAGACCAGTCACATTCCTGTCCACCCCCCGAGATGGCCACAGGTAGATGAGCGGAGTAATATGTGACCACTTATTACTCTCAACAAGACATTTAACAAACAGATAAGGAGTACAGCAGTTAATATTCAATGCACCACTTCAAATGTTATTCACATTTCCCAGAACCATGCCCAAATTCCTCAATCTATCTTTTTCTTCCTCTTCAAACTGTTCTGGTTGTTGAGGTTGTAAGGGGCATCTTTCAGCTGCGTGTCCCCTCCTTCTAACTTCACTTTCTATAGCCTGTGGTGACTTGCCAACCTCAAGTTTAACTGGGTAATGCACCTTTAATCTGAATACCAACACATGTGTGGTCTCTGTTAACATGGGTTTATAACCAAGACATTCCCTTTTATATCCTGGCTCGACCACTTTAACCAACCCCCAACCTTCTTCATGTATGGCAAATAACAGACCACAAACACACTTAGGACATGACATTCCCACAAACAACAAGATAACAAGATGTGTGACAACCGTAGAGAAATACAGGATTGTTCAGATCTCAGGGGATCCCCACGCCACCGCTGGGCGTATTCCTGATGCCCCCTCCTGGTTTTCCCGTGCTTCAGCGCACCCGTGCTTTACCGCACAATTATTTATTCCCAAGGAGGAGTTTAAACCATGTCAACTTCATCCGTGACCATATAAGCAATCCCTCATTCCCAACAGCCACCACAAAACACAAGATCGATCAACAAAACAGAACAGAACAAAACAGGCGGCAGATATAATTGCAGGTTCCTTATTATTTCAACAGACTAGAGGCAAGATATATACCTGTCTTTGAGGGCCGCAGGAAGCCGATGGACACAGAGGTTGACCAGCCACAGGTACAGGATAAACAGTAGACTAGATATATGAGATATCAAAAGTGTCTTACCATTTTCAGAGGTGATCAGTCTCCATCCTGTCTCCATGTTGGCTTGTCCCAGTCCCCTCTCGATCGGCTATCCCTTGGGACCTTGAGCCCCATGTTGGGCACCAAAATGTTTTGGATTCAGAACAAAAGTCCGATATTATTATATCTACCCCTGATCAGATTGAATATTAAAGCATGCACGCTCTGAAGTGATTAAGCTGACTCTCAGTTCAGAATAAAAAACTTCTGTTTAATATTTCCGCTTCTCAAGACTTTTATACAATTCCATTAAAGATTAGGATATGTCAATAAGACTGGCGCATACAAACCACAAATATAAAAATACATATAGTGATAAAACATTGGTTTTACCTGGGTACTCATTTGAGGAAGTAGCTTTGTTCTTGCAGCATTTCTTGCTTCTTTTAATCCATTGGTGTTATGTTGTTATATTCTGAATTTATTCTCGGAAGCAGGCACAAACTTTTTGTAAACTGTTGCAGTCAGTCCAGTTCCTAAGCAAGGGAAGGGTGAGCTTTGCACCCCCACCGAGTTGAATTATGGCCCGAGGTCCCGTCGTGCCGATGAACCTGACATCCCGGAGTGCTCCC
The DNA here is from genome assembly GCA_037952925.1 of Lithobates clamitans. NCBI lineage: Eukaryota > Metazoa > Chordata > Amphibia > Anura > Ranidae > Lithobates > Lithobates clamitans. The sequence continues at coordinate 8,068,237 of JBBGZY010000221.1, read as the reverse complement.
CCAAGGCTCCCGGACCTGTTCAGGTAGGTGGAATGCTTCCCAGTGGGCTGTAGCGTGGCTTGTGCGGCTTGTCGGTCCGGGGTGGCGCGGAGCTCACGGCTCATGCAGCCATTTGTATTCTTGGAAGCAGGCGCAAACTTTTTGTTAACTGTTGCAGTCAGTCCAGTTCCTAAGCAAGGGATGAGTAAGCTTTGCAGAATATCTGAATATGTCTTAAGGCTTATTAAGCGTAGAAGCTGAGTTATATATGTTAGGTATATAAAGCATGTATTGGAATAGTTCACCATGATCACATTTCTTAATCACATCCATTACACTATCACAGGCACTCATGATTACCGATTATGCCCACCGTTTTAGCTCCCTCCTTCATTCATAGAAGCTGTACTGTAGCTTCAATCAATGAAAGCAGCCGCATCAGAAGCATCAAAATATTATGGTTGCGGGAGTGGGGGAATCAGAGATCTTTTGATTTTAACCAAAACTGCAGCCAGCAGCACAAGGGACACCAGTACTGATTGAAAAGTTTTGGCTAAACTTAGACTTTAACTTAGTGTAGTCACGCACTAACATCCTACTGGTGAAAATGACTTTATTGTACAATACTAGGGATGAGCCGAACACCCCACCCTGCACCAGAACATGCGAACAGACAAAAAATTTGTGCGAACACCGTTAAAGTCTATGGGACTAAAAGAATGGAATATCTTACGGCCTCATTAAATGATACTCTTGAGAAACATAACCGTATTTGGGAACCCTGGGTTCTGTTTGAGACCCCTGTGACTTAATGATATAGGTCATTCATGTACCTACAACCCGTCCCCCACAGACGTGCCCCGGGTTTGGTGATGGGTGGCGACCTTCCCCCCCCCCCCCTTCTCTCCCCCCTCTATCTACTCTCTTTTTCCTCTCTTTTTTACTGTTTTAAATTTTTTTCCTTTTTGTGAAACTATATACATATGTAAAGGGTACTAATGGATACAAAGTATGAAACGTTTAACTGTCTAGTTAACCTACTCCGTTTCATTACTAACTGTTTATATTACCAGGCCTAACCGTCCAATGTTTGGATGACTATGTGCCAAATTGAAATGTGACACTACGACTTCTTTTTATTCCTGTACCCAATACTATAATGCTGTAATTGTTAATTTTTCTTCTGTTGAAAAACAATAAAAATTGTCAATTATAAAAAAAAAAAAAAAAAGTCTATGGGACACGAATGTGAAAAATCAAAAGTGTTAATTTTAAAGGCTTATATGCAAGTTATTGCCATAAAAAGTTAGCAGTATAGTCAGTGTTTATCTTGCTATAATTTATTGTTTACTGATTGGTCTGCTGGAAGGTCCAGTTCCACGGCCACACCCACATGCTCTCCATTGTGTAGATATAGCTGTCCTTCTCTAGAGGGCAGCAGGCCAATAGAAGGAGCAGTCAGCTCCGAGCGCGTAGCCTTTCATCACTGCAGCCCTGATTGACAAGATTCCAGCCCTGCCTAGGTCCAATCAGATGTCAGTGACATCACTTCCTGTTCCACGGTCCATGCTGGTCTGTGTGGAGCGTCTTGGTTCTTTTGCTCCTGGAGAAACACTGTGGTCCATTCCAGCCAGCTGCTCAATCCTTTCCAGCTATCCGGAACAGCGGTGGGACCCACAGAGCCATGTGGAATGCCAGGACTGCACTTTACTTTGACAAGCATGCATCTTCTATCATCTTGCAAGTGTTTTTATCCTATTAAAGTCATCATTTTAATACTACACTCAAGACGGCGCCTCCCCCCTCCCTGTATTTTCCTTACATTACCATAAAAAGTGTTTGTGGACCCGGGTACTGCCCCAGGGGACATGTAACACTGCAAAAAAAAAAGTTTTTAAAACTGCCATTTTTTCAGGAGCAGTGATTTTAATAATTCTTAAAGTGAAACAATAAAATTGAAATATTCCTTTAAATATCGTGCCTGGGGGTCTCCTTAGTCTGCCTGTAAAGTAACACATCTTTCCCATGTTTATAACAGTACTGCAGAAAAATGACATTTCTAAAGGAAAAAATTTCATTTAAAATTGCTCGCGGCTGTAATGTATTGCCGGATCCCAGCTACATAAAAAATACATAAAAAATCATTAAAAAAAACAGTGTGGGTCCCCCCCCCCCAGTCCATACCAGGCCCTTTGGGTCTGGTATGGATATTAAGGGGAACTCCACGCCAAAATAAGAAAAAATGGCATGGGGGTCCCCCCAAAATCCATACCAAGCCCTTCAGGTCTGGTATGGATTTGAAGGGGAACCCCGCTGACATAATATAAAAATAAAAGGTGTTGGGTTCCCCCCCAAAATATATACCAAATCCTTATGGGCGAATGGGTATTGGGTACATTGTACCCCTACTTATTCACCAAAAAAGTGTAAAAAAAGTAATAATGACAGGAGACAGTTTTTGGCAATTCCTTTATTTAAAAAAAAAGTGTCCCGCGATGTCCATCCATCTTTAATCATGGCACAGACAGACCCAAAAATAGAAAAAAAAACGAAAATACTCCACTGTCTTTTCACTGTGACAGCTCTTATATAGGCAAGGGTGGGGCCACCTGCTGACGTAACCGGATGACCCCCTCCCTTCTGAGAGCACATAATGTCAGAAGGGGCGAGATCACTTGGTTACGTCACCAAGTGGCCCCGCCCTTGCCTACATAACAGCTGTCACAGCCAAGAGACAGCAGTTGGCGGGACGCCTCCCTTAGAGGCGGAGGTTTTTTTTTTTCTATTTTTTGGGTCTGTCGGTGCCATGAAGATGGATGGACATCACGGGACACTTTTTTTTTCTTTTTTATGAAGGACTTGTCAAAAACTGTGTATTGTCTACTTTTTGACACTTATATTGATAATGGGTAGGGGTACAATGTACCAGATACCCATACACATGGGGGGCAGAATCTTGGGGCCCCCTGCCCGCAGACCCCCAGGACCACCAGGCAAGGGTTGTGGGGATGAGGCCCTTGTCCCCATCAACATGGGGACAAGGTGCTTTGGGGGGCCCCAAAGCACCTCTCCATGTTGAGGGCATGTGGTCTGGTAGGGTTCAGGAGGGAGGCACTCTCTTGTCCCCCCCCCTTTTCCTGCAGCCTTTTTTTAGCATGGAGTTCCCCTTAAAATCTATACCAGACCGGAAGGGCCTGGGATGGATGGACTGGGGGGTTACCCATGCCTTTTTTTCTTAATTCTGTCATAGGGTTCCCCTTAACCACTTCACTACACTATATTATATATTGTACACTGCACTATATACCCTACACTGTATTATATATACTACACTGACTGCACTATATACTCTGAACTGCAACACATATATATACTATACGGACTGCACTATATACTCTGAACTGCTGTATATATACTCTATGGACTGCACTATATACTCTGCAGAAAAATTGGGCCTTATGTGTTAGTGGTGCCAGAACACTGTAACCCCTCAGCTACTCTTGTTGGGCACAGGAACGGGCCCTGCTTTTAAATATTATTTAAAAAAATGTAATTACATGCCCCTGTCAAACAGGGGCAGAAAAATTGGGCCTTGGGTGGTGGTGTCACAACACTGTAACCCCTCAGTTACTCTTGTTGGGCACAGGAACATGCCCTGCTGTTATATATTACTAAAAAATTGTAATTACATGCCCCTGTCAAACAGGGGCAGAAAAATTGGGCCTTGAGTTTTGGTTTTGCCAGAACATTGTAACCCCTCACAGTTACTCTTGTTGGGCGCAGGAACGGGCCCTGCTGTTAAATATTATTTTAAAAATTGTAATTACATGCCCCTGTTAAACACACCTTGGGTGTTGGTGCTCTTAAACCAAAAATATTGTTGGAAGCTAGCATCATCAAGATTCAGGAGGAATAGGATAGGCAGCATAGGTCTTCAAGGGATCCCAGATCCATAGCAAATGCAATCAGCTACATTAACATCAGGTGCTTGATAGCTGCTGATCCAGGACTGATTAATTTTTTTATAAATGTGAGCCTATCAACAGAGTCTGTTGACAGGTGTTGACAGGCACACTCTTTGATCTGTTACAAACCCTTCAGCAGCACTAAATGTGTGTTCAGAAAGCATGCTGGATGCAGGACAGGCCAGTAGCTTGATTGCATATTGAGCAAGTTCTGGCCAGTGGTCCACCCTCAAGACCCAGTGGATGCTCTGTTGGAAAGGTCTCCAAGTCTGCCCTTGCCCCTAGATATTCTTGCACCATATAATGCAGATGCTGGTAATGGTTGCTTGAACCTATCAGACCTTGGCGCTGAGGACTGAAAAATTGTTTAAAGGCATTGGTCAGCCGGCCAACTAATCCACCGCTCTTCCTCTGACCGAACGAAGCCTCAGAAATACATTGTCCAGCACCAAAAGATGTTACCCTCCCAGGGTCTGGAAAGGTGTTACACAAACTTTTCTTCAAGGCCTCCTGAAGATGTTTCATCCTCTGCTCCCTCTGTGAAGGCAGGATGAGTTCTGCAACTTTACTCTTATAACGTGGATGAAGAAGGGTTGCCAGCCAGTAATGATCCCTCTCCTTGATACCACAAATCCTAGGGTCCTTTCGCCGGCTTTTCAGAATCAAGGAGGCCATGCAGCATAAGTTTGCAGAGGCATTCAATTCTGAGTCCTCTGGGTCACTAAGGATCACATTATCCATAACTACCTCCTCCCAGCCATGTACAACTCTTTGGGTTGACTGAAAACCATCCCTTGAAGACTGCTGCATGTTATCCTCTACATCCATGCTGGCACAACCCTCCTCTTCTTTCTGTGTGTTTGGCAGCCCCGCAGGTATGCTATCTGGATAAAGGGGGCCTTGAGAGGAAAGAAAGTCCTCCTCTTTTTCCTGCTGTTTTGCCTCAAGTGCCCTGTCCATGATTCCACGAAGCGTATGCTCCAGCAGGAAGATTAGATGAACAGTGTCACTGATGCATGTGTTGTCGCTGATCACCCTCCTTGTGGCCTCAAATGGTGACAGGACAGTGCATGCATCCTTGATCAGTAGCCACTGGCATGGCGAAAAGCCAAGCTCCCCTGACCCTGTCCTGGTGCCATACTCGTACTCATTGATGGCCCTCTGCTGTGTGTGCAGCCACTTCAGCATTGCCAACATTGAGTTCTTCCTGGTGGGCATGTCACAAATGAGGCGGTTGGTGGGCAGTTAGCATCCCCTTTGAATGTCAGCCAGCCGAGCACTGCATTTGTTTGACCAGCGCAAATAACCACAGACTTTATTGGCCTGCCTTAGGAGATCTTTTAAGCCTGGGTACTAACATGGAACGTGGGTCAAGTGTTCCTGTCAATGGGTGGAGAGAAGGTTGGAGCAATTGTTACATACAACCATTCCTGGCTGAAACTGGCATGGCGTCAACCACCTCTGAGTCTGCCCCTGCAGAGCTGACAGCATCTCTGCCCCAGTGTGGCTCCTGTCCCCTAGGCAGACCAACTCAAGCACCGCATGGCATCTTTTAGCCTGTCTGGTTGCGTAGCCCCTTTGAACACTTACGGAGCACTGCTGGTTCAGAGGACAATTCTGCAGAATTTGTATCAAAGAGGAAGAAGAGGAGGAGGGGGTGGAGCAGAGAGCTGTGACAGAATCACCACTAGCTTTCTAGAGTCGTGGTGGTGGAACAAGCTCCAACAACAATAAAACCCTGTCCTGCATCCTTCCCAGCTGCCAGCAGAGTTACCCAGTGTGCCGTGAAGGAAAGGTAACGTCCCTGGCCATGCCTGCTGGACCATGAGTCAGCAGCAATATGAACCTTACTGCTGACCACTCTGTCCAACAAGGCAAAAACATTGCCTTCCACATGACGGTAGAGAGCCGGAATGGCCTTACGTGAAAAGAAATGCCGTTTTGGAACCTTCCACTGTGGAACAGCACATTCCACAAATTCATGAAAGGGTGCAGAGTCTACCAGCTGAAAAGGCAGCAGTTGCAGTGCTAGCAATTTGGCCAAGCTAGCATTTAGACACTGAGCATGTGGATGGCTGGGACCAAATTTCTTTTCATGGTTCAGCAACTGGGGTAGGGACATTTGCCTGCTGAAATCAACTGGTGGTGTACTGCTAGCAGATTGGCTGCAAGTGACACCTATTGCTATGCCTTCATACCTCTCACTGCAGGTTTTTGAGAGGACTGGAGGTATAGTAGGGTTTGAGATCCCAGATGAGGAGCAAGGAGAAGTCCGCCTTTTTCTATGATGTGGGTCTTTCAAGTGCTGTTGCCAATGGACTGCATGGCAGGTCGTCATATGTCTGGTCAAGCATGTGGTGCCTAAGAGGCTGCTGTTCTGGCCATGCTTGGTCAGTATCAGACATAGGTTGCAAACAGCAACGGTGCGATCTGCTGCACACGTGTTGAAAAAGGCCCACACCAATGAATTTTTAAAAGTCAGTGGGGAGTCAGCAGCACCCTGCACCTGCGGAGCTCTGCTGTATGATGCAATAGGGTGGCTGCCCTTAAGCTGCTCCCTGGAGGACATCCTGCCTCGTTCAAGTTGTGCCTCCTCCTCCTTCTCACTTTCCTCCTCTCTTCTCTCAGGCATCCAAGTACAGTCAGTGACCTCATCATTCCCTCCCTCCTCGTCAATGGAGCAAACATGGCAGTATATTGGAACTGGGGGAACATGACTGCCAGTTTATTGACCTTCTGTGGCACCCCCACTGTCTAGGCTCATGTTACTCCCTTCCTCAACCTGGGAACCATGTCCATGACCACCACTGCTGACTGTAGACACAGAGGCTGCTTGCCCTCTTTTAGTGGCCTGTGAGCATCTGCCTCTCCTTGGTGGCCTTCCGGATATGATTTTTTTTTGTAACACCACACTACACTATATTATATACTGTGTACACCGCCTGAAGTGTATTAGAAACTGTACACCACCAAATGCACTGTATATATAGGCTACACTGAATGCAGAATATATATATATACCGTATTTATCGGCGTATAACACGCACCGGCGTATAACACGCACCCCAATTTAGGAGGGAATTTTAGGGAAAAAAAAACTTTTAGGAGGGAAGTTGAAGGGAAAAAAAACTTACATTTAAACACCCATCATTGCAGCCTTCTTAGTGCAGCCATGTCAGTGCAGCCTTGTCAGTGCAGCCTTGTCAGTGCAGCCATGTCAGTGCAGCCTTGTCAGTGCAGCCTTGTCAGTGCAGCCTTGTCAGTGCAGCCTTGTCAGTGCAGCCTTGTCAGTGCAGCCATGTCAGTGCAGCCTTGTCAGTGCAGCCTTCCCCAGTGCAGCCTTGTCAATGCAGCCTTCCCCAGTGCAGACTTCCCCAGTGCAGCCTTGTCAGTGCAGACTTCCCCAGTGCAGACTTCCCCAGTGCAGCTTTACCCAGTGCAGCCTTCCCCAGTGCAGTCTTCCCCAGTGCAGCCTTCCCCAGTGCAGTCTTCCCCAGTGCAGCTTTACCCAGTGCAGCCTTCCCCAGTGCAGTCTTCCCCAGTGCAGATTTACCCAGTGCAGCCTTCCCCAGTGCAGTCTTCCCCAGTGCAGCTTTACCCAGTGCAGCCTTCCCCCAGTGATCCCAGCCATTCTGGGCTTCAAAATCGCCGATCGCGATTTGAAAATGGCGCCGCCGGCGCCAAAATACACAGTGCCGGTCCTCGGCTCTTTCCGGCGGCTGTCGTTCATTTTCGGCTCCACTCGTAGTCCCGAGCGGAGCTATCCGAACCTAGCCGAGTAGGTTCGGATAGCTCCGCTCAGGACTACGAGTGGAGCCGAAAATGAACGACAGCCGCCGGAAAGAGCCGAGGACCGGCTCTGTGTATTTCGGCGCCGGCGGCGCCATTTTCAAATCGCGATCGGCGATTTTGAAAATTTGACAGGTCGGATCGCAGGGGATCGGCGTATAACACGCACCTGCGACTTTCCCCTGATTTTAAGGGGAAAAAAAGTGCGTGTTATACGCCGATAAATACGGTATATATATATATATATATATATATATATATATATATATATATATATATATATATTTATATATATTTATATATATATATATATTTATATATATTTATATATATATATATTTATTAATTAAATATATAAGCGAGGGTGTATATTACAAGCCTATAATACACTGCTCAGGGCCAAAGAAATAGTTACTGTTCGAGAGTGACCAGAATTGACAATAACATAACTTGCGTAAAAATACCCCCAAAAACACCCAATTTGTTTACACAAAAAGAGAGTGGGGGCCTAACTAAGCAGCCGTTTAAAACAATAAAATACAGAAGTAGTATAAAAAACATATAAACAGTCAAATAGTGAACTGTGACAGTCATATACTAAAAACAGTGCTGGTGTTGAGCAAAATAAACAAATATGTGGCCAACTTTACAAAAAATAGTCCTTAGGAGCAGTGAAGAATACTAATGATAAAGCAGTGGTTCAGAAAGTGTTCATAGGTGATCCTAAAGAATGTCTCAGTGTGCACCTTCCACCGGTCAATCCAATTCCACCATGTGAGAACACACTCCCCTCAGGGGGTTAAATTCACCAGAGCTAAAAGATAAACAAGCCTCCAAGGGAAGAAAGTCTCTGAGCCTCAGCTGCTATCAACACAGTTCCAGGAGATTACCAGATGATAAGGGCTCCAAAAAGAATCATAAACAGAAGAAAAGCGCACATAGCGTAATCTCGTTTATTAATAAAAACCCATCACATCGCAAATCCCCCATCCATATACAAGTACAAAACACAGCAGTCAATAAAGCATTAGAAGTGTATATGCTATGCACTTCACCGTAAGGACATCAGATGGTTTCGTCTGTGTAACCAAGGAGCGATGGCATTCACTTCCTTGTTCCGGATCCAACAGCGGTGGAGCGCACGCGTCACTTCCGGCGTCATGTAGGTCACGCCCTTAAATTGATGCATAATCAGGACCCCTCTGGTCTGAAATTTTGGGGCATTGATCACATAAAACCACAATGGAGGGGTTCCAATCTAGTTAGGGACTTATCTAAGAGAGAGACCCAATGGATTTTTTTGGTAGATACTTTATCGCCGAAGGGGTTAAATGTCGACCTAGACATTAACTGCTTCATAAGTGACTATTCATTTTGTATAATGTTTGGAAAGGGGTATTATCCGAGTAGTTTTCATATAATAATTTTTAACATTTTTATACATATATATATTTTTATGTTTTTATATAAATATTTTCTCTTTTAACTCTTAAGAGGTTTTTTAGAAATTATCATGTCTTTCATCCTATTGGCTTAATTTTATTAATGAGGTCACACCATGATCTAGTATAATTCTGAGTCTGGTGATTATGATTAGGAACGTATTATGTACTGTGCAATGAAATTTAATGATGTATTTCAAACATTTGAGGTTATGGGATGGTATGGAGGGCTGATTTTTAATCGTCTCAGCCTCTGCACTGTCATCTGTCATTTTGGATAAATCTGATGTTTTTATGTAAACAGTGCAGTGAGGCTTTTTGTCTCTCTCCCCCTCCTGTAGGACGCCGTCGTTGTTTACTTCAGCTGTGGCGACTTGCGCCTGTCGTCATGCTGAATGCGCTCTGATTGGCTATGGGGGTCTGGGGCAGGACATTATAAGCCTGTCTGTTTTGCCGTGTAAGCATGCCCTCTGTTGAAGTCAGGATATGACAAAACGCGTCAGTGAGTGACCTACACGACGCCGGAAGTGACGCGTGCGCTCCACCACTGTTGGATCCAGAACAAGGAAGTGAATGCCATCGCTCCTTGGTTACACAGACGGAACCATCGGATGTCCTTGCGGTGAAGTGCATAGCCTATACACTTCTAATGCTTTTTTGACTGCTGTGTTTTGTACGTATATATGGATGGGGGATTTGCGGTGTGATGGGTTTTTATTAATAAACGAGATTACCCTATGTGTGCTTTTCTTCTGTTTATGATTCTTTTTGGAGCCCTTATCATCTGGTAATCTCCTGGAACAGTGTTGATAGCAGCTGAGGCTCAGAGACTTTCTTCCCTTGGAGACTTGTTTATCTTTTAGCTCTGGTGAGTTTAACCCCCTGAGGGGAGTGTGTTCTCACATGGTGGAATTGGATTAACCGGTGGAAGTTGCACACTGAGACATTTTTTAGGATCACCTATGAACACTCTCTGAACCATTGCTTTATCATTAGTATTCTTCACTGCTCCTAAGGACTATTATTGGCCACATATTTGTTTATTTTGCTCAACACCAGCACTGTTTTTAGTATGACTGTCACAGTTCACTATTTGACTGTTTTTTATACTACACATATATATATAGAAAAACGCATGGAACGATGCTTGATGCCAAAAAATGTCCTTTTACTGAAAGTTATTCCATTACATGTTTCAAAATGCAAGCAAGCTACTGTACAGTTCCGAGCACAATCGCTCTTCGTCAGGCTTTTCAGGCTGTGTGTGAAAAAGCCAAACCACACTATGTTCTTTTATCAACACCCAGTTTAGTACACACCTGTGTTCACTTAGCTAATTATCCCATACAAAACACCTAAAGACATTCTAGTATATAACCCTACGAAATAAATCTACTACCAAAAATCAATCCTAAATTTCCCAATAAGGGAACTTCTCAGAAATGGGTCATAAAGACACCGATCTACGTTTTATGGTGTTAGAAGAGATTCCCCATGACAAAAGAGGGGGTGATAGGATTTTGAAACTAAAAAGACGTGAAGTTTGGTGGATTAACAAATTACAGTCCCTGCACCCGGATGGTATGAACAGGGACTATGATTTGTTTCTATTTGTGTAGAAACCTATAGTACCAGACTGATTAGAAGGTATGATTATATTTTGAATATGTTATATTTTCTTTAGATTGATCACAAGAGCTCCCGTTGGAAATACTAGATAGCAGAATATCAACTGGAATCCATGAAGAATTTTTGAGACATGAACAAGAATAGTGATATATGTATATTTATGATAAATATTTGAAAACACCGAGTTAATGATATGAGATAATCCAATTGGTTCATAAGTGATATGATGATGATGATATATGATATGTAATGATGAACCTTTCTTGTAGATAATCCCCCATTGGGAAATTTAGGATTGATTTTTGGTAGTAGATTTATTTAGTAGGGTTATATACTAGAATGTCTTTAGGTGTTTTGTATGGGATAATTAGCTAAGTGAACACAGGTGTGTACTAAACTGGGTGTTGATAAAAGAACATAGTGTGGTTTGGCTTTTTCACACACAGCCTGAAAAGCCTGACGAAGAGCGATTGTGCTCGGAACTGTACAGTAGCTTGCTTGTATTTTGAAACATGTAATGGAATAACTTTCAGTAAAAGGACATTTTTTGGCATCAAGCATCGTTCCATGCGTTTTTCTTTACCTTTATGGTGGAGTTTTGGGAGTCCACCCTGACGGTGCTTTGATTGAACAAGGAGATCAAGAGAAGAGGGTAACCCACCTGATGTTTATATATTATACTCCCAGTGAGTAAGTTACCTCCAGCCGAGATGGATATCAATGGAGCTACATTTTCATACACTCAGGAAGAGACCACACAGATCATGTCTCAGATCTCAGGATCCAGAAATTTCCTAACGGGCAATACCCCGGTTTACAATTCTCGTACATGGGAAAAGTTAAGAAGGAAACATACATCTCTGGAATTGCACGGGCTAACCTTGGCCGAATACCATCGAGTACAACGCATTCCTAGAGGTTTGAGGGTGCGATTGGCCCCCACCCTATTCAGTGACAATGATGAGTTCAAGAGTACATTCATGCAGATTCTCAACAAATGTTCATTTGATTTAATGACTTTGACCATTTCATTCATACATAAGGAATTGGCTTCATTGTCAGAACAACTTACCAAGATTGAATCAGAATTGCGTACGGCAATGACTCTAGAGGAGTTTAACAGATGTAAGGAGATGGCTGATGAAAATATCAACAAATATCGTTGCGAACTGGAGACTAGAAAACATAACAAATTCGATCGGGATATTGAGGACTATGAGAGGAACCAGGTATACCGATGGCCACGTCCGTACAATCGGCGAGGTCGCAGCGAGTATGGAAGCCATAGGAGAGAGATATCTGACAACCCTTCAGCTAATACAGATACCGATTCCTCATCCAATTTTTTACAAACAGACCGCAGAGAATTATCCACCACTCGGATGCAAACCAGGTCCCGCTACAACAGGGAAGGAAGCCACGACAGATATCGCAACACACGGGGCAATCGTGGCCGATCAAGGGAGACCTAGTTCATAACATCTCCAGGCGGGTCCTATCATCGGATGAGGTAGGACTTTTTAACCGTGGTTTATCTTACTGCCCTAAGAGTCACCTAGATCCATTTCAGTTAGATCAAGATCTGTATCGCCTATTTCGCAACATTAGATGGAAGGTCCATTTTCTCCACAAACCATTTGTTCCTAATGACATACCTGAAGGGAGATTAAGTAGTAAAAGTTTAGGACTGGTGATGAAATCTAAATCCGTTCCCCCCACCACTTATGTACCTGTTGAGATGTTTGTACAGGAAGTTACCCGAGATGTGAAACGTCTATTACAACAAGTGGACTTTAAAGATCATGTACCTAATAATCTGTCCCCTCATGAAAGAGTGACGTTGCGGGAATTAACAAAACGGAATGATATCATTTGCAAACCTGCTGATAAAGGGGGTTCAGTAGTCATTATGGACCCCCAGGCGTATGAGAATGAGATCAGGCGACAATTGGATGACGATACAGTATACAAACCTTTACAATCAGATCCTACATGGAGTATCAGAAAGATCTTGGAGAGTATTGTTAAACCAGCATTAAAAGAAGGGCTAATTTCACGTGATTTATGTGAATTTTTGTTACCAGCGCATACCCGTGTTCCGGTCCTGTATATACTCCCCAAGATCCATAAGGACAAACATTCCCCACCGGGACGCCCGATTGTATCGGGGAGGGATTCGATTTTTGTACCCACGGCCAAACTATTGGATAAAGTGTTATCACCCTTGGTGAAGACCACTCCATCCTACATCAAGGACTCTGGTGACTTCCTGACCAAAATTAGGGACTTACCACAAATTCAAAATGAATATATCCTCGTCACCTGGGACGTAACAAGTCTATATACATCAATTCCTTATGTGGCTGGCATTGAAGCGGCGCTGAGCCTAATTAGGAACTCTCATGAGTACTCAGAAGCTCAGATTATCTTTCTTGAGAAACTGTTTAAGTTGATTTTGTATAACAATTATTTTCTTTTTAAGGATCGGTACTATATGCAACTGACGGGGGTAGCCATGGGTTCTAATGTTGCCCCGCCATATGCTTGTTCATTCATGCATGATTTTGAGCAGAAATACATCTTTGTGAATGATATTTTTCAGGAACATTGCACCACTTGGTGGCGCTATATAGATGACATTTTTGTCATATGGCGGGGCAACATTGAATCACTCAAAACTTTTGATGAGATGATTAATAGTATTTCACCAAATATTCAGTTTAAAATTCACATTGGCGGAGATTCGGTCCCCTTTCTAGATATACGGGCATACATAAAGCAGGGACGGATTGAAACTGACATATACACGAAACCCACAGATAGGAACCAGTTACTGAGATATGACAGTTACCATCCCCCCCATGTCTTTAGTTCTATTATTAGAAGCCAACTTCTTAGAGTGACGCGGATTGTGAGTGATACTACAATAAAAGAGATGAGGCTAGATGAAATGTGCTGCAAATTTAGGGAGCGGGGCTAACCAGAAGATGTAATCCGACACGAATTAAATAAAATTTTGAACCCTATTAAAATTCCCAATAAGAAGAGATATTCACCTGATAAACCTAGAATTCCATTTGTTTTCCAGTTCAACAGTTATAGCGATAGGATCTTTAATGTGTTAAGAAAACATTGGACGATATTGAAACGATCCTATCCTCATATGGAGGAGTTTCAGTTAACTCCGATGAAAGCGTATCGGCGCAATAAAACTTTGCGCGATCTTCTAGTACAATCTGAATTTAAACCTGAGAGGCAGAAAGAAAAAAAGATGACTTTTCTCGGTAGTAAAAGAAAAGGCTGTTATCCTTGTCTTAATTGCATTCAATGCAATCTAATTATTAAAGGGAATAATTTTTTTCATCCTAGGACTAACAACAAAATAATAATTAATGGCTTTTATACCTGTCAGTCATCATATGTCATTTACATTCTCACATGCCCTTGCAACCTCCTTTACGTGGGGGAAACAACCCAAAAAATTAAAGATCGTATCGCACAGCACCGTAGTAAAATTAGACATCCTCAACCAGGTTTACCTGTAGCGCGTCACTTCTCAGAAATGGGTCATAAAGACACCGATCTATGTTTTATGGTGTTAGAAGAGATTCCCCATGACAAAAGAGGGGGTGATAGGATTTTGAAACTAAAAAGACGTGAAGTTTGGTGGATTAACAAATTACAGTCCCTGCACCCGGATGGTATGAACAGGGACTATGATTTGTTTCTATTTGTGTAGAAACCTATAGTACCAGACTGATTAGAAGGTATGATTATATTTTGAATATGTTATATTTTCTTTAGATTGATCACAAGAGCTCCCGTTGGAAATACTAGATAGCAGAATATCAACTGGAATCCATGAAGAATTTTTGAGACATGAACAAGAATAGTGATATATGTATATTTATGATAAATATTTGAAAACACCGAGTTAATGATATGAGATAATCCAATTGGTTCATAAGTGATATGATGATGATGATATATGATATGTAATGATGAACCTTTCTTGTAGATAATCCCTTATTGGGAAATTTAGGATTGATTTTTGGTAGTAGATTTATTTAGTAGGGTTATATACTAGAATGTCTTTAGGTGTTTTGTATGGGATAATTAGCTAAGTGAACACAGGTGTGTACTAAACTGGGTGTTGATAAAAGAACATAGTGTGGTTTGGCTTTTTCACACACAGCCTGAAAAGCCTGAAGAAGAGCGATTGTGCTCGGAACTGTACAGTAGCTTGCTTGTATTTTGAAACATGTAATGGAATAACTTTCAGTAAAAGGACATTTTTTGGCATCAAGCATCGTTCCATGCGTTTTTCTTATCCTTTATGGTGGAGTTTTGGGAGTCCACCCTGACGGTGCTTTGATTGAACAAGGAGATCAAGAGAAGAGGGTAACCCACCTGATGTTTATATATAGATATATATATATATATATATATATATATATATATATATATATATATATATATATATATATATCTATACACACAATATGGGGAAGGAAAGTATTCAGACCCCCTTAAATTTTTTGGGAAAGATGCAACAATTTTTCACACCTGGATTTGGGGATCCTCTGCCATTCCTCCTTACAGATCCTCTCCAGTTCTGTCAGGTTGGATGGTAAACATTGGTGGACAGCCATTTTTAGGTCTCTCCAGAGATGCTCAGTTGGGTTTAAGTCAGGGCTCTGGCTGGGCCATTCAAGAACAGTCACGGAGTTGTGAAGCCACTCCTTCGTTATTTTAGCTGTGTGATTAGGGTCATTGTCTTGTTGGAAGGTAAACCTTCGGCCCAGTCTGAGGTCCTGAGCACTCTGGAGAAGGCTTTTATCCAGGATATCCCTGTACTTGGCCGCATTTATCTTTCCCTCAATTGCAACCAGTCATCCTGTCCCTGCAGCTGAAAAACACCCCCACAGCATGATGCTGCCACCACCATGCTTCACTGTTGGGACTGTATTGGACAGGTGATGAGCAGTGCTTGGTTTTTTCCACACATACCGCTTAGAATTAAGACCAAAAAGGTCTATCTTGGCCTCATCAGACCAGAGAATCTTATTTCTCACCATCTTGGAGTCCTTCAAGTGTTTTTTTAGCAAACTCCATGCGGGCTTTCATGTGTCTTGCACTGAGGAGAGGCTTCCATCGTGCCACTCTGCCATAAAGCGGTGGAGAAGTGCAGTGATGGTTGACTTTCTACAACTTTCTCCCATCTCCCCACTGCATCTCTGGAGCTCAGCCACAGTGATCTTTGGGTTCTTCCTTACCTCTCTCACCAAGGCTCTTCTCCCCCAATAGCTCAGTTTGGCCGGACGGCCAGCTCTAAGAAGGGTTCTGGTCGTCCCAAACGTCTTCCATTTAAGGATTATGGAGGCCACTGTGCTCTTAGGAACCTTAAGTGCAGCAGAAATTTTTTTGTGACCTTGGCCAGATCTGTGCCTTGCCACAATTCTGTCCCTGAGCTCTTCCGGCAGTTCCTTTGACCCCATGATTCTCATTTGCTTTGAAATGCACTGTGAGCTGTAAGGTCTTATATAGACAGGTGTGTGGCTTTGCTAATCAAGTCCAATCAGTATAATCAAACACAGCTGGACTCAAATGAAGGTGTAGAACCATCTCAAGGATGATCAGAAGAAATAGACAACACCTGAGTTATATATATGAGTATCACAGCAAAGGGTCTGAATACTTAGGACCATGTGATATTTCAGTTTTTCTTTTTTAATAAATCTGCAAAAATGTCAACAATTGTGTTTTTCTGTCAATATGGGGTGCTGTGTGTACATTAATGAGGAAAAAAATGAACCTAAATGATTTTAGCAAATGGCTGCAAAATAACAAAGTGTGAAAAATTTAAGGGGGTCTGAATACTTTCCGTCCCCACTGTATGATATATCTCAAATATACTGCCACTAACTAAATAACCTACCTGCTTAATCTAACTCAAGCTATCTCTCCTGGACTTAGTCCCCCTGAGCCATGACTGGCCAAAGGCACCATTCCTTTGACCAATTATGGCTCTCTCAGCAAAACGCACTGTGATTGGCCAAAGCATGCAGGTCTGGTGCATGCTTTGGCCAATCATCTTACAGCGATGCACTGCGATCACGCAGTGCATTATGGGTCATTCCGCGGCGCTCGAATTTCCTGCAAATGTCCCATAATATTCGCTGTTTGTCGAACACCCAATGTTCGAGTTGAACATGAAGCTCATCAGGGCCAATCCTAGGGTCACAGACCCCTGGGTACAGAAATATTTCTGGCGCCCCCACCTGGGCGTGGTTATCTTACTAACTCCTCCCCTTTACAAATGTTTATATGGTAATGACTCAAACACAGCAAAAAAGAGGGTTTCATCATGTCAGATCCCAAAAGTGTGGTTGCCGCATCCCTGATATAATAGGAAAAAGAGAGATAGCCCTTCGTTGCGACTTTTAGGGCAACGTACACTTGGATAGTACAAAAAGGTCAATTTTTATTGAATATACATAAAAATATTCGATCATAAAAATGATCGATGATTAAAAACCATCAAAATTATTTATACAAAAAAAAATTTACAAGAAAAGAAAAAAACAAAGAACAATTTACATGAACAGTATGACAATACAGTGCACTGCAGAGCGGGGATACGTCAGTCTTCGGGACCCACAAACATTCATGCATGGGATGATACATACGTGTAACTTTTGGAATTCCTGGTGTTACTGACTAGAAGCTTTATTTAAAGCTCTTACCAGCTATTTCTATTTGCTATTGGACACTGTCCTGCCAAGCGGCCAGATTCCATTCTCTGTTACCTAGTAGATAGATACCTAATCTGGAACCTATTGTATTCTATTACTTCACCGCTTCCTGTTTGGCGCCCATCCATGCCCCCTCTTATACAGTTGTTCACCTATTTTTTCCTTTATTGGAATCATTTTACATGTAAAAAACAAATTGTGACTATACTTACTCCTATCCTATACCCCTGACGAAGGTGTTTAACCAGAAACACGGCGGGTACCGGGGATTACTATATACCGGAGAGTATCACTGTATTGTTATAAAGAGAGAGGGGGGGGTGCCGCGCTATCCAAAGGGGTCTCAGCTTATAGGTGTTGATAATAGTTCCTAGTATTCATAGGTCACGAAGTTTTAAATAATCATAAACGTAAAACAATCGTAAAAAATCGCATGAATTGGAGTTGAGATTATGCGTAGATATAATGACTCAAAAGTAGATGTGTTGATCCAACAAGGGATATAAATATAAATACTGATGCATATGTTGATCAAAAAATGAAAAAATATATATATAGATAAAAACCCAATTTCTGCATGTGTTAAAGTATTACAGTACAATATATCCAAAGTGCTCATGCTCTTGTGTCTTAAATAAGAAGATCAAACTTATACATATACTAAAGTGCAAAAAATGGAGCAATAAAATAAACAGATCATATATCAAGTGAAACAAACAAAAATCAAGTGAAATAAACAAGAAAGGAGATATGGTCGCCTGATCCTCGTGTTGCGACCAGTGCGACAGTGCAAGTATAGTGTGGATGGTCAACGTGAGTAGATAAACCCACTCAAATTGTTAGTGTCCAAAATAAATTGATAATTCAAGTGTCCAAAAGGATGAATAGTGTTCAAAAACCAGTGCTCAGACACAATAATCAAATGACAGTGGGGTGTTGCTATGCAGATCAGACACTCTATGTCCTCTTCATGCAGCATGCACTAGTGTAGGTAATGGCCCCTTACCTAGCGGTGCTAGGTCAACCGCATATAAGTTGTTAACTCCCGGAGTCCTGGGTCTCTCCTGCGTCTCTGCGTCCGGACTTGCTGACTCTACAGGATCCTATTGGGGGCTGGGATGTGTCTAGTAGTGGTCCTAACTGGGGTCCTAGGACAGTGCGGCTCCTAGCTCCTCCTCCACATCATGTCTCCAGTGTATGTAAAATATAGGAAAAGGTACCCAGATAGTGAAGTATATTTCTTTAGGGTCACTTTATTCACATATGTAATATACAGAGTACTCACATTAGCAGTTATTTTCATACAGCATGGTATCCTACGAGCAGCGAGCTCGCAATGTATTCAGCAAGCAAGGTAAAACGAAACAAGCCTATTCCGTCCCTACGCGTGACGTCACCGATCACGTGACTTCTTCAGGGGATAAACGAAATAGGCTGATGTTAGTCTTAAGTAGTCTCTCCCATAGGAATAGATTGGCGGCCATTTTCTTGTAGCCGCGCCGGCCATTATTAGGTTTCCCATGTGCGCGGCCATTTTCTTGGTTGGTAAAGGGTATGGTAAATATATTCAGTGGGAGGAGGCCGAATTGTTGGTATATTTCCATGGTGATGGGGCGGGACGTCCTGATCTCATTTGAGTATCTTTCAGAGATGGTTGTTACACAACGACAGACTCTGATAAGGTGCAGACCCGCTGACATGTAGTTTAAATAGAGAGCTAATCGTGGGTTCCGGTTCTGTGTAACATTGTAAATGGGGTATATATGAAATCTTTATTGTAAATATTAAAAATAAACTTTAAAAGGAAAGGAACACTTAGGTTCTCAATATAAAAACTTATATAAAACTCCAGGGGTATATTAATCGGTGAAGAGGACCAGTTCGTTCTATATAAAATCTGTATATATAGAAAAGGGGTGGTACAAATAGTGATTGATTAGTTTAGCTACTTCACAGGGAGGTGGTGGAATAGGCTTATTTCCCCTATCCTGTAAACAACACACTTGAGTAAGCGGGAGGTTGGAGGGGGGAGGGGAAGGGGGGGGGGAGAGATGGGAGAGAGGGAGGGGGGGGGGGAAGGGGGAAAGGGGAATCATCAGGGAAAACAAAGTAACAACATCCGGATTATATGTATTCAAAGTTAGGAATCAAAAAGAAAGAAGAACCAAAGCACATTAAAAGCGGCATCAAGAAATTAACAAGAAGGAAAGATCTAGTCATAAGACCAGCTGACAAAGGAGGGGGAATCGTGATTTTATCCAAAGAGCAATATCATACGAGCATGACCAAGATGCTGGAAGATGAGATGACTTACAGCAGACTGCTAAGCAATCCAATGTTCAAGTGCAGGAAGGCACTAGAAAAGGTGGTGTGCCTGGGAATCAAGAAAAACATATTAAACAAAAAGGAAGCCCGCTACCTGATACCAGAATCCTGCCGAACCCCAATCATATACTCATTGCCGAAAATACATAAAAATAAGACAGATCCACCACCAAGACCCATTGTAAACGGCATAGACTCTCTAACATCAAGGATTGGACAATATATTGACGTGTTCCTGCAGCCAGCGGTCCAGAACACAGAGGCATACCTCAGAGATACCAAGCAGATGCTACAAATATTAGAAGAAACTCCGAAAGAAGAAGGACCCTGGATCCTAGCCACGGCAGATGTCTCTTCCTTATATACAGTGATACTTCACCATCAAGCATGCGAAGCCACAAAATGGGGCCTTAGACTATACACCCAATTGCCCTGCGTCCAAAGGAAGTTTCTAGTGAAATGTCTAGACTTTTGTCTTAAGAATAACTACTTCTGGTACAATAAAAATTATTACCACCAACGAACAGGAGTAGCCATGGGGGCCAAGTTTGCCCCAAGCGTGGCAGGCCTCTTCATGGCCCAGTGGGAGGAGCAAAATGTTTTCAAGAATAGACCCACTGAACTGGCCATCTACAAGAGGTATATTGACGATATTTTTATACTTTGGAAAGGCGAAGTAGACCAACTCACGAGGTTCCTGGAGAATCTGAACACCAATGACCGAAATATCAGGTTATCCTGGGAAATTAGCGAAGAAAAGGTGACATTCCTAGACCTAGACATCATACAGGAACACGGTAAATTATCATCCAGCACGCACTTTAAAACAGTGGACAGAAACAGCTACCTCCCGAGAGACAGCTGTCACCACAGGAATTGGCTGTTCAATGTCCCCAAAGGCCAACTTATGAGAGTCAGAAGAAACTGTACCCACTTAAATACTTATCTGGAACAGGCAGAGCACATTGCACAGAAATTTACTAACAAAGGATACGATCAGCAATTTATAAGAAAGAAGGTATTGGAAGTAAAAAATATGGATCGAAATGAACTGATCAGAGACAAAATCAGGAAAGAAACGGAACCTATGCTAGCACCACTAATTTTGGATTTTAACGTTCAACATAAAAGAATAGAGAAAATTATTAGGAAACACTGGCATATACTTTTGGCCGACAAAGACCTGCAAGACAAACTTCCCCGCAATCCCAGATTCATATACAAAAAAGCCCCCACCTTGAAAGATAAAATCGTAAAAAACGTTATCGACCCCCCAAAGAAGATGATCTCCTTCTTCACACGCAATGGTTTCTTCCCCTGCAAAAGGTGTTTCGCGTGCTTAAGAACCAAGCGCCCAAATGAAAAGAAACTCCATTTTGCATCAAATAGCACTGGAGAGACATAAGAGATTAAAGAGTTCATCTGCTGCAACACAGAGGGAGCAGTATACGCTCTTGAATGCAGTTGCGGCCTACAATATATAGACCGCACCAAAAGACCCCTCAGAGTCAGGATTAAGGAACATGTGAACAACATCCTGAAGGGGTATGACAAACACAGTGTCTCCAAACACTTCCTGCTGTGTCACAACAAAGACCCCACACAATTAAAATTTTGGGGAATTGAACCATATGTGAGACACTGGCGAGGAAGTCACAAAGTAAGAACCCTCAGCCAACTGGAATCCAAGTGGATATACACCTTAGACACTTTTGTCCCGAGAGGTTTGAACATTGAGTTCGACTTAAACTGCTTTTTAGTGATTTTTAATGCGACTGCCTTTTAGTGATTTTTAATGCGATTCCTATGCGATTTTTAATGCGACTGTTTTTAAGTGACTTTTAATTTTTAATTCGATCCTTATGCGATTCCCAATGAGTAGTGTAGTCTTTCAGTAATTTTAATGCGATTTCTATGCGATTCTTATTGCGCCTTTTTTTAAGTGATTTTAATGCAACTTTTTTTGCGATTCCCAATGAATAGTGTACAATCTCTTCCTAACTTTGAATACATATAATCCGGATGTTGTTACTTTGTTTTCCCTGATGATTCCCCTTTCCCCCTCCCCCCCCCCTCCCTCTCTCCCATCTTTTCCCCCCCCCCCCTCCCCCCCCCTTCCCCTCCCTCCTCCAACCTCCCGCTTACTCAAGTGTGTTGTTTACAGGATAGGGGAAATAAGCCTATTCCACCACCTCCCTGTGAAGTAGCTAAACTAATCAATCACTATTTGTACCACCCCTTTTCTATATATACAGATTTTATATAGAACGAACTGGTCCTCTTCACCGATTAATATACCCCTGGAGTTTTATATAAGTTTTTATATTGAGAACCTAAGTGTTCCTTTCCTTTTAAAGTTTATTTTTAATATTTACAATAAAGATTTCATATATACCCCATTTACAATGTTACACAGAACCGGAACCCACGATTAGCTCTCTATTTAAACTACATGTCAGCGGGTCTGCACCTTTTCAGAGTCTGTCGTTGTGTAACAACCATCTCTGAAAGATACTCAAATGAGATCAGGACGTCCCGCCCCATCACCATGGAAATATACCAACAATTCGGCCTCCTCCCACTGAATATATTTACCATACCCTTTACCAACCAAGAAAATGGCCGCGCACATGGGAAACCTAATAATGGCCGGCGCGGCTACAAGAAAATGGCCGCCAATCTATTCCTATGGGAGAGACTACTTAAGACTAACATCAGCCTATTTCGTTTATCCCCTGAAGAAGTCACGTGATCGGTGACGTCACGCGTAGGGACGGAATAGGCTTGTTTCGTTTTACCTTGCTTGCTGAATACATTGCGAGCTCGCTGCTCGTAGGATACCATGCTGTATGAAAATAACTGCTAATGTGAGTACTCTGTATATTACATATGTGAATAAAGTGACCCTAAAGAAACATACTTCACTATCTGGGTACCTTGTCCTATATTTTACATACACTGGAGACATGATGTGGAGGAGGAGCTAGGAGCCGCACTGTCCTAGGACCCCAGTTAGGACCACTACTAGACACATCCCAGCCCCCAATAGGATCCTGTAGAGTCAGCAAGTCCGGACGCAGAGACGCAGGAGAGACCCAGGACTCCGGGAGTTAACAACTTATATGCGGTTGACCTAGCTTCGCTAGGTAAGGGGCCATTACCTACACTAGTGCATGCTGCATGAAGAGGACATAGAGTGTCTGATCTGCATAGCAACACCCCACTGTCATTTGATTATTGTGTCTGAGCACTGGTTTTTGAACACTATTCATCCTTTTGGACACTTGAATTATCAATTTATTTTGGACACTAACAATTTGAGTGGGTTTATCTACTCACGTTGACCATCCACACTATACTTGCACTGTCGCACTGGTCGCAACACGAGGATCAGGCGACCATATCTCCTTTCTTGTTTATTTCACTTGATTTTTGTTTGTTTCACTTGATATATGATCTGTTTATTTTATTGCTCCATTTTTTGCACTTTAGTATATGTATAAGTTTGATCTTCTTATTTAAGACACAAGAGCACGAGCACTTTGGATATATTGTACTGTAATACTTTAACACATGCAGAAATTGGGTTTTTATCTATATATATATTTTTTCATTTTTTGATCAACATATGCATCAGTATTTATATTTATATCCCTTGTTGGATCAACACATCTACTTTTGAGTCATTATATCTACGCATAATCTCAACTCCAATTCATGCGATTTTTTACGATTGTTTTACGCTTATGATTATTTAAAACTTCGTGACCTATGAATACTAGGAACTATTATCAACACCTATAAGCTGAGACCCCTTTGGATAGCGCGGCACCCCCTCCTCTCTCTTTATACCACTGTATTTGGGTTTGTGTCTGAGCCCTTGTTTTCGGTGCATGCAGCTGCCCAGTGATGGAGGTTACATACAGTTTCAAAAGTCGATTATACGACTATTTAACATTTTTTCCAATCTGGTAGCGCAGGAATAACCCCCGTTTTTACTAATCACTGTATTGTTATACTGTTCATGTAAATTGTTGTTCTTTGTTTTTTTCTTTTCTTGTATGTATTTTTTTGCATAAATAATTTTGATGATTTTTAATCATCGATCATTTTTTATGATCAAATATTTTTATCTATATTCAATAAAATTGACCTTTTTGTACTCTCCAAGTGTACGTTGCCTTAAAAGTCCCAACGAAGGGGGATCTCTCTTTTTCCTAAAGACTCAAACACAGAGATGCTCCCCTAAGGAGTCTTCGTTACCCTGGGATCTTTCCATGATCTCTTAAAAATAAACAAAATACAGAAAGAAAAGCAGAGTACTCTAATGGGATCTGGAGGTAGGTCTCTCTAATGGACACAGAGAGGGCCTCTGTTAGAAAGAGCCCCCAGACATACTACAGAGACTGCAGACATGATACAGGAGATGGTCAGAGACTGCAGACGTACTACAGGAGATGGTCAGAGACTGCAGACATAATACAGGAGATGGTCAGAGATTGCAGACATACTACAGGAGATGGTCAGAGACTGCAGACCTACTACACGAGACGGTCAGAGACTGCAGACCTACTACAGGAGACTGTCAGAATTCAGACATGATACAAGAGATGGTCAGAGACTGCAGACGTGATACAAGAGATGGTCAGAGACTGCAGATATGATACAAGAGATGGTCAGAGACTGAATACATGATACAAGAGATGGTCAGAAACTGCAGACATGATACAAGAGATGGTCAAAGAATGTAAACATACTACAGGAGATGGTCAGAGACTGTAGACATACTACAAGAGATGGTACATGGAAGGCAGGAAGGAAGGATCACTATGGCACATAGAAAAAAGGAAGGAGGGCTCATTATGGTACATGGAAGGCAGGAAGGATCACTATGGTACTTGTAAGATAGGAAGGAGGGATCAGTATGGTACATGGAAAGCAGGAAGGATCACTATGGTACACGGTAGAAAGGAAAGAACCTTATGACACCTGGAAGGCAGGAAGGATCACTATGAAAGATAGAAGGCAGAAAGGTGGGATCACTATGGCACATGGAAAGCAGGAAGGAAGGACCACTTTGGCACATGGAAGGCAGGTAGGATGGACCACTTTGGCACATGGAAGGCAGGAAGGAAAGACCACTATGGCACATGGAAGGCAGGATCACTATGGTACATGTAAGGCACGAGGCTTATGGGATATGGAAGACTGGAAGACTATGCCACATGGAAGGCTGGAAGATTATGGTGCATGGAGGGCAGGAGGATTATGGCACATGGAAAGATATATGGAAGAAAGGAAGGGGGCACCATGGTACATGGAAGGCAGGAAGGAAGGATCACTATGGTACATGGAAGGCAGGAAGGAAGGATCACTATGGCACATAGAAGAAAGGAAGGAGGGCTCATTATGGTACATGGAAGGCAGGAAGGATCACTATGGTACTTGGAAGATAGGAAGTAGGGATCAGTATGGTACATTGAAGAAAGGAAGGAGGGATCACTATGGTACATGGAAATTTAAAAATAGAAATTGCGCTAGGTGCATAAAACTAGTGTTTAAATAAAAAGAAGTACAAAGGTCCTGCTGCTATGCACTATAACCCCGATATAAGGGCACCAAAAGACTAGATATAATTTGAAGAGTGCAGCGCTGGACATGTGAAGTGAATGGTGAAGTGTTATTAAACCATGTACTAAAATTAAATGAACAATAATGACTTATAAAGGTAATGGATTACTAATGACCATAAACATATAGTGAAGAAAATGGTGAATTACCTATAACCATAGGCATATGACATTTCAAAAAAAACTCCTAAAATAGAACTTTCAGAAGTGCATATAAGTCCAAAGCAATAATTTATCGTGCAATGTGAATAAACATATAGAATTACAAAAGAGCCTTGAAATTGATGCTTTTAAAGTGCAAAAATGTCCAAAACAATAAATTTTCGTGCGATGTGTATTTCAAGGGTGCATCTTCGGTAATCGGTGTTGCCCACCACCAGATAGGTGAAAAATTAGAGGCTTACCAGAAAGCCTGTGACCGCCCTTATTCAGGGGGGTCAAAACAGGCTTAGTAGATATGGGAGGACCACCACACGGACTCCGTTTAATAGATGGATCAATGGACCAGGGCTCCTTGCCAGGTAATTCTCCAGCCGACAACCACTGTGAATACTCTCCCAGCTCCCGTCCTCTCCTGGGGCGGACTTGAAGCTTCCGCAGATTCAATATAGGAAGATGTAATATGTAGTGCCAAAAAGAGATAAAAAAGAAAAGCTCCGCTGGTGCAGATAACTTCGAGTTTCTTTTATTGGCAAAAAGTTGCGGTATCAGGCATTAAAAACAATGAAAAACGAGCAGAGTAAAAAAACGACACTACCGCCGTTTGTTTAAAAATCGCGCATGCGCGGTGCGTGCAATGTTGTGTCACAACATTGCACGCACCGCGCATGCGCGATTTTTAAACAAACGGCGGTAGTGTCGTTTTTTTACTCTGCTCGTTTTTCATTGTTTTTAATGCCTGATACCGCAACTTTTTGCCAATAAAAGAAACTCGAAGTTATCTGCACCAGCGGAGCTTTTCTTTTTTATCTCTTTTTGGCACTACATATTACATCTTCCTATATTGAATCTGCGGAAGCTTCAAGTCCGCCCCAGGAGAGGACGGGAGCTGGGAGAGTATTCACAGTGGTTGTCGGCTGGAGAATTACCTGGCAAGGAGCCCTGGTCCATTGATCCATCTATTAAACGGAGTCCGTGTGGTGGTCCTCCCATATCTACTAAGCCTGTTTTGACCCCCCTGAATAAGGGCGGTCACAGGCTTTCTGGTAAGCCTCTAATTTTTCACCTATCTGGTGGTGGGCAACACCGATTACCGAAGATGCACCCTTGAAATACACATCGCACGAAAATTTATTGTTTTGGACATTTTTGCACTTTAAAAGCATCAATTTCAAGGCTCTTTTGTAATTCTATATGTTTATTCACATTGCACGATAAATTATTGCTTTGGACTTATATGCACTTCTGAAAGTTCTATTTTAGGAGTTTTTTTTGAAATGTCATATGCCTATGGTTATAGGTAATTCACCATTTTCTTCACTATATGTTTATGGTCATTAGTAATCCATTACCTTTATAAGTCATTATTGTTCATTTAATTTTAGTACATGGTTTAATAACACTTCACCATTCACTTCACATGTCCAGCGCTGCACTCTTCAAATTATATCTATGGTACATGGAAAGCAGGAAGGATCACTATGGTACATGGTAGAAAGGAAGGAACCTTATGACACCTGGAAGGCAGGAAGGATCACTATGAAAGATAGAAAGCAGGAAGGTGGGATCACTATGGCACATGGAAAGCAGGAAGGAAGGACCACTTTGGCACATGGAAGGCAGGTAGGAAGGACCACTTTGGCACATGGAAGGCAGGAAGAAAGACAACTATGGCACATGGAAGGCAGGATCACTATGGTACATGTAAGGCATGAGGCTTATGGCATATGGAAAAGTAAAGGGATGGTGAACCCGCGCAATGAACATAAAGACTTAATTGGTATGGTTTGGAACTGCTGCCTCCCAACAAGCAGTCACCCTAAAATGGGGACAGCTGAGATATATTAAAAATGGTAGAAGGGTTTGGCGCTGTTCCTATTTAGTTTCCTACCTCCATATAGGTTACTGGATTAAAATAAATTCTTAGGTGCACCGTGCATATATCAAATATTAAATACAATATGGATTCCCAAGTATACCGTGCATGAGTCAATTAAATATTCTGCTGCAATATTATGCCGTCATAGGTGATACATAACTTAAATGCTTACATATGTGATATTGCTAATGGGGGAAGCTGAGCCCGCCAGCGATCGCTGTACAGTGGCGATAAAACTGTAACCGCCTACTACCCCCGCAGGGGTGAAGTGATCTGGTGAGTGGCTGCACTTTCAGAGCAAAGAGATATTATAAGTGAAGGATTATCACCACAGCACAAGAATATGGCACAAGAGACTTACTAAAGAATTTTGAAGCACGTTTGCACCTTATCTTGTCACTGTTGCCTTTTGGATTGCACCAGCACATTTGCACTTTATCCTATTATTGTAATTTTTCCTTAGGAACAGACTTCCTACACCCCCTCCCCACTTCCCTATCTCACTCTCCTCTCCCCCCCCCCCCCCCTTTCTTCCCCCATTAGCAATATCACATATGTAAGCATTTAAGTTATGTATCACCTATGACGGCATAATATTGCAGCAGAATATTTAATTGACTCATGCACGGTATACTTGGGAATCCATATTGTATTTAATATTTGATATATGCACGGTGCACCTAAGAATTTATTTTAATCCAGTAACCTATATGGAGGTAGGAAACTAAATAGGAACAGCGCCAAACCCTTCTACCATTTTTAATATTATGGCATATGGAAGACTGGAAGACTATGCCACATGGAAGGCTGGAAGATTATGGCGCATGGAGGGCAGGAGGATTATGGCACATGGAAAGCTGGAAGACTACAGCACATGGAAGGCTGGAAAACTTTGGCACATGGAAAAAACAAAAAAGAGGGCAGCATTTTTGCTGTCTTCAGAGCCCCTTCTACCTTGTTATGAGCCGGCAGCCATCCAGAGTCAGCCCATCTGTGACCATCTACACACCTCTTGCTGCATTTGAACTCTCATGCATGGACTCCTCACTATAGAGAGTAGATAATTTGCTCATTTCTCTCTATTTGAGCTGACGTATACAATATTTCTATGGCACATACAAGGCTGGAAGACTATGGCACATAGAAGACTATGACACATGGAAGGCTGGAAGACTATGGCACTATGGAAGGCTGGAAAATGATGGCCCATTGAAGACTATGGCAAGTGGAAGTCTGGAAAACTATGGTACATGGAACGCTGGAAAACTATGGCACATGTAAGGATGGAAGACTATGGCACATGGAAGGCTGGAAGACTATGGCACATGGAAGGCTGGAAGACTATGACACATGGAAGGCTGCAAAACTATGGCACATAGAAGGCTGAAAGACTATGGCACATGGAAGGCTGGAAAACTATGGCACATTGAAGGCTGAAAAACTATGGCACATGAAAGGCTGGAAGACTATGGCACATGGAAGGCTGGAAAACTATGGCACGTGGAAGACTATGGGACATGGAAGGCTGGAAAACTATGGCACATGAAAGACTATGGCACATTTGGAGAAGAGAGCGAGGGGAGAGATCACTCACAAAGGGCTGCATTGTCTTCAGAGGCACAGGCACTCAGGCAGCGATATTAGGCAGGCTCAATGGCTGGTTTGAAATCTCCCACCCACTCCCCCTTCCCAGGCACAGATTGGGTGCACGAAGTAATTGTGGGCGGACACAGGATGGACATGGGAAGGAGGTGGGGAAGACCTAGCCTACCTCCACCTCCCTCCTCGTACGGAATATACAGAGGGCACCAGATGGGGGATGTGCACACTGGCGTGGGTGTGCCGAGGGGTGGGGAATGTGCACACTGCAGCGGCATGAGGCAGCACACTTGGGACTGACAATGCCCTGACACTTTGGCGCCACCCCTCTGTGGCGCCTGGGTGCTCTAAGAAGGGTTCTGGTCATCCCAAACGTCTTCCATTTAAGGATTATGGAAGCCACTGTGCTCTTAGGAACCTTAAGTGCAGCAGAAATTTTTTTGTGACCTTGGCCAGATCTGTGCCCTGCCACAATTCTGTCTCTGAGCTCTTCCGGCAGTTCCTTTGACCCCATGATTCTCATTTGCTCTGAAATGCACTGTGAGCTGTAAGGTCTTATATAGACAGGTGTGTGGCTTTCCTAATCAAGTCCAATCAGTATAATCAAACACAGCTGGACTCAAAATGAAGGTGTAGAACCATCTCAAGGCTGATCAGAGGAAATAGACAACACCTGAGTTAAATATGAGTGTCACAGCAAAGGGTCTGAATACTTAGGACCATGTGATATTTCAGTTTTTCTTTTTTAATAAATCTGCAAAAATGTCAACAATTCTGTGTTTTTCTGTCAATATGGGTTGCTGTGTGTACATTAATGAGGAAAAAAATGAACCTAAATGATTTTAGCAAATGGCTGCAATATAACAAAGTGTGAAAAATTTAAGGGGGTCTGAATACTTTCCGTCCCCACTGTATGATATATCTCAAATATACAAACAGAGAAAGAAGTCCAAACACCATAAAAGGGGATGCAGAGCAGGATGGCAAACCCAAAAGAAAAAGAGAGGGGAAGGCATCTACAACCTCAGCGGCAAAGAGCTCACACGAGCAGAATTAATCACACTGGACAAAGGCCTTAAATATGCACCAAAAAAGAATTTGGACAAATTCCAGATGTATATTGACATACAAAAATACACTAGGAAACTGAATATCAAGAAATACTTATTATTCAGACCACCATCTACATTGAACAAAGGAGTGGAACTTGGCAGAGGAGTACAGCATAGTGATTTAAGAAATAAGTCACTATTCAATCCACCCTCTATAAATAATGAACATATTGAGGTGTTTTAAAAAAATGGTGATCAAAGACCTGGAACATCTCAAGTTCAGTAGAATCTTGGAATCCCAGCATATACAACAAGGCATAAAACAATTGGAAGCAAATAAAGATATTATAATTAGACCGGCCGACAAAGGGGGCGCCATTGTAGTACTAACCAAGGAATACTACCACCAGGAACTGATGGGACAACTTAACGATAATAACACATATCTGAAACTCAGTAGCAATCCTACTAGAGAATACAAACGAGATCTGTCCTCTTTGATTCAAAAAGGAATCAACAAAAATATTCTATCCAAAAAAGAATCTAGATATTTAGTACCGCATACATGTAGAGTTCCAATCATTTACACCATCCCGAAGATCCATAAGAATGCTGAGGCACCACCAGGAAGATCCATCATTAATGGGATTCAATCGATCAATGCAAGACTAGGGGAATATGTGGACAAATTCTTGCAACCCCTAGTACCTAACACTAAAGCTTATCTACGTGATACCAAACATTTATTACAAATATTAAAATCTCTGACCCTGGACCCTAATGGAAGATATCTGTTAGCAACTGCTGATGTTGCTTCACTGTACACAATAATTGAACATAGCGATGCAATAGAAGCATCTAAATGGGCTATGGATTCATTCAGCCATCTCATTTCTAAACAGAAAAGATTTCTTCTTAGAAGCCTGGCCTTTGGTATTCAACATAACTACTTCTGGTATAATGATAATTATTTTCGACAACTAACGGGTATTGGGATGGGAGCTAAATATGCCCCAAGTGTAGCCAACATATTCATGGCAAAATGGGAGGAGGATGCCATCTTTTTAAATACTCCAAAGGAACTGGTTCTATATAAAAGATTCATAGACGATTGTATTTTTATTTGGAAGGGTGATGAACTGAGTTTAAGATCCTTTTTCCAACGTTTGAATATGAACCAAAAAAATATTAAACTTGAACATCAAATTAGTGAGACTAAAATCCAGTTCCTTGATCTTGAAATAGAACTAACAGCCAATATCATCAGCACAAAAACTTTCTTCAAACCGGTGGAAAGGAACAGCTATATACCAGTAACGAGTCGCCACTATGAGCCATGGTTAATCAATATTCCGAAGGGCCAGTTTATTCGCTTACAGAGAAATTGTTCAGAAAATAATGACTATCTTAAACAAGCTCAGTGGATAGGTAAGAGGTTTGAAGAAAAAGGGTACAATAAATGTTTTATAGAAGAAAAAATAACAGAAGTCAATCAAACCTCAAGAGGAGCGCTGATCCAAGATAAAATCAAGGTAAATGACAAAACAGATGACATACCTCTGATAATGCACTTCAGTGTACAACACAGGAGGATGGAGAGGATTATAAAAAGACATTGGTCTATTTTAAAAACTGATACGACTTTGGCAAATATACTCCCAGAAAAACTGAGATTCATTTATAGACGAGCTCCAACTCTAAGGGACATCATAGCTAAAAATGTACCCAACCCACCCAAGAGAATAACTGATTTAACCTTTTTTCAGGGTAAAGGATTCTATCCCTGTAAAAGGTGTTATGCCTGAATAAATACTAATCAAAATGGATACAAATGTCAGAAATTTTCTTCAGCAAATACTGGACAAGAATTTGAAATAAAGGATTTTATATCTTGCAGGACTAAGGGGGTGGTATATGCTTTACAGTGCTCCTGCTCCCTCCAATACATTGGCAGAACGAAACGACCAATGTGGAAGAGAATAAGAGAGCATATCCAGAACATTAGAAAAGGCTATCCAAAACACAGTGTTTCAAAACATTTTGATAGGTATCATAACAGAGACCCTAGGGGTCTCCAATTCTGGGCTATTCAAAAGTATAAGGCTCATTGGAGGGGTTCCCATAAAGTAAGGGGACTCAGCAAGAACGAATCCAAATGGATATTCCAGATGGGTACATTAGAACCCCATGGTTTGAACATTAAATTCGACCTGAATTGTTTTATTTCTGATTTTTAGAGGTTTTTCAGATTTATATATATATATTTTTATGGTATATATTTTTTTTATTTTTTATATTTTTTATTTTTTATTTTTGGTCCAAGATTCTCATTATTTGTCCAATACCAGTTTTTTCTGAGTGGCAATATTTGGTTCAGTTCTAGCATATAAATAATGGTCATCATCCATTTTTGCAATATTCTATCATGGAATTTTTAGATTTTAAATTTATATTTTAATATTATTTCCCTATTTCTTATATCATATCTTATTTTAATTTTATATATGTATATTTTATATATATATATATATATCATGTCATCTTGTTTACTCCGTTTTCCATACATTTATGAGCAGAGCATGTGGATACCCCATTTTTGTGATATTATGGGGCACTGGTCAATTATCAAAAACATTAGAGACAATGCTTTGCTATATATTCCCTCTGTGAGATGTTATACCAATTGTGACCACTGGAGGGAGTTGAAGAAGTAAACGTGATTAGAGATATCAATATATATATTTTTTACTTTTTACACACTGCGTTTTTTACACATGGAATCGTGGTTTTGATAAACCAACGATATTCATATGAATTACATGTCTAATAAAAGTAGGTTTTAACAGGATTGAAGTCTATGCAGGAAGCAGGATGATGATTAACTCATGCTGTAGCCATGGCAACCACTCTGCTGTTGTGCTATAAAGCTGAGTCCGTCAGAGCTTGTATTATCCTTGAAAAAGTCACGTGACTGTGATGTAACGCGTGGGAGGAGCCAAGGACGCTCTGTGCAGATCAGCAGTATCACACAGTGTACTGCAGTGAATCTGCTCCTGTCTAAGGCGGCTGACTGCTATAGTAAAACCTGCATATGCCTTATCATTATAAGGCACACGTGAGTGGATTGAAGTTTGCCTGTGTAACTTGGTATACTAACTATTGCACAATGATTGTTTTTTTCTCTTATCTGCCTGTCAAATGAGATCTGTTTATGATTCTCACATTGGTTGTGAACAGAAGCAAAAGAAACATTGTTACTATAAAGGTCAATGAGCACCTTAATTAAGCAAGTGTTTTTAAACAGCTTTGCTAGTGGGACCGGATCAAAGCTCTATACCAATCGGATTCTACACTTGAATAATTGAACCTTCTGAATACATCCCTATATATTTATTTTTATGTGGATTTTTTATGTGGATTTTTTTTTTACACATTTGGTGTCACTAATTTTTTATTATTTTACACTATTTTGATTGCTGGATTTTTTAGGAATTTTTACTCACCGCTGGATTTATTTGAGTATTTATATTTATTCATATATATTCATTTTTATGCACATTGTGAAGCGCCTCAAATATCATTATTTATATCTCAAATATACTGCCACTAACTAACCTACCTGCTTAATCTAACTCAAGCTATCTCTCCTGGACTTAGTCCCCCTGAGCCATTACTGGCCAAAGGCACCCTTCCTTTGGCCAATTATGGCTCTCTCAGCAAAGTGCACTGTGATTGGCCAAAGCATGCAGGTCTGGTGCATGCTTTGGCCAATCATCATACAGCGATGCACTGCGATCATGCAGTGCATTATGGGTCATTCCGCGGCGCTCGAATTTCCTGCAAATGTCCCATAATATTCGCTGTTTGGCGAACACCCAATGTTCGAGTTGAACATGAAGCTCTTTAGGGCCGATCCTAGGGTCACAGACCCCTGGGTACAGAAATATTTCTGGCGCCCCCACTTGGGCGTGGTTATCTTACTAACTCCTCCCCTTTACAAATGTTTATATGGTAATGATTCAAACACAGCAAAAAAGAGGGTTTCATCATGTCAGATCCCAAAAGTGTGGTTGCCGCATCCCTGATATAATAGGAAAAAGAGAGATAGCCCTTCGTTGGGACTTTTAGGGCAACGTACACTTGGATAGTACAAAAAGGTAAATTTTTATTGAATATACATAAAAATATTTGATCATAAAAATGATCGATGATTAAAAACCATCAAAATTATTTATACAAAAAAAAATTTACAAGAAAAGAAAAAAACAAAGAACAATTTACATGAACAGTATGACAATACAGTGCACTGCAGAGCGGGGATACGTCAGTCTTCGGGACCCACAAACATTCATGCATGGGATGATATATACGTGTAACTTTTGGAATTCCTGGTGTTACTGACTAGAAGCTTTATTTAAAGCTCTTACCAGCTATTTCTATTTGCTATTGGACACTGTCCTGCCAAGCGGCCAGAATCCATTCTCTGTTACCTAGTAGATAGATAGCTAATCTGGAACCTATTGCATTCTATTACTTCACCGCTTCCTGTTTGGCGCCCATCCATGCCCCCTCTTATACAGTTGTTCACCTATTTTTTCCTTTATTGGAATCATTTTACATGTAAAAAACAAATTGTGACTATACTTACTCCTATCGTTTACCCCTGACGAAGGTGTTTAACCAGAAACACGGCGGGTACCGGGGATTACTATATACCAGGGAGTATCACTGTATTGTCATATTGTTCATGTAAATTGTTGTTCTTTGTTTTTTTCTTTTCTTGTATGTATTTTTTTGCATAAATAATTTTGATGATTTTTAATCATCGATCATTTTTTATGATCAAATATTTTTATCTATATTCAATAAAATTGACCTTTTTGTACTCTCCAAGTGTACGTTGCCTTAAAAGTCCCAACGAAGGGGGATCTCTCTTTTTTTCCTAATGACTCAAACACAGAGATGCTCCCCTAAGGAGTCTTCATTACCCTGGGATCTTTCCATGATCTCTTAATAATAAACAAAATACAGAAAGAAAAGCAGAGTACTCTAATGGGACCTGGAGGTAGGTCTCTCTAATGGACACAGAGAGGGCCTCTGTTAGAAAGAGCCCCCAGACATACTACAGAGACTGCAGACATGATACAGGAGATGGCCAGAGACTGCAGACGTACTACAGGAGACGGTCAGAGACTGCAGACGTAATACAGGAGATGGTCAGAGATTGCAGACATACTACAGGAGATGGTCAGAGACTGCAGACCTACTACAGGAGACGGTCAGAGACTGCAGACCTACTACAGGAGACGGTCAGAGACTGCAGACCTACTACAGGAGATGGTCAGAGACTGCAGACCTACTACAGGAGACGGTCAGAGACTGTAGACCTACTACAGGAGATGGTCAGAGACTGTAGACCTACTACAGGAGACGGTCAGAGACTGAAGACGTACTACAGGAGATGGTCAGAGACTGCAGACATACTACAGGAGATGGTCAGAGACTGCAGACCTAATACAGGAGACGGTCAGAGACTGCAGACCTACTACAGGAGACGGTCAGAGACTGCAGACCTACTACAGGAGACTGTCAGAATTCAGACATGATACAAGAGATGGTCAGAGACTGCAGACATGATACAAGAGATGGTCAGAGACTGAATACTTGATACAAGAGATGGTCAGAGACTGCAGACATTATACAAGAGATGGTCAAAGAATGTAAACACATTACAGGAGATGGTCAGAGACTGTAGACATACTACAAGAGATGGTAGGAGACTGCAGACATACTACAGGAGATGGTCAGAGATTGTGAAAATGATGCAAGAGATCAATGCAGCCTCATCAGTGCCCACCAAATGCAGCCTCATCAGTACACATCAATTGCAGCCTACCAGTACCCACCAATTGTAGCCTACCAGTGCCCACCAATTGTAGCCTTATCAGTGCCCATCAAATGCAGCTTATCAGTGCCCACCAAATGCAGCCTTGTCAGTGCCCACCAAATGCAGCCTTATCAGTGCCCATCAATTGCAGCCTACCAGTGCTCACCAATTGCAGCCTTATCAGTGCCAATCAAATGAAGCCTCATCGGTGCCCACCAAATGCAGCCTACCAGTACCCACCAAATGCAGTCTACCAGTGCCCACCAAATGCAGCCTACCAGTGCCCACCAAGCAGGGCTGGTGCAAGGATTTTTGACAGCCTAGGCCAAACCTAATTTTGCCCAACCCTCCCTCCCACTTGGCTCTGCCGCTGACTCCACCCCCTTTGCCCTGCCCATGTATTACGCATACCTACCAACTTTTGAACTTGAGAATACGGGGCACTTCGGGGAGATGTGCGCCACAGCAAAAAGTGGGAGTCACTAAACATGATTGTGGGAGGGGCTTAAGGGCCATGCTGAAACAAAACCTGGATTTCCTTGTACCTATAAATATGCTTTGATTGCTGTG
This sequence comes from Lithobates clamitans, assembly GCA_037952925.1. Lineage (NCBI taxonomy): Eukaryota > Metazoa > Chordata > Amphibia > Anura > Ranidae > Lithobates > Lithobates clamitans. The sequence goes on along the minus strand of JBBGZY010000221.1, from coordinate 8,031,577 downwards.
CCACAAGCTGGAGTCTCAGGGATACATATAAACCTCAACACAATCATTTAGAAAATACTTCCAATACATCTGGTTTTGTATATACTGAAAATAGACAAAGAGCAAGGGGATTAAAAAGGATCTGAGGAACCCGGGCTGGAGCCAAAGAATAAGTACTGCAGTATGAACCCTTAAGGAGTGAGAGAGGGAAGAATCACTATGATATATGGAAGAAAGGAAGGGGGGCACCATGGTACATGGAAGGCAGGAAGGAAGGATCACTATAGTACATGGAAGGCAGGAAGGAAGGATCACTATGGCACATAGAAGAAAGGAAGGAGGGCTCATTATGGTACATGGAAGGCAGGAAGGATCACTATGGTACATGGTAGAAAGGAAAAAACCTTATGACACCTGGAAGGCAGGAAGGATCACTATGAAAGATAGAAGGCAGGAAGGTGGGATCACTATGGCACATGGAAAGCAGGAAGGAAGGACCACTTTGGCACATGGAAGGCAGGTAGGAAGGACCACTTTGGCACATGGAAGGCAGGAAGGAAAGACCACTATGGCACATGGAAGGCAGGATCACTATGGTACATGTAAGGCATGAGGCTTATGGCATATGGAAGACTGGAAGACTATGCCACATGGAAGGCTGGAAGATTATGGTGCATGGAGGGCAGGAGGATTATGGCACATGGAAAGCTGGAAGACTATGGCACATGGAAGGCTGGAAAACTTTGGCACATGGAAAAAACAAACAAAAAAGAGGGCAGCATTTTTACTGTCTGCAGAGCCCCTTCTACCTTGTTATGAGCCGGCAGCCATCCAGAGTCAGCCCATCTGTGACCATCTACACACCTCTTGCTGCATTTGAACTCTCATGCATGGACTCCTCACTATAGAGAGTAGATAATTTGCTCATTTCTCTCTATTTGAGCTGACGTATACAATATTTCTATGGCACATACAAGGCTGGAAGACTATGGCACATAGAAGACTATGACACATGGAAGGCTGGAAGACTATGGCACTATGGAAGGCTGGAAAATGATGGCCCATTGAAGACTATGGCAAGTGGAAGTCTGGAAAACTATGGTACATGGAACGCTGGAAAACTATGGCACATGTAAGGATGGAAGACTATGGCACATGGAAGGCTGGAAGACTATGGCACATGGAAGGCTGGAAGACTATGGCACATGGAAGGCTGGAAAACTATGGAACATGGAAGGCTGAAAGACTATGGCACATGGAAGGCTTAAAAACTATGGCACATGGAAGGCTGAAAAACTATGGCACCTGAAAGGCTGGAAGACTATGGCACATGGAAGGCTGGAAAACTATGGCACGTGGAAGACTATGGGACATGGAAGGCTGGAAAACTATGGCACATGAAAGACTATGGCACATTTGGAGAAGAGAGCGAGGGGAGAGATCACTCACAAAGGGCTGCATTGTCTTCAGAGGCACAGGCACTCAGGCAGCGATATCAGGCAGGCTCAATGGCTGGTTTGAAATCTCCCACCCACTCCCCCTTCCCAGGCACAAATTGGGTGCACAAAGGGATTGTGGGCGGACACAGGATGGACATGGGAAGGAGGTGGGGAAGACCTAGCCTACCTCCACCTCCCTCCTCGTACAGAATATACAGCGGGCACCAGGTGGGGGATGTGCACACTGGCGTGGGCGTGCCGAGGGGTGGGGAATGTGCACACTGCAGCGGCATGAGGCAGCACACTTGGGACTGACAATGCCCTGACACTTTGGTGCCACCCCTCTGTGGCGCCTGGGTGCGGTACACCCCGCGGACCCGCCCAGGATCAGCCCTGGAGCTCATCCCTATACAATACACTTTTAATGCCAGAAAATAAACAAAGAAAGTAATTATTTATTTATTGAAATAAATAATGTGAGTTCTGTCATTGCTGTCCTTGCTCTGTAAAGAACTGACTGGCTGCCATGCTGGTCTTCTAACTGCAATTCTTTTTGGGTACAACAAGTTACCTCCTGCGCATAAGTGTGATAACCTGGTATTAGTTCTGATGCAAAATCTACATCATAAGGATATTGCTTCAAGCCTTGCGACCCTACAAGGACTGGGGATGCCCTGAAGCAACCACAAAATACAAACAAAAGAGGGCGCACCAGCCTAGTGCATAATCCCATAACATTTATTAAAATTCCACATCAGGGCTCTGATGAAGAATGTATATCCTTTGAAATGCATTAGCCATTTAGGATTCTGGTGAGGTCCCACTGTACTTTGCTGAGTTTCGTGGACTACTGGGCTACGGATGAGTAGCTCGATAAGCTTCTTTTAATCAAATGTTTGTGAGTACAATTTTACGAGCAATTTTTTTTTTTTTTAAACATCAAAAGTTTATTGAAGTCATATTTAAGGTTTACATATCAAAGCATATAACAAATACAACTAGTACGGTGTCACCACATAATCAGGCATCGTAAGGTATTCAATGATGAGGTACAGTAGATATCTAGGTAATCAAATCGCATGGAGCATGGAACCAGTATGACAGCTCCCTACGTCCATGGAGAGTATATTGCCAGAATGGCCTGATACTTATCTTCTAGTAATTTATGCTGATGAAATGTATTATCATACTCGATTAGTGGTGTCTATTGGTATAACTTGCTTTGATTTAAAAATTATAAACAGATAAAGAAGGGTCAGAAAAGAAAAGGAAGAAGCAAGTAGGGAAAGTCAGGAAATATAGACTCTTGTCGTAGCAGGGTTCTTCACGCAATTATTCAGATTTCTGCGAAGTTTTGCGATCTTGTTACAGGTATCCTGGGAGAGGAACAGCTCAAGTTTTGTGGTATCTCTCTACTCTACCGGAGGTTTGCGCTAGCGTTTCCTCCATTTGGCAAATCTCGGAGACCCTTCCTAACCAGTCTTGTATAGATGGGGATCGGGTGCTTTTCCACAAGAGCGGAACGAAAGTCTTAGCAGCATTTAGCAGGTGTTTGGTCAAGGACTTTTTGTTAGTGATATGAAGTAGACAACAGGCCGCATCTAGCGTGAGTTTAGTCTCCATGATTTGTCTTATGGTCTCCCTGACCTTGTTCCAGTAGGTACTTGGTGCTGGGCTCTGCAACCAGATGTGTAGGACAGAGCCTGTCTCCCCCCGCATCTCCAGCAACTGTCGGAAGTGTGAGGGAACCATTTGTTTAACTTGGCAGGGGTGGAGTACCAATGTGTCAAGAGCTTGTATGTTGTCTCTTGTGTTTTAGTGCTAATGGAGCATTTGTGGGAGAGGATACAAGCTGTTTTCCACTGATTATCTGTGATTTCTATCTGGAGAACTCTTGACCATTTCCCTCAAACTATCCTCAGTCGTGGCTGTAGAGTATTGTGACCAAGCATACAGTAGGTGACTGACGTCGCCTTTTCAAAGTTGTCTCCTTTAGAACATGCTAATTCTAACTCGGTCAGCTCTCTGGTAAAAAAAAAGGTTTTTTTTGTCTTATCATTAACAAAGCTATGGATTTGAAAATAAGACCAGAGGGGTAAACCCAGAAGTCCGTTGTAGTTTTTAAGTGAGGAGATGTCCTTAATTTGGCCATTGTGGAAGCAGTCTCTTACTGTAATCTACTGCATAGGGTCTCGAGTATGGAAGTGGGTGGAAGGCGCGTGATCAGACGCTTACATCAAGAAATGTATGGTTTATTTATGTAAAAGAATACAGACATATAGTCATATAGATATAAAATCATACAAATACTACATAATATTATAAAAAAAGGAAAAACAGGTAACAAAATAAGTACTAGGAAGTTAAAATTGGGGTGTGCCCATATGGCAATTGGGCATCCATCTTCGACCAGAAAGGCAACTACAAGTGTGGAACCAAAAACTGTGGAGCCTGTGCCTTCATGGCACACCGCAAAAAAGAAATCATGGGGTCCGACGGCCAGTACCACAAAATCAAACAGTTCATCAATTGTGATACCTCCTATGTAGTCTATGGTCTTATCTGTCCATACGGTCTTCTGTATGTTGGGCGCACAATACGTCCACTCAGGACAAGATTTAGCGAACACAAATGCAGCATAATCAATAGTAACACGTACCATCAGAGTAAAAATAAAAAATGCCATAGCTATTCAGTACCTAGGCATTTCAGAGAATGTCATAACAGCAATCCAACAGGCATCAAAGTGTTTGGCATTGAAGCTATCAAAAAAGACGCTGATAATGGGAGGAGATTCAGAAGACTCTGTAAACAAGAATCATTCTGGATTTTCACTCTTGGGTCATTGGTTCCCGATGGAATGAATGAAGATCTAGATATCCACGGGGCCATCTAGATACAGAATATCACCATCATGCTTTGCCCCCCTCTATCCTAGCCCCCCCTTATTACCTGTGTTCCCCTTCATATCATCACCGTCATTCCACCATACGGTAAACTCTGTATACCCTCTCCTGTCCCCGCAGTTTCATGTACACCATTTCTCCTCATATTATCCACTTCTGCTGTTATACAACCCATATAAACCTGTGTGTATATATATATATATATATATATATATATAATGTATAATGTGTGTATATGTGTGTATATGTGTACATATATATATATATATATATATGTGTGTATGGCTTAATTGGTTTCAATAATAGCCTCTTCATTCATGCCCTCGGACCCACCCCCCAGAGTCTTTTAAACCCCCAGCACAACCTCATCACAAAACCTTTCCTATCCCTAGGCAGCAAGACGCTTTCTATCCAGGCATCAGCTGCCCCAAGGACACCTCCTCCCTCTCCCCCCCCCCTTCTGCTGCCAGGACCACACGGCTCTCCACTCCAAAGGATCTCTACAGTGTGCAGCTGTGTCTACACACTTCTCCTGAGACAGGTTAGCCACAATGGTCTTTGTACCTTCCTTATCCTGTTAAACCTTGCAGTGTCCATAAGAGCTTGCTTACTTTCCCTTCTCAACTTATGTTTCACTACAGGCACATCTGACAGCCTAACAGCACCGCAAAAAGAAAATACAATCTATTTACATTCTAATTTCATCCATAGGTAGGTGCGTTCTGTCATCAGCCCACCTGTCTGCCACCTCCAATTTTTGGTCACCAACACCAGATTATGCCCCCAACGTATCCACTCCCGCCACTCTCCGCTATTGCGTTGCACAAACTACACATTCCCACCCTACTGCCATGACACTGTTTCTACATAGGCACAATACATGCTGTGTAGGGGTGGTCTCCACATGTGTGTGTATGCATGTGGACATGTATATGTGTATGTATATATATGTGTGTGTATATGTGTGTACAGATTTATGTGAATATATACATATATTTATTTTGTGCACATTGTTTCTTTATTTATATAGATGCATATCCATTTTAGATTTTTATGTACATTTGATATATGCATTTTTGTATATATTTTTGTGGATTTCCATTTGAATGAACACATTTCTGTTTTTGCACAAACCACATGGCCATCTTTGTGCCCCCATTTGTACTTTCTGTGAACAGGGGCATACCTCCACATACCTGTTCCAGCACAGCGTTTTACTTGCTGGTAGAGTTTTTACACGCATGCGCATGTCCTTTGGACAGAAGCACAACCGGTTTTACCATGCGGAGAGACAATATCTCTCAATGTGTCGCAGTGCACTTTTTACTTAATTTACCATCGTCCCCCCTTCCCCCCTTTCATATGCATATATATAATTTTTTTTTTTTATGCATTTACATGCATGTGTATTATGCACGTGTATGTGTATGCATGTATATGCATGTATGTGTACACGAGTATGTGTGTGTACACTTATATATGCGTAGATTTTTTCATTTATATGTATTTAGACTAGAATCTCATGTTCTGTGCTTCAAAATCTCACTACCTATCATTCATTCTTTGTACTGACATGATCATTTTTATTTCTAATATATTTATATTATATACTTTTTATCATTTTATGAATGCATTTTTCAATGTAAACTTATCTTACATCTCCAGTCTGTAGTGTACGGTATATATTGTTCTTATTTATACCCCATCTAGAACACCTGGGTATGGAACTTGGAATAATCAATTGTCCATCACAGGACACATCCTCCTACTAGCCACACCACCTCTCCCCATGTACACATGTCGGCCTACTGGCCCATACAGACTGTGCTCCAGTTCTCCTGGCTCTGATGAAGAGGTTTTCCTCGAAACGCGTCAGCCTTTCTTAAATACCTGCCTCAGTATGGGCACACCGCAATTTTAACTTCCTAGTACTTATTTTGTTACCTGTTTTTCCTTTTTTTATAATATTATGTAGTATTGGTATGATTTTATATCTATATGACTATATGTCTGTATTCTTTTACATAAATAAACCATACATTTCTTGATGCAAGCATCTGATCACGCGCCTTCCATCCACTTCCTACTAAACAGTCCTTTCCAGACCACCCCTGGTCAGCTAAGGCAGCGGGACATGCTCCATCATCTCCCCCAGTCCTACTTCTGACTACAATACTACCTTTGTTTTACAGCAAACGATCTCACAAGCGCAGGAGTATTTTTCACCATATCTTGTTCACACTTTTGCATTAGCCTCCAGGGGTCTCCCGCAGCTCGAGTGAGACGTGCCTTTTGTCTAAGTTCATTCTCTGAACACTACCAAGGTCAGCAGACCCTACCACACAACAGGTCACAAAATATTCTACTACTAGACCAGCATGGTCTTATCTATTGAACAAAGAGAACTGAGATGGACCTCTCTGGCAGGAGGTTTCTCCAATAGCATTGAAGCACATGAAACATGCCACAAACCAACAGAAATTTCCACTACACCAGAAATCACTCCCACAAGGGAGGAACTCATGATAGCACTTTTTTCCAAATCAAGAAACATTCTGCAGAAAGAGATGACACAATGGTGGGACATTCTACTATTAGAAAATTATATCAAAACAAACCATGTGCCAAGAGGCCTAAGACTAGCTAAGACTTGCGTATGGCTAGACGATGATCTTAAGGATGCATGGGCAATCCAAATGAGAGAACTAAATAAAAAATTACTCTCATCAATCATCACTCAAAGGGAGAGAAACCTACTTAAAATCCGCAATGACTTGAAAAATGTCCAGGATGATTTGGCCCCCTTCACTGATCTCACGTCTTTCAACGATTAGGATAAGAAGATAATTGACCACATGGTCACTTTTGAAACCAATCTCATCAGTAAGAAGTCAGGCAAATTTGAGAGGGACAGATTAGACTATCTGTATGGGCACGAATTTGAATGGAAAAGACCAACCGATGGAGCTGGCCCTCTCACAAACAAACCAAAATCACTCCCTCGTAATGACATACGCCCTATGGGCCCTCCACGCCATAAATAAGGGCAACACCACAAGACAGGGATCGCACAGAAACTCCCAACCACAGAAACATCCCACCAATAATATTCAAGGGAAAAGGAAAGAGGTGCATCTCCCGACCCAGAGAGACCACCAGGCGACAGCAGCCTACTATCCTTCATCCCACAACAATAAAAACAAATGGGCCAATAAACTGGAAAATAGGCGAACTCCACCATCAGGAGCCAAAGTCCAGCAAACACAAGGTCATACTTATGACTCTGTCACTACCTCAACAAAAAGCATGAACCACACTCTACTGCCAGATACCACCACAACCAACCATCACACCAGCTACCAGATGAACAATACACCCATTCAGCAAATACCGATGGAAAACATACAACCATGTATTTTTTTAGAAGAGGGAGCTGTGGGAAACTGGAACCCCACGGCACAACAACAACAAAAAACCCCTCTGGAATTCCAACAGAGGTCGGTAAGAAAAAGAGAAGATGTAGAAGAAGAGGTAGACGAGGAGGAAAGAGCACCAAAAAAAGGGAAAAGATCATTTCAACACATACTACAATTAAGATCTTCAATCTATCTAGTTCAGTCTTCGATGACACAGAACTCAACATCCTTCGCAAAGGTCTCAACTTTGCCCCAAAAAACCCTCCAAACCTTTTTGAGATCTTTTTAGACCTAAATAGGTATATAAGAAATCTCACCCTGAAAAGGTATGTTGCCCTTCGCGAATCACCCTCTGAAGCACCATCCTTATACACAAGCCCCCCATCTGACAATATTGCACTAAATACGGACAACGCACTCCAAAACTTGGGGAGGCTTTTTTCAGGAGGGAGCCTGTGAGGACTATGAAACTGAACCAGAACTCTTAGCCCTCATGGAAAAACAGATCACACACACCGACTTCAAACCCAAGTCTTCCTTCTATCCCCACTGGGCAAAAGGAAAATTCATTCCAATATTCTATGAGATAGTGCTGGACGAAATTAAAAGGATCTGTCAAAAAAATTGTCTCAGTGGGGGCGTGGCTTGCGCGCAACTGTAATGGACGCTTAAGCCGTTAGCTCTGTCCGTGACCAGGGACTTATCGACAAAACTGGAGGGATACAGGAGACTGGGAGGACGGAGTGAGACCGATATCATCCCGGGACCCCTCATCACATAGCCCGCTCTCCAACAGCCCTGCCAAGGTGAGGATGAGGCTGGATCCTGTCACACAGGCCTCAGGCGCAGTGAGTAGCATCCCCCACACAGACGCGGCAGGCCTCATTACACAGCCATCCATAGCAACCTTTCCAACCTCTGGTCAGCCGGTGCTGGACACAGTAATGAAGGATATGTTATTATCCCTTCACTCATCCCTCATGGTAAATTTCTCCACACTGATACACCAATTTACTGCTGAGATGCAGGGCATGGGGGAGAGAGTTCAACATATTGAACACAAAATGGATGAATGCTCTCTGACAGTGAATGACCTCATAGACGCATACAAAGATCAAGCTGAAGACAACGATCGAATAAAAGCGAAACTCGCGGATCTAGAAGACCACTCGTGAAGAAATAATGTTAAAATTAGAGGTGTCCCTGAAACTTTTCTTCCTGCTGATCTACCCAAATATTCAGCAGACATGTTTGATAAATTGATCCCTGACGTATCGCAGATTGAACGCATTGTGGATCGAATCCACCGCATACCAAAACCCAAACATCTTGAGGCATCCGTACCTAGGGACATTCTGATGAAAATTCATTTTTTCCCTACTAAAGAAAAGCTTCTAGCAAAAGCCAGATCTGCACCTGATCTCCCAGCACCATATCAGGGCATTCACCTGTATGCAGATCTATCTCAGTACACCCTTAACATGAGAAGACAAATAAAGACCGTAACTAAAGTGCTTAACAACCATAAGATCACTTACAAATGGCGCCATCCGGCCACTGTGGTGATTACCAAAAATGGTACAACGCACACTGTGCATAGCCCCAAGGAAGGCATCCGACTACTACACACATGGGGCATCATTCCAGAGCTTCCAAGCAATGAGTCATCATACGATCCTAGCCCTCACATCTCAGGTCTGCCACCACCAGGCCGTCAAAAGCGGGAATTCCGAAGAACAACTGAAAAATGATGTATCCCCTGGCAACTACTACAAGAGCGCCTTACATCCCTGGTCTGACTCCCTGCTAAGTCACACTCAGTTTGTTAACCATTTTGAACATTGCCTCCACTCCTGGTCAGTTACTTATTTAGCACACTGACCTCGCTCCTATTTTGCCAACTTGGTAAAATCTTTTATATTTTTCTTTTGCTTTTAGTTTTTTCTTTTTCTTTGTTGAGTAGCGGCTGCTTTACAACAGTTACCTGATCCACGATATCGCTTACACAGTTCTCAGGTGGAACATCTCTTTTGATTTAACATTTTTGACCTATTGAGCAATAACAGTTTTATATGTTTTGTTGATCAGACTACACCCTTAAGAGACTAAAGCTCATCCATTGATACCAGGACTTCCAAGGAACAACCATCGGACGCCCATCCCAGACCCATCAACAGTGGACATCTTCCTAATCAGAGATAAGTAAGCCTACGATATAGCACACTACTCCCACACTGCCACAAGTATGGATATCAACATACTATCCATAAATGTGAAAGGATTGAACCATCCTGCAAAACGAGCATCATTATGGAAAACAGCATTAGCCCACAACAGTGATATCATATGCGTACAAGAAACGCACTTTGCCCAAGACAAGATTCCCAACTGCCAACACATAAAATTTCCTCACATCTACAGAGCATGCTATTCTAAGAAGCAAAGGGGAGTTCTAATAGCCATTAGAGACACTGTCAGTTTCCAGCTACAGGACAGTATTCTGGATCCAGAGGGAAGATTTATCATCTTAATCTGCTCTATAGAAAATACCGTATACACCATTGCATCTATATATGCCCCTAATCAGAGACAAATACCGTTCCTCAAATCTATACTGAAAAAAATCCAAAGTGTGCAGCAAGGTCATTTACTGATCTGCGGGGACTTTAACTTAGTACCGGATAATGTCATGGACTCCTCTTCGGGTCCCAAACGATTTGCATCCCCTCTGAATTCTTTTCTGACGAATAATGATTTGTATGATGTTTGGAGGTGCTGTCACGCGGCTGAGAGGGATTATACGTTTCTCTCCCCGCGTCACAACACCTACTACCATATAGACCTGTTTCTTGCAGATAAGTGGCTCCTACAAAATATTCAGAACTCCTGCATCCATACCATCACTTGGTCAGACCACGCCCCCATCAGTATCCAAATTACCAACAAAAATTCCAAACCACAATCCTACTTATGGAGAGTGAATAATTACCTCCTACAAAACCAATCCAACGCTACTTCTTTATCCCAAAAACTGGAAGAGTTTTTCAACACAAATGTGGGATCTGTGGCTGACCCGGCGATCTTGTGGAATGCTCACAAATCATATATAAGGGGATTTTTCATACAATTAGGATCCAACCTTAAAAAACATAGAATGCGGACAATACAAGAACTGACTACATCTCTTGCAAATGCAGACAAACAAAACAAAACCCATCCATCACCAGCATTACAAACCCAGATTTTTAAGCTAAGACACGAACTTAGAACATTACTACTTGACAGCTATGAAAAAACACAACGTAAACTTAAAGCTAGATCCTTTGTTACCAATAACAAAGCGGGGAAAACTATGGCATATAAAATCAAAGGTCACCGTATAAAATATAAAATAACACATCTCTTTCATCAAAAAACCCACGATAAACTTCTGAATCCTCAAGAGATAGCAGACGCTTTTAGCACTTACTACGGTGAGCTTTACAACCTCAAAACAGATTGCAACACCCCCCAACCAGACCAAATAGAGATTAAGGCATTCCTAGACCATATTAAACTTCCTTCATTAACGTCTGATCACCTCGCCAAACTAAATTTATCATTTTCAGTAGAGGAGATTCAAAAAACTATACAACAACTCCCAAACTCTAAATCCCCAGGCCCAGACGGATTTACCGGGGAATATTTTAAATCCTTCCACTCAATCCTGGCCCCTCATCTATGTGAACTTTACAACCATGCAACACTGTCCTCGCACTTTCCAGCAGAAATGTTATCAGCCCTAGTAATTACCTTGCCAAAGCCGGGGAAGGAACCCACCTCTCCCCAAAATTTTAGACCCATATCTCTGTTGAACCTCGACCTTAAAGTATATGCCAAAATGATAGCTAACAGACTCATGGACATTACGCCATTACTAATACACAACGATCAAACGGGATTCACTAAGGGTAGGCAGACTTCGGACGCAACTAGAAGACTGATCAATATTATCCACCACACGAACTCCACTGGAACGCCTTCTCTGCTCCTATCTTTGGACGCAGAGAAGGTGTTCGATAGAGTCAATTGGAGTTACCTATCCCTCACACTACAGAAATTTGGCTTTCAGGGACGAATCCTACAGGCCATACTTGCCCTATATACTAACCCAACGGCAGGTGTATACACATCCAATCTTTTATCTACCCCATTCAACATTACAAATGGAACAAGACAAGGTTGCCCACTATCCCCACTAATTTTCAATCTAATAATGGAACCTTTAGCTGAACACATAAGATCTAATCCCAAAATAACAGGCATCAAAATTGGCTCTCAAACACACAAAATCAGTCTATTTGCGGACGATGTAATCTTAATCCTAACACAACCTACATCTTCCCTCCCTGAAGTCCAACACACCCTACACTGGTTTAGCAAAATATCCTACTACAAGGTAAATACAACTAAATCTCAAATATTAGATCTCGGAGTAGATGCTGTGAATAAAATCCTCCTACAAAATCAATTCCCCTACATATGGGCAGACTCCAGTATTACATACTTGGGCATTCAGCTCACAAGATCCACCAATCTCCTTTTTCAACATAATTACATTCCCCTAAGGTCCAAAATTCAAAATGACCTTCAAAAAACAGCCAAATTTGAATTTTCTTGGTGGGGAAAGCTTGCAGCTTTTAAAATGAAACAACTCCCACAAATACTGTATCTCTTCAGATCTCTCCCCATACCAATCCCAAACAGCTACTTTAGATCCCTACAATCTTTACTATCAAAATTCGTTTGGAATGGGAAAAGATCCAGGTGCTCCCATGCCAAATTGATCAAACATAGAATAGTCCGGTGGTGTAGGATATATAGATTTCCAGGACTACTATACTGCCTCAATATTGACACAACTAAAAGAATGGTTCTTGACACCCCCATCCACACTGTGGGGATCTACTGAGAAAGAATACAGTCCTCATAACCCCTTGAACATATGGCTTTACAGCACCCAACTGTGAGCAAAAATACCATCCCACTTCTCTCCTCCAATGATTGCCTCAATCAAATCCTGGATGAGATTACTACAGGGCACCCACCAACATACGTCCAATACGCTTCTGAAAATTCCCCTAACAGCTCTGCACCACCTCATAGCCCAGATCTCCATCACACCATGGACTAGAAAAGGAATAACACACTTACACAATTTATATGATTCAGGAGCTCTTAAATCTTTCTCTGATATTCAAACAGAATACCACATTCCTCAACAAGAACTATACAAATATCTGCAAATTAAACATTGCCTTAGGAACCTAACAAAAATCCATCATACTATACCGACTTTAGCATGGGCTTTCCTAACATCGGGCACACCAATGAAAAAAGGTATCACCCTCTTTTACAACTTATTCCAACAGAAAACCACATTCTCCAAATCCACCTCACACCTGCAGTGGGAAACGGACTTACAACAAACATTCTCCCTTCTACAATGGCAGAGGGCGTGTAGGATCACTCAGAGAGCCACTAGATGTTCCACATTGTGGGAACTCACTGTTAAGATAACTTTGAGATGGTACATCACCCCTGCTAAACTCTCCAAATTCAATCCGATAAACAGCGATATCTGTTGGAGACAATGCGGACTACGTGGTAATCTTCTACACGTTCTCTGGCAATGCCCCAACATTCTCCAATACTGGTTGGGGATATTCAATATCATATCTGACATCACTAAAACGAAAATATCACCTAACCCAGCACTTGCTATACTTTCTATAGGCATTGAGGACTATCCTCCTAAACTCTATAACACCATTATAAATATACTTCTAGCGGCAAGACTGACCCTAACTAGACACTGGAAAGACCACACATCCCCAAAGGTTTCTGAGGTAATAGACCTCATAAATTTACACTGCTCATATGAACAGATCATGATGACCTGCTCCGGACATGTCCAATCCTACACCACTCAGTGGTCTCCTTGGTCCTCCTGGTTTCGGAACACCGACTCGCTCCCTCTCCACTGACACCTTGTACTAATACTACTGACAACATTGAAGATGCTGAGCTCTCTTCCACACAATTAGATCCCAATAGGGGATTTAGGGAGAGTTGACCCAGCCCAATACGTAGACATACTACTTACTGTTGATAAACATCGAAGAAGCTTATCGCTGCAAGTACCTTCCTACACTACCCTTGCTATTTGGACCTGAAACACTGGTCTCATAGTTATCTTTACACCTGTACTCTAAACCGTATTGTGTAACTGTTTTGACGAACTATTGTTACTGACTATTACTGCTTTTTACTAAAATAACTAAATTATTGAAGTATAGTTGACTGTGATTCCACTTTAGCATGAACACAGTCTGTCCCCAGTAGGGGTGCATAGGATAAGTGACAGTACCTCAACTGTAAGATAAGTATTGTGGTTACCTCCACAGCTCAAGTTAAAGTTACTGTATTTGGTATGGTATACTATGTGTGCTCCTTTCACAAAAGATGTACTGTACAAATTGTATAACATTTTTATCTGTATGTACCCTTCTCTATAAATACTCAATAAAAAATTATTGAAATAATAAAAAAAAAAAATTGTCTCAGTGACAAATCCATAAACATTAAGAACAAAGACCACGAAGTCCCCAAAGAGATCCTTAAGAAATTCCAGGATAGAGAAGACATCATTATTAGGCAAGCTGATAAAGGCGGTGGTCTAGTAATTCAAAATCCAGCTGACTATCTGGCAGAGGCCCTGAGACTCCTTGGAGATACTGACACATATGAGAAACTCTCTGCTGACCCACTACCATCTTTTGCATCCTCCCTCGAAGTCCTATTAAATCAAGCTAAGGATAATGGAGTCATCATGAAAAGCGAACTCCTTTTCCTTAACAAACAGCATCCACTGACTCCCCATTTCTACCATATCCCCAATATTCACAAGAATCAGACAAATCCACCGGGCAGACCTATTATTGCTGGGATCGACAGCTTAACCAGCAATCTAGGTTGTTATATCGACCACTTCCTACAAGACTTGGTAATACAACTACCATCATACGTAAAAGATTCCGGACACATGCTCGACATCTTTTCATCATTTTCTTGGCAACTGCATTTCAAATGGCTCTCATTGGATGTCTCTTCTCTCTATACCTCCATCGAACACAAATATGGCATAGAAGCAGCCAAACACTTTCTCTCCAAGAGTAACATACACCCTCTACAGACCAAATTCCTCCTCGACTCCATCGAATTCTGCCTCACTATCAACTAGTTCTCCTTCGTGGGCGAGTATTTTCGCCAAACCAAGGGAACTGCCATGGGAGCAAAATTTCCCCCTAGCTACGCAAACCTCTTCATGGGCATGTGGGAAGATCTGTTCATCTGGGCCAACAATCCTTTTAAAGATCAGCTCGCCCTCTACACCCGATACATTGATGACATCCTGATCATTTGGAACGGATCACATATGGATCTAAACAAATTTCTCCAATCCTTATGGTATCTCTTTTACCCATGTGGTCGACAACACATCACTCGTCTTCCTGGATTTAGACCTGCAAATCGAGGAAGACAGCTTTATATCCAAAACCCATTTCAAACCTAGTGCTGGAAATTCCTACCTCCACGCCAAAAGTCACCACCATCCCAAATGGATCCGTAACATACCCCACGGGCAATTCTGCAGGCTGAAGAAAACCTGCACTAAGAAAAGTGACTATGAAAAACAGGGATCCATCTTAAAAAAGAAATTTCTCGAGAAGGGGTATGAAGAATCACTCATCAAACAAGCCTTTTACAAATATTGGACACAGTACGACGAACATCCCTTTGTCACTATGGCAATGGAGGCTAACAAAACAAGCGGCAATAAAAGGACCACCGACAGCAACATCTCCAAAGCCATCAGATTCATTACACAATATAACACCAAAGCATTCGACATACAGAGAGCCATCGAGAAAAATTGAAACATTCTCAAGCAGGATCCCATCCTCAATCCAGTTCTACCACCCAAACCAGTAGTTGTGTTTCGAAAATCCAAAGATCTTAGAAGCCTAATAGCTCCGAGTAGAGTACGAAAACCTCAGAACCAAACCAAGACCCCCACTGGCAATTGGGCATCCATCTTCGACCAGAAAGGCAACTACAAGTGTGGAACCAAAAACTGTGGAGCCTGTGCCTTCATGGCACACCGCAAAAAAGAAATCATGGGGTCCGACGGCCAGTACCACAAAATCAAACAGTTCATCAATTGCGGTACCTCCTATGTAGTCTGTGGTCTTATCTGTCCATGCGGTCTTCTGTATGTTGGGCGCACAATACGTCCACTCAGGACAAGATTTAGCGAACACAAATGCAGCATAATCAATAGTAACACGTACCATCAGAGTAAAAATAAAAAATGCCATAGCTATTCAGTACCTAGGCATTTTTAGAGAATGTCATAACAGCAATCCAACAGGCATCAAAGTGTTTGGCATTGAAGCTATCAAAAAAGACGCTGATAATGGGAGGAGATTCAGAAGACTCTGTAAACAAGAATCATTCTGGATTTTCACTCTTGGGTCATTGGTTCCCAATGGAATGAATGAAGATCTAGATATCCACGGGGCCATCTAGATACAGAATATCACCATCATGCTTTAGCCCCCCCCCCCTATCCTAGCCATCCCCAGCCCCCCCCCCCCTTATTACCTGTGTTCCCCTTCATATCATCACCGTCATTCCACCATACGGTAAACTCTGTATACCCTCTCCTCTCCTGTCCCCGCAGTTTCATGTACACCATTTCTCCTCATATTATCCACTTCTGCTGTTATATAACCCATATAAACCTGTGTGTGTGTATATGTGTGTGTATATATATATATATGTGTGTATGTGTTCTACACGAAATACCTCCGGTTCACTATTCAAATCATTGTCACACTTTTCATATTACATTACTTTATATGGCTTAATTGGTTTCAATAATAGCCTCTTCATTCGTGCCCTCGGACCCGCCCCCCAGAGTCTTTTAAACCCCCAGCACAACCTCATCACAAAACCTTTCCTATCCCTAGGCAGCAAGACGCTTTCTATCCAGGCATCAGCTGCCTCAAGGACACCTCCTCCCTCCTCCTCCCCCCCCTTCTGCTGCCAGGATCACACGGCTCTCCACTCCAAAGGATCTCTACAGTTTGCAGCTGTGTCTACACACTTCGCCTGAGACAGGTTAGCCACAATGGTCTTTGTACCTTCCTTATCCTGTTAAACCCAGCAGTGTCCATAAGAGCTTGCTTACTTTCCCTGCTCAACTTATGTTTCACTACAGGCACATCTGACAGCCTAACAGCACCGCAAAAAGAAAATACAATCTATTTACATTCTAATTTCATCCATAGGTAGGTGCGTTCTGTCATCAGCCCACCTGTCTGCCACCTCCAATTTTTGGTCACCAACACCAGATTATGCCCCCAACGTATCCACTCCCGCCACTCTCCGCTATTGCTTTGCACAAACTACACATTCCCACCCTACCGCCATGACACTGGTTCTACATAGGCACAATACATGCTGTGTAGGGGTGGTCTCCACATGTGTGTGTATGCATGTGGACATGTGTATGTATATATATATATATGTGTGCATATGTGTGTGTATATGTGTATGTATATGTGTGTACAGATTTATGTGAATATATACATATATTTATTTTGTGCACATTGTTTCTTTATATATATGCATATGCGTTTTAGATTTTTATGTACATTTGATATATGCATTTTTGTATATATTTTTGTGGATTTCCATTTGAATGAACACACTTCTGTTTTTGCACAAACCATATGGCCATCATTGTGCCCCCATTTGTGCTTTCCGTGAACAGGGGCATACCTCCACATATCTGTTCCAGCACAGCGTTTTATGTGCTGGTAGAATTTTTACATGCATGCACATGTCCTTTGGACAGAAGCACAACCGGTTTTACCATGCGGAGAGACAATGTCTCTCAATGTGTCTCAGTGCACTTTTTACTTCATTTACCATCACCCCCCCCTTTCATATGCATATATATACACATTTTTTTTATGCATTTACATGCGTGTGTATTATGCACGTGTGTGTACACGAGTATGTGTGTGTACACTTATATATGCATAGATTTTTTCATTTGTATTTAGACTAGAATCTCATGTTCTGTGCTTCAAAATCCCACTACCTATCATTCATTCTTTGTACTGATATGGTAATTTTTATTTCTAATATATTTATATTATATACTTTTTATCATTTTATGAATGCATTTTTCAATGTAAACTTATCTTATGTCTCCAGTCTGTAGTGTACAGTATATATTGTTCTTATTTATACCCCATCTAGAACACCTGCGTATGGAACTTGGAATAATCAATTGTCCATCACAGGACACATCCTCCTACTAGCCACACCACCTCTCCCCATGTACACATGTCGGCCTACAGGCCCATACAGACTGTACTCCAGTTCTCCTGGTTCTGATGAAGAGGTTTTCCTCGAAACGCGTCAGCCTTTCTTAAATACTTGCCTTAATATGGGCACACCCCAATTTTAACTTCCTGGTACTTATTTTGTTACCTGTTTTTCCTTTTTTTATAATATTATGTAGTATTGGTATGATTTTATATCTATATGACTTTATGTCTGTATTCTTTTACATAAATAAACCATACATTTCTTGATGTAAGCGTCTGATCACGCGCCTTCCATCCACTTCCTACTAAACAGTCCTTTCCAGACCACCCCTGGTCAGCTAAGGCAGCGGGACACGCTCCATCATCTCCCCCAGTCCTACCTCTGACTACAATACTACCTTTGTTTTACAGCAAACGATCTCACAAGCTCAGGAGTATTTTTCACCATATCTTGTTCACACTTCTCGAGTATGGAAGCTTATGTTCTCAGTCCCCGGGGTGAAGTCAGGATTGTTTTTCAGTGGGGTTAAGGGACTGAGTGGAGAGGTTAGGTTGGATTTTTTGGTCACCGTGTGAAACTCACGCAAGGTAGCTCCTGTCACTGGGTGTTGTTACAAGGATTGGTTATGACTCTGCCATGGAATCCAGGGGGAGAATTTTAAAGGAATAGGGCTTAAGGAAGATTCTAGTGCGACCCAATCAATCACTCTTGTTAGGTGTGAGGCAAGGTAGTAGTTGTGGAAGTGTGGTAGACCCATACCACCAAGAACCTTTGGTCTGGTAAGCAGTGAACATTTGATTCTCGATTTTTTTGTGTCCCCAGAGAAACTGCAGTAGCATGGATTGCAACGCCTTAAAAAAGCTTTGTGGGATTTTAATTGGTAACGTTCTCAGTGAGTACAGTAGTCTGGGAAAAATGGTCATCTTTATAATAGCGGCTCTTCAGAACCACGAGAAATATCTTGATGCCAGGTCCTTAGGTCCTTCAATGTCCCCTGTAGCAATTGTGGGACGTTTTGTTCATAAATAGTGGTTAATCGTGGGGTCAGCCACACTCCAAGACACTTAAGGGCCTTAGATACCCATCGAAAGGGGCAGTTATCTTTAGTGTTTTTTAGGGTTTCTTCTGTCAGGGTGATATTCATGGCTTCAGATTTTGAGAAATTAATTTTAAGGTTGGACACATATCCATAGTGGGTACATTTCCTAACTAAGTTGGGCACAGTGGTGTGTGGATGGGTCAAGAAGAACAATAGGTCATCAGCGTAAGCTGCTATCTTGTACTCCCTCTGAGATATTGTAAAACCTGTGATTGATCTGTCATTGTTGATCATGCTGATGAATGGTTCTAGGGATAGAATGAACAATAGTGGTGATAAAGGGCACCCTTGCCGTGTTCCGTTTGTTATCATGACCTTACCTGTCAGTGCGCCGTTTATCTTTAACCTAGCTGAGGGGTGTTGATATAGCGCAGAAATCCATGCCATCATATGTGGGCCCAAGCCGATGTCTTTACATGTGTCTAACATATAGTCCCAGGAGACCCCATTGAAGGCCTTTTCCGCGTCTGTGGACAGGAGAAGGCCCTCAAAGTTCTGAGTGTGAGCAGCATGTGTTAATTGGAGGGCCTTGATCACATTATGCTTTGCCTCTCTACCTGGCATAAAGCCCACCTGTTCCAGGCCTATCAAGTCAGACAGGAGTGGCCATAACTTTCACTAGTAACTTAAGATCTAGGTTTAATAAGGAGATCGGTCTGTAGCTAGAACATTCGGTGGAGTCTTTTCCGGGTTTAGGTATTACTGTTATATAGGCTGAGAGAAAGTCAGGTGGCACTGGTCCGAAAGAGGACAAGGAGTTCAGGGCTCTGGTCAAGGGGGCTGATAGTATGTCACCAAACGTTTTATAGTAAGTGGATGTAAAGCCATCTGGTCCCAGGCTTTTCTCTGATTTAAGATCCCTAATTGCCACCTGAATTTCCGTCAGAGAGATCTTATCTTCTAGAGTGGTCAGTTCCGCTTCTCCCAATTTAGAAAGTCCACTCGTAGCTAAGTAATCTTGGATTATTTGTGCTCTGTCACCCCTCATGTCACAGGGTTTGTGTTGTTGCGGTAGGTTCAGACCTGAAAATGGGAAAATTGTTTCACCAGACCCCACGCTCCAGACCCAGATGTGGACTGGCTTCATCCTCAGCCAGGAGCATCTTCGATCTTCTTAAAGCACAGCCGGCAGCATGAGTCAAGCAGGGTTTCAGGCTGTGGGCTGTGTCATTCTCAGAGCTCCTTTTGTGTGCTTCTATCCCGGGATAATGTTGTCGGATAATGTCTTTTGTTTGTATTTTGTAATTCTTTTTTTGGGTCTCTGACTCCACTTGCTGCATACTTATGTCTAGGTGTGTGACACAAAAAGTTCAGAAGCAAGACACAACCAGGTACCCACTGTAGAATTTTCAGGCGGTCAGCAACTGTCACCCCACATATTTTCTTAGATGATATCTGTATTTTGTGTTTTTATTGAGTGAAATATATAGTAGAAAATGTATTTTTCGGTATTATTAGTAAAGAGTGCCATTTAAGTTAAAACTGTGTAAAGGTGTTGTATGTCTATTAATATTACACACCACAATGTTCCTGCAAACATGCCTGCAACTACATCCCAAATTCCATTATACATGGAATCCCTTTCCATTGTATACTCAGTGGTGTTCATACAAAATATAATGTTCCCATATTCAGCTTACCACAACAGTAGAGAGGGTAAAAAAGGGGGGGCAGGGTATGCCTATATATCAAGAATAATGTACAAGTGAATGTGAGAGATGACATCGCTAAGGGAGCTAGGGAGGAGGTGAAATCCTTATGGGTGGAGCTCCAAAGGGATGGAGCTAAAGGGCAAATAATACTGGGAGTATGCTATAGGCCCCCTAACCTGAGGGAGGAAGGGGAGACAGATCTCCTTTTACAATTTGGATTAGCAGCAAGGATAAGAAGTGTTATCATAATGGGGGATTTTAACTATTCAGACATAGACTGGGCGGAGGGAACCCCGCATTCATCTAAGGCTCTCCAGTTCCTAAATGTCTTGCAGGACAATTTTATGGGTCAGATGGTAGACGCACCAACTAGAAATAAAGCGTTACTGGATCTACTGATTACCAACAATACAGACCTGATCACGGATGTGGAAATACGGGGCAATTTAGGTAACAGCGATCAAAGGTCAATTGGCTTCAGTATAAATCACACAAATAGGAAACATAAGGGGAATACAAAGACACTGAATTTCAAAAGAGCCAACTTCCCTAAACTATGAGCCTTGCTAGAAGGCATAAATTGGGATAAAATCTTAGGAACAAAGAACACAGAGGAGAGATGGGTTTGCTTTAAGAGCATATTAAATAGGGGCATCAGCCAATGCATCCCATTGGGTAATAAATTTAAAAGAGCGATCAAAAGTCCTGGATGGCTTAACTCCAATGTAAAAATGCATATAAAAGCAAAGGAGAAGGTCTTCAAAAAATATGAGGTTGAGGGATCATCATCAGCATTCAGACTTTATAAAGAATGCAACAAGAAATGTAAGGGTGCAATAAGGACGGCTAAGATAAAACAAGAAAGACGCATAGCAGAGGAGAGCAAAAAAAAATCCCAAGAAATTCTTTAAGTATGTAAACAGTAAAAAAGGGAGGACAGGCCATATTGGCCCCATAAAGAATGTGGAAGGACATCTGGTTACGAAGGATGGGGAGATGGCAAAGGTACTGAATTTATTCTTCTCCTCAGTCTTCGCAAGGGAATCGGGGGGCTTGAGTAACCAAAACTGCAGTGTTTATCCTCATGACACATCACAGGAAGCAGCTCCATGGTTAACAGAGGGCAGAATTAAAATTAGGCTTGGGAAACTTAACATTAATAAATCACCTGGACCAGATGGCTTGCACACAAGGGTACTTAGGGAACTCAGTCAAGTAATTGCCAGACCATTGTTCCTAATTTTTACTGAAAGTCTACTGACTGGAATGGTACCAGCTAATTGGAGAAAAGCCAATGTAGCACGAATATGTAAAAAGGGCCCAAAATACATCCCTGGGAATTACAGACCAGTTAGCCTAACATCAATAGTATGTAAAGGAGGAGGGGATGATAAGGGACTATATACAAGATTTTAGTAATGAGAACAGTATCATTAGCAGTAATCAGTATGGATTCATGAACAATCTTTCTTGCCAAATCAATCTATTAACCTTCTATGAGGAGGTGAGTTGCCATCTAGATAAAGGAAGGTCCGTAGACGTGGTGTATCTGGATTTTGCAAAAGCATTTGACACAGTCCCCCATAAATGTTTACTGTACAAAATAAGGTCCGTTGGCATGGACCATAGGATGAGTACATTGATTGAAAACTGGCTACAAGGGCAAGTTCAGATAGTGGTAATAAGTGGGGAGTACTCAGAATGGTCAGGAGTGGGTAGTGGGGTCTCCCAGGGTTCTGTGCTGGAACCAATCCTATTTAATTTGTTCATAAACGACCTGGAGGATGGGGTAAACGGTTCAATCTCTATTTGCGGACGATACTAAGCTAAGCAGGGCAATAACTTCTCCGCAGGATGTGGAAACCTTGCAAAAAGATCTGAACAAATTAAAGGGGTAGGCAACTACATGGCAAATGAGGTTCAATGTAGAAAAATGTAAAATAATGCATTTGGGTGGCAAAAATATGAATGCAATCTATAGACTGGGGGGAGAACCTCTGGGGGGAATCTAGGATGGAAAAGGACCTGGGGGTCCTAGTAGATGATAGGCTCAGCAATGGCATGCAATGCCAGGCTGTTGCTAACAAAATAAACAGAATATTGCCAAAAATAAAATAAATATATGTGTATGCGCTAAAGGCTATAAATACGTGAAGAAAGAATATAATAAATCTATACAATATTAAAAATTCCAAACAGTGTCAAACGCCTGTGAAGAAAGTGACTAAAATCCACAATTGAATATATGAATAAATGGTAACATGCAACATGCAAAAAAATGTCCTTTAAATTCTTTAAATAATTAACAAAAATATATAAGTGCTACTTGATAAATAAAGTGTCCGAAACCAATTCATATAAATGAATATATCTCAGTCCAAACCATTTACAAGAGTATATAAATCAAAGTGCACAATAGTGTCCAAAAAATAGCAGGTATTCCTCATGCTTGTTTTTATGAAAAAGTGCTAAATATTCCTCATGCTCTTCTTAAGAGATGTGCACATAATGGCATGCTGCAGTGCTCTCCAGTGGCCCCCAATAGATAATGCGCTCACCTTAGAGCGTGTGACACAATAGCTAAACAGTGTCAAAACACGCATTAGAGCCACTCCAGGGCTCATACAGGGTCTGCTGGTGATGATCTGTACCTCGCTCAAATGGTGACATATATGAAAGAAAGGAGACTCATAGCATAATACCGCCAGGAATTTATTTGAAAAGCCATAAAAACAATCCCTCCAGGAGGGTACTCACAATGCTTGGGTGCGTCAGTGCACCATCCTATCCAAAGTATGCAATACAGATGAATCCTGTGGTGTGCGGTGCGGTGTACAATCCTCGGCCTATCTGTGTGTAGAAAGCTCCGTCCTGCCCCTCCCCTACGCGTCTTCGGCACAGGGTATACGTGCCTTCATCTGGGGGATCTAATAGGACGGGCGCTCTATGTGTAATTTATACTGTCACAGCCGCCATTTTGCCTGGGACCGCTGACATCCTAGTGTTTGGCTCCAGCTATGTAAAGAACAACAGCGGCCATTTTGCCTGGGATCGCTGACATCCTAGTGTTAGGCTCCAGCTATGTAAAAACAACAGCAAATGACGCTGTATGCCGGCCTTGATATTTTAGAAAAAGCAGGAAATGAAAAGCTATAGTAAGCGGTGTTAACCCTATCTGCATAAGTATAATCCTAATCCAGGACAGAGCCACACATCAGAGTAGACACCACATCGCACACCACAAATAATGGTGATTGCACTAGCGATTAATATATGGAACGTCAAAAAACTACAAATGTACTAATCTAATGGTAAAAAATTGTTTAAAATCATACTGAGAACTAAGTATGTTTCTCGCATCAGTAATACAGCACAATCATCATTGTGGGATCCTATAAAACCCCTTAAAGGGACCTGTAACCTTTATTGCTCTGTAATAGGAAACTCACAGATATGTATTTAAATAAAAAATATTAAAATAAATATATAAAAATTATTTGAAATAAATTAATACAAAAATTTTTTTATATATAAAAATTCTATAACCTAAAAAATATACATCTGGAATACAGTAGATACGATAAAATTTCAAATATAAACGAAAGTATTTCTGAAAATGCGTATTAATCTTGGAATATCACAATTACTATCTAGTAATAACACCTAAAAAATAACCGCCTCACCAAATGGTAAAAGGGGAAAAGTAAATCTATATGAACCATACCATAAATGTTAATCAGGCGATCATTTAAGTATCAAAAAAGTGCTAAGTAATCCAGGAGAGCGTTATATCAAAAAACAATAAATATGAGGGAGTGCTTTGTGAAAGGCACTATGTGAGCTTAACCGCTTCCCAATGTGCAAACGTATTATTTTAGTGGCTAGAGTGAATACAATCAAAATCAAGTGAATCATCATAATCTACTATGTATACCCATAAAAACCCTTTAGGTACTCTAAAATATGGATATCTAGGTGGGATACAAAAAAGCTGAAATCGAAGGGCAGGAGGCGGAGCCTAGCAGAGCAGACATGCATTGTTAGAGCTCCACACCGCTGAGGAGAGAAGAGAAGGACAAAGCGGAGCCTGCAGGCTCAAAAGGTATCCATTTGAACCTTTTTGTCCCAGGGAACAAACTGTGAAAGTTTGGGCAGGAAATATGGTACTGGGAGGAAACCGTGGCAGAAATAAAAATCACCTCACAAAGAGCTCACAGGCACTCACTGCAGCTGAAGCAGCTCCAGTCACCTCACAAGATACAGCATCAGGGCGCTCTCACAGACAGAAAATGTCACAGCAAGACTCTCCATTTGAGTCAGATACAGAACAAATACTCTCACAAACTTATCCACAAGTCTCCTCAGTATCCCCAGAAATATTATTACAATTTGAAAAGATGCTTCATAAGGCTTTAAAACAAACCTCAGACCAAATAACAAAAAGCCTAACCAAAGAAATAAGAGAGCTGGGAAACCGCACCGCAGCCTTAGAAATAAAAATGGATGAAATTGAAATTACAACCCAAGAAAATATAACAGAATTGGAACAATTAAAAAAAGAGAATTTAATACTTCAAACTAAGCTCGAAGATTACGAAAATAGAGCCAGACGTTCAAACTTGCGCATAAGGGGAATACCTGAAACTGTGACAGACCTGCAATCTACTATTACTGCTCTATTACAAGAACTAAAGCCAGATATCCCTATTGAACGTTTAGAACTGGACAGAGTACACAGAGCCCTCACAGCCAAAAAGAAAGATGGACCCCCACGTGATATAATCACAAAATTTCATTATTACAGAACGAAAGAACAAATACTAATTGCTGCAAGAGAAAAAAAGGAACTTAATTTTCAAGGACACAATTATCAAATTTTTGCTGACCTATCCCAACTTACTATTACTAAAAGACGATCCATGAAACCCCAACTAATGGAACTGCAACGCCACAACATTATGTATCAATGGGGCTTCCCCTTTTCAGTCAGATTTAACTACCAAGGTACAATTTACAGAAGCAGATCAGCAGATGAACTACAACAAACCCTTTTAAAATTAAATCTGACAGAACCCACAAGCAGCAACTCTCCCACACGCAGAAGAATGGCGTCATCTTCACCTTCAGGCAGCACCCAGAAAATTTCAGAACAAAATGGGAATCATCATTCTCACAAAAGAGGCCGTTATGCCACATCATCCATGGACCAAGAAGATTCAATGGACTGACATCCTAATTCCTGATATCTCTTCATCTATTATACTAAGAGATGGTTCTCTTTAAAAAACCTATATTTATAACTGAGTGTAACTGCATTCTGATAGTCACACACTGTGTGGGATCATGTTACATTCCAGTTATATTTCTTATTACTTCTGATTCATATAGCCTTAGAATATATAAGTGAAATAAGGAAATTCTTGTTCAGTTATATATTATCAGGTAATAACAATAGATTTATTACTTTTTAGGACAAATATGTTCAATAATCCAGAAGTAATGGAAGCTTTTTCTTTCTTTTCTTAAAACAAATATATTATTACCTAACTAGTCCCTAGAATTATGTTTTTGTTTATTCTAATCTGAAGCAATACAACCTCAATTTTATGAGTTAACATATCTAAACAGTTGCATATGAATAAAATATGTAATTGTTTACTCTAAAAGGGTTAAAATCCCAAAATAATTCAAACTATCTTCATCAATACCAAAGTTATTAACAGTACCTTTCTAACTGAATTATTTAGCCTAGGGCAAGACTAACCATATACAACCACCCTGTAATAAATAATTTCAACAAAAACTATATTCTGCACTCCAATTAATGAAACATCATTTTGATGTCTTTTGACATAGCACTTCTCTCCTGTAAGCGGAAGATCCGTGTACCCCCATTAGCCCTCCTCATTCTCCCAATCATATTATGTGGGAGTGTGACGAAGGCACTTATTCCCCTGAGAGAGATATTTACTCTCTTTCACGGGTAAATTGTGATTACTTGCAAAAAATAATTTATACAATGTATCATTTAATCTCATATGTTTTTTGTTTACTCTTTACTCCAGAATTCACTGGTTTCTTTTCTATCTATTCATCTCTTCAGTCCACACAGGTTGATCTGCGCAGTCAGCTCTGCATAACAAAAAGTAAGTCAAAACTATTTGATCTATTGCCATGGCACCACTGAATATACTTTCCCTGAATGTTCAGGGAATAAATGTCCCTCAAAAAAGGACCAAAGCCTTCCGTACTTTCCATAACAAGAAGGCTCACATAGTATGCCTCCAAGAAACACACTTCACCAAAGATTCTACTCCAAAATTTATTTCTCCTTTTTATCAACAAATTTACACGGCTTCTGCCTGTACCAAGCAAAGGGGAACTCTAATTGCATTTCACCGATCCACACCATTCACCTTATCATCAGAAATTAAAGACCCAGAAGGTAGATACCTGATACTCATGGGTTATATAATGGATACAGCAATCACGGTGATTTCCTACTACGCTCCTAGCAAACAACCTACACCATTCCTCTCACATATATTACAAGTGATTAATACACACAAAATGGGAACAGTGATAATGTGTGGGGA
Source organism: Lithobates clamitans (assembly GCA_037952925.1). Taxonomy (NCBI): domain Eukaryota; kingdom Metazoa; phylum Chordata; class Amphibia; order Anura; family Ranidae; genus Lithobates; species Lithobates clamitans. Next base: position 8,004,044 of record JBBGZY010000221.1, on the reverse strand, counting down.
TTCAAACCAGGTCCTTCTCCCATTTCTAGATAAATCACCTTTTACACCATCCAAAATAACCTCTAGATTTACCTTTTTCTCAACTTCTTTCCAAATACAATCTGGTAGATTCATGGAGAGAAAGTAACCCAATGAAAAAGAAATTCACTTATTTCTCGCACCCTCATCAAACCTTCACCAGAATAGATCATATTTTTCTAACAATAGGAATGATACCAGAAATTATTGCATCAGATATAATTCCGATTCCGTGGTCTGACCATAATGCAGTATACACTACTATAGCCTCAGCCATACCAAAAGCGCATGACCCAACGTGGTACTTACCGGACATAATGCTCAAACACCCACTACATCAGGTGGCCATTGAACAAGCTTTAAAGGAATACATATCAATTAATAATACAACAGACATCTCCCCAATAACACTGTGGGAAGCTCATAAGCCTGTCTTGCGTGGTACAATACAAAGACAAATGGCACTATTTAAACGGGAACGCAAAAATCTAGCAAAAAAACTGGAACTCAATTTTAATGCAGCCTACATATCATTTCAAGATAATCCATCTCAGAGTACAAAATCTCATCTGGAAAAATCTAGATTGGAATACGATCTATTTCTCACTGAGTCAGTTGATAAATCCCTCAAACGCTCCAAACACAATTTCTACTTGAATACAAACAAACCAGGTACATATTTGGCTCGGGCATTAAATTCAACTAACAAATCTTTCAAACCAATACGTTTGAAATTATCAAAAAATGTTTACACTTGTAATCCAGTTAAAATAGTCCATAAATTTCACTCACATCTCGCAACTTTATACAAGACAAACAATGAATTTAATCCTACAGAAGCTGAATCCTTCTTCTCAAAAATAAACTTACCTGAGTTATCTCAGAATCAAAAAAGCAGTTTGGATGAGCCTATAACTATAGATGAAGTTGCTAACGCCATAAAAGACCTAAAACTTAACAAAAGACCAGGCCCAGACGGCTACTCGGCTTTATACTATAAAACATTCTCAGAAATACTCTCTCCCATTCTCACTGAAACTTTTAACAAACTTCTAGATGGACATTCTTTTCGGCAAGAAACACTAATGGCAATTGTTTGTATGATCCCAAAACCCCTTTCTGATGATACTTCCTGTGTAAATTATCGGCCTATCTCTCTGTTAAACCTCGATAATAAATTATTAGCAAAAATAATAGCAAAACGCCTCAATAGCATTATAGGAAAATTAATACATAGAGATCAAGTAGGCTTCATGCCAAATAGACAGGCAGGCGATAATATACGCAGGGCAGTGTTATTGGCACATATTGCTAAAAAACGGAAAATCCCTTTATGTTTTCTATCTCTCGATATTAAGAGGGCATTTGACACAGTATCCTGGCAATATATGCAATATTCATTACAAAAATGGGGTTTTGGACCCCACTTTTTAACATGGATCAAAGCATTATATAATAAACCCAAAGCCTATATAAAATATGCTGGATACAAATCTGAAGCCTTTAATATCGAAAGAGGTACCCGACAGGGTTGCCCATTATCTCCCTTATTATTTGCCCTTATACTCGAACCCATGGCCCAATACATCAGAACAAACCAAACTATAACTGGCATTGAAGTAGGAGGTATTACACACAAATTATGTATATTTGCAGACGATATATTACTTTTTCTATCATCACCACAGGTCTCTGGTCCTAACTTAATACCAGCTCTTGATGGATTTGCAGCCCTATCCGGCCTTATGATTAATCCTAAGAAATGCCTAGTGCTTAATATTTCACTCACAAACATGGAATTGATCCCGGCTAGGGCTGCACTCCCATTCACATGGGCAGAAAAATCAATCCCATATCTTGGAATTCATTTAACAGCATCTCATTCTGACTTATTCTCAACCAATTATCCTCCTGTATTAAGACAGATCACAAATCTAATAAAACAATGGTCGCAACTTCCTTTATCCTGGATAGGGAAAATTAATGCAATCAAAATGACTATTCTACCCAAATTGCTTTATCTATTCAGAGTCCTCCCTATTCCAATTCCTTCCTATTTTTTGAGAATAGTACAAAAAAGAGCAACTTCGTTTATATGGGGCTCTTCTAAACCACGTATACCTATACACACACTACATCTTCCCAAAAATAAAGGAGGCCTGGGATACCCTAATTTTACTAACTACTACAGAGCAGCACATTTGGCCAGTCTGTCCAAATACCATGCAAAACAGGAAATCCCACTATGGGTATTTATAGAGGCTTCAGAAAATGACCCTCTATTAATATCAAATTTATTATGGCTTGATCCTAAAGACCGCTTTAAAATTCATAATCCCATAACTAAACACTTCTTATCTCTCTGGGATAAACTAAAAACCAAATATCAGTTACAATCTCCACACAATCCTCTCCTTTCTTTTATCAGAAATGCGGCCTTTTATCCGGCATGGATCTACCCAAATTCTTTTAAAGCTTGGAAAACATCAGGCATTCAGACACTAAATGACTTCATAGCATCTAAATCATTCCTTTCATTCCCATCGCTTAGAGAAAAATATGATCTACCAAACTCTGAGATATTTAGATATCTCCAAATCAAAAATTTCTATATACCATTCCTAAAGGGGGATACACCATTATCCCAATTATCCATTTTTGAATCAATCTGTACAAAAGATCCATTTGCTAAAGGTACAATTTCATCACTTTATAATCAATTATATGGAGTAGCAAATCTTAATAGACCCTCTTACGTTCAGAGGTGGGAGGAGGACCTGGGACGAACTTTAGAAGACACGGACTGGTCTAACATATGGCTCACATCTAAGTCATCTTCACCCAACATCTTAGCACTGGAGACAAATTATAAAGTCCTAACTCGCTGGTACCTTGTACCCGCTAGAGTGGCAAAATATTCACCTAATACCTCAGCTCTTTGTTTTCGAGGATGCCCAGAAATAGGCACATATTTACACATATGGTGGACGTGCCCAGTAATCCAAACCTTCTGGAAGGAAGTTTTCGTGATTGCATCTAAAATATTTAAAAAGATAATACAACCAGATCCATATTTAACTTTACTTAATCTAAAACCGGAATGGTTAACACTCTCTCAATTCAAACTTATGATCCAACTAATAACGGCTGCAAAACAAACAGTGGCCAAGGCATGGAAATCTCCTACATTGGTACTAGCAGAAACAATTCACAGAATGAATAATACAATGTCCCATGCTAAGATGGTAGCCATCGACCAAAATCAAATTCCAAAATTTGAAAAACTTTGGCACCCTTGGATAAAACAACAGTTCCTGTCAAATTTCAATGACTCTGTCCTGTTGCCATGGTAACAGATTAAATGACTTACAGAGACACCCATTCTAAGGCTTCAAAGAGAACTAAAAAGAATAATAAACTGACGAGCAGGACAACCTTGTGGACCATACCTCTACCTTTCAACCCTTTTTCTTCTTTCTCTTTCCTTTTCTCCACCTTACGATTAAAGCTCATTATCAGAATTTATTTGACCTATATACACTCTACTTGTAAACAATATGTATAGTAGGTATAAATCATTTAAATACCTACAAAAGTAACTAAGGAAATGATATATATCTTTAATTTAGGTTTACGTGAACCCAATGTTTAATATTTGAAATTTCATGATATTTACCTATATAAACCCTACTGTAAAACAATGAGCTTACTTTATAGATCCTTGTAAACTTACTTTATGTATCTTTATAACATTGTATACTCAATAAACTTCTTTTGACAAGCAAAAAAGCTGAAATCAATAATTACTCAAGAAACATCTTAAATCGAACTCCTTATTAAGCCCCCCGGGGCCATGGAGCCGAGCTGGTGTATCCACCATGATTCACGTTTATTAATTTCTCTTACAAAGTTGGAACCCCTCCAGTGGCGTTGGGTACCTCTATCCCCCAAAATTTCATCCCAAGCGTGCTTTGATTATGTACACATTTGAAATGTATGTACAGATGGTGCTTGTCAGACCCCTTACGTATATTCCTTACGTGCTCTTCTAAACGGTCTTTCAAAGCCCTAATAGTCCGCCCCACATAGATGTAATTGCATGGGCATTTTAACGTGTAAACAACCTCTATCGTGTCGCAGGATATAAAATCTCTAATGGTGTAGGAGTGGTTATTTCTAGGATTGGTAAACTCCTTTAATCTTCTGTTGTTACCAGGAACCCTAACGCAGCTGTAACATCTCCCACACCCATAAAAACCTTTTAGGTCCCAGAACATTGAGGGTCTCTGGGGGGGTGGTTCTACCACATTATGAACTAACCTATCTCGTAAGTTGGGTGCTCTCTTAAAAATAATCTTGGGTTTCTCTGGGATTATCTCTTTTAGGTGGGCATCTTGTTTCAAAACATTCCAGTACTTCCGAATAATTTTTTGTACTTCATTGTTTTGTAAGGAATAATTCAGAACCATACTAATACCATCATTAACATCTTCTTCTGTAGTCTGAACTCTATCTTTAAGTAAATTATCTCTACTAAGGCAAGCGACTTACAACTTTTCTTTATTCAAGAATTCTTTCTGGTACCCCTTGTCTATAAACATATTGCTGAGTATGTTAGACTGGTAATCATAGTCCTCAATCCTCGTGCAGTTCCTCCTCATCCTTGTAAACTGGCCTCTGGGTATATTACTTAGCCAAGGTTTGTGGTGACAGTTGGAGGTCGGGATGTAGGAATTTCGATCCGTTGCTTTAAAAAACGTCTTTGTAATCAAGCCCTCCCTGGTGTTAAAACTTTCCAAGTCCAGAAAGTGAATACATTCTCTATTTACATCCCAGGTCAAAGAGATGTTCAGATCATTGTTATTCATAGAATCCAATAAAGCTAACAATGCATCCATACTACCCTTCCAAATTATCAACAGATCATCAATAAACCTTTTGTATAGTAAAATAGCACCGTAATCCTGATTTAAAACCCCTTCTTCTTCCCATTTGGCCATATATAAGTTTGCCACGCTGTGGGCGAATTTAGCGCCCATGGCGACTCCCTTGGTCTGTAAGTAAAATGTGTTATCATACCAAAAGAAATTGTGCCGTAAGCAGAAATCTAAGCACCTAAGAATAAATGCAATGAAACCATCATTCGCCAAACTCTCCTTTCTCAGGGCCCATTCAACTGCTTTCAAGGCACCTTCATGATCAATATTGGTGTAAAGTGAGGAAACGTCTCCTGTAACCATAATAGTATCCTCTTGTGCACTGCATTCGTCCAAGAGTTGCAGTGTGTGCTTGGTGTCCTTGGGATAGGCTTTAGTCTTAGCGACCAGAGGTTGCAGATGGATGTCTATATACTCCCCCAATCTGGATGTCAGAGATTCGATGCCGCTTACTATCGGCCTCCCTGGGGGGTTATTACTATCTTTGTGGATCTTTGGTAAGTAATAAATTATTGGTATCTTACTAACCATGGGGACTAAATACCTTGCTTCTTGTTTACTTAAGAATCCTTCATCCGGGGGCGTGGCCGGCTAGAGACCTGAACAGACGTGCCCAGTGAGAGCTCCTGCCGTTTTGAGGAATATCTTCATCCGTTTCCCCCTAGCAGGACCGCCTCACCACTTTTACTAAACGGGGGTCCCCCTGCATACGGAGGTGTCACCTGCGACCGCTGACACGTCGATCCCGAGAGCCGGACGAATCTACTACAGGCCGCGGCTTCGGCCTTGACAAGGTGAGCGGCGGCCATATTGGTACACCCGGCCCGCACAGGCCGCATCCGGATCTTCCTGGCCGCTCAACACTTGCCTCTCCCCCTACACGAACACAGGGACGGCTTAGCCTGGGACTGCTGACACGGCGGTCCCGTGTTCCGGCCGTTTTAACTACAGGCCGCGGCTTCGGCCTTGACAGGGGGAGCGGCGGCCATATTGGTGCACCCGGCCTACACATCCAGGCCTTCCTGGCTACTCCGCACCTGGATCTACTTCCACACAGACACCAGAGCAGCCCAGCCTACTGACTGAAGCCTGCATTCTCCCCTGTGCCACTCCTGCATGCCAGCCTGTAGGACTACCATCACACACAGTAAGTGGCGGCCATCTTACTACACCTCAGTAGCTTCCTCATCTCTCCTGTGCTCAATCCAGGGCCAATCTAAACACCACGGTGCCCTGATATAGCAGACTGTGACCTCAAAAAGGGACTAAACCAATACTTACCCCCACTCGTGGGGTGGATTATAACACTAACCCTGGGGCCACGTGGAGCGGCCATCTTGCTTCACCCTGCTGCAGTGTATGCACTTGTTCCTTAACCCCTTTGCTCCTGGATCACTGTGTATCTACACTGTCACAAGAACTGCCCAAAGGACCCAGCTGCCACTTGTAACCCCTTTCCCAGAATAAATACTCCTTGGCTGACAGTTTGCTACATCGCCATAGTTCTGCAACACGTTTCCATCTCATACTGTGGTGCAAAAAACTAGCAGGGAACGCAGTCCTGGCTCCAGAGTCGCAGGTAGCGACCGTCCTATCCCCCATACTAGATATCATGTTTCCTGGCTGACGATGGATGGCTGAAGAAATGGGCTACTGAGCTCTGTGCTCTCCCGACATTATCAGGCTGTGTTGCAAATTACCTACACCCGGAATCTCTATGTCATCCTCAAGCTCTCACTCCTCTGACTCCGCTGAGCTGCAGCAAGGTACAATCCAGCCCTACCTACTACATACATCATCGCTTGACTCCCGCACGGGAAAGGACAAGCTGGCAGCCAGTCGCACCCCAGGCAAATCTAAACCTCCTTCTCTGGCTCACATGGACTCCTCAAAGTACAAGGACGCTACAGGTGAGCCCTCGGCCCCTTCAATGGCCGCTATGCCCCTTGACATCCCCTCCGAAGATGGCCCCACGGAGCTATTTCCTCCGGCCTTGGGCGGATCAGCTGGCTCTGCGACTACAGCCCTTCTTTCTGCCTTTAGGGCGGACTTTGAATCCTGGGCGTCCAAGATGGAAGCCTCCCTCCATGTAGAACTACAAGCCCTGCAGCATTGGGTTTTAACGACAGAGAATGCTGTATCCATTCTGGCTACTACCCAAGATGACCATACAGCTCGTATTGTGGCCCTCGAATCTGCAACCACGTCACATTTATCCCGCTTGCGGCAACACCAACTCCGCATAGAGGACAGCGAAAACAGGAGCCGCAGGAACAACATTAGGATACAGGGAGTGCCGGAAGCAACCTCAGGTACTGATCTAAAACCCACTGTCCTTTCTATCCTCAACCAGGTCCTGGGCAGGGAAATTACATCCCCTATTGAACTGGACAGAGTGCATAGAGTGGGAGGCATGGGGGGAGACTGCAGCGACCGCCCCCGCGATGTCCTATGCCGGGTTCATTACTATACCCTCAAGGAAGAGATTATGCATAAGGCCTGGCGCTTAGGTCCTGTAGAATTCGATGGATCTACAGTACACCTCTATCCGGACCTCTCCCGCAACACCTTATACATGAGACGGGCAGTCCACCCACTTTTGGATTTGATCCGTCAAGCAGGGGCTTCCTACACCTGGGGCCATCCATTCAGTATCAAGGTAACCCGAGACGACAAGTGTAAGTTTGTTCTGTCGGACCCTGAACAACTTCCTGCCTTCTTCACCTTCCTTGCACAAGACCCTATCAGCATCCCGAACTGGCTAGACCCTCCAGAGGATCGTCAACGACTACAGGGCCCTCTCCCACAACGTCGCGGACGCTCAAGATCTAGATCTGCTTCTTTTGGTCCTAGAGCAAGACGTCCAACATCCCTGGAAGACTGATTTGGCTCCCTTACGTGAGTCAACACTGTTACTTGTTCTACCTGTTCAATGTTTTACAATAGATCTACACCTTTCACTCCACAGTTTCATTAAGTAAGGGACTGGTCCAGGTTTGCAATGATACTGTGTTTTCTCTGTACCCTCCTATGAACTCATACTAACTATACCACTCCATTTACAGGGATAGTATAGAAGTCTACTAAGCTCGGGAAGTGGGGGGGTGCTGTGTTGCCCCTAATGGGACAGTTACATTTAAAGAAGGGTGTAGATTAGACGGTGGTAATGTTACTGTTTTATTTTTTTGGCTACGTGGGAGCTCCATTCGACACCCGACGTCCCTAGCTTTAAATGTACACTTATCCACACATGGACCATACCAAGACCAAATTGAATGCTACGAGCATCGTTTCCTTAAGAAACCTTCCTCTGTTATCCAATTTTCCAGAACCCTATGATTCTTTTATTCGGGATGCGGCCTGGCCCGAGTGGAGCCCACCACTAAGTCTCTGGGGTGATATCTGTAACCAATGTGCCTTTCTAGTTCTTTGGGCCTGGGGACCCGCTGACTGACTTGGAGTCTTCCAGAAGATACCTTTTTACCTGTTATGGGCTTCTTGGTCTCATCTTAGTCCAGGGCCTAACTTATTCTACACCATAGAACTACTTGAATTCCTCAATGTTACATCATTTAAATGTTTGTTATACATACTATCGCTTGTGATGATAGCTGACTGATTATGGGTGTTCAAGTGTTTTTTCAAACACTGATTAGATATATGCCATGTTCTTCTATAACCTAAAATATTAAGTATTCAATATACTATGATAGACGGGTGTGATACATATACGTTATATATGCCTGCTATGTTGTCGGGTTCACAACTCAGACCTCTCTAATCCGACCTCCCTCCCCAAATAGGTTTGGCACGATTTGTGCCTAGCACGTGATATTTCACGGAGTGTTTTGCTGCTGCGAACACATTAGATTTTGTTTTGAGACACCTTTCCCAGGTCCTCTAACTAGCCATTCTCCATTCCTCTTCCCCTTTTGCAACTACCTTCTCTTTTCCGTATCTTCCCCAACCGCCTCCCCCTCTTTTTCTAGACTTTCAAATTCTTTTCTATTTCTTTGCTCCACCATGGCCTATACAGTGTTGTCTCACCCTTGACTAAAATTATGTTCATACAATGTAAATGGACTCAATGTTGCCTCTAAACGGGGACAAATTCTATATCAAATGCATAAATGCCAAGTTAATGTACTCCTCTTGCAGGAGACGCACTTTCAATCAGCCTCCACCCCTTGCTCTAACAGATATTTTAACAGATGGATCCATAGTACTAATCCATCCCAGAAAACTAAGGGAGTATCTGTAGCTTTTCACAAAAGCCTCCTCGTTGAATTGCTAGATCATCTCTCCGACCCTTAGGGAAGGTACGTCTTTGTGAAATTTTTGCTGTGGGGAGTTAAATTTACGATAGCTAATACATATTTGCCAAATGTTAACCAAGTTCCATCAGCTTTGCAGTATCTGAAGATCCTATCTGAATTCATGGAGGGCAAACTCATCCTCGGTGGAGATTTTAATACTCCCCTGGAGCCAACATTAGATTCCTCCACTTCAAGGTCACGTATCTCATTCCCCAAATTGAGGGCCCTGAAACGCGTACTATACGACTTACGCCTTGACGTTTGGAGGGTATTATACCCCAAGACTCGTAACTACACACATTTTTCTCAGGTACACCAGACCTATAGTCGCATAGACTATCTATTGAGCGACCACAGTTGCCTAGACTGGTCTCCTGAGTGTGAAATAGATTCTATGATCTGGTCAGACCACTCCCCTATATACTTGACATTCTCGCTCCCCTCCTCACCTATCAAGGAGTGGACATGGCGCTTGAATGACTCGCTGCTAGCTAACTCGGACTGTATTACACGAATCTCGGAAACAATCTCTAACTTTTTTGGGGACCACGCACAAGATACCACGTCATTCCCCATCCAATGGGAGGCACTGAAAGCAGTATTACGTGGAACCTTTATTCAATTAGGATCTCATCTGAAAAAGGAACGCTCAGCCGCTATAGTGGATGCAATACAGAAGCTCCGAAACCTGGAAACTGACCATAAGCGTTCCCCAACAACCGAAACGCTCACTGAGGTTTCCAAAGCCCGATTACATCTCAGAGGTCTATATGAGACATCTGTACGTACATTTGCAGACAAACTTGCTTTCCATCAATATAAATTCCAAGACAAGTGTGGCAGGTCACTGGCCCGCTCCCTGCACCCAAAAAAATCCTCTACCTTCATCCCCCATATCCAAGGACCGCATGGAGAATTAATCTCCTCACCTTCTAAGATTACGCAGACATTCAGGGATTTTTATCAATCCCTATACAACATACCTGTGGCCCAATCGTCAGGCTCCCCCTCTACTACAGAGGAGCACAAGTCCTCTTATATCAGGGAAACTGCGCTCCCCACTTTGGATGAGGACACCATTACCGAACTTGAAACACCTATAACAGCAGATGAAGTTGCGAAAGCCATTGCAAGTACACCAACTGGCAAGAGCCCAGGGCCGGACGGCTTTACCCCAAAGTTTTATAAATTATTTGCTCCCCTCCTTATTCCTTTCCTCACTAAAGTATTCAATTCTGTATCAGAGGGCTCAGTGTTTCCCCCACAAACACTTGAGGCTCATATTTCCCTTATTCCAAAACCAGAGAAGGACCTGACTTTATGTACAAATTATAGGCCAATATCCTTGATTGGGGTGGATTTGAAGATTTTCGCTAAAGTATTAGCCAACAGGTTACAACCATTGTTGCCCAGTTTGATCCACTTGGATCAAGTAGGATTTGTGAGTGGCCGAGAAGCAAGGGATAACACCCTGAAAACCGAACTGACTGAATGGTTCTTTGTCATCGGCATTCTCTATCTCTAACGGGACATGACAGGGATGCCCCCTATCTCCCCTCCTGTATGTTCTCACCATGGAACATTTAGCCATTGCTTTGCGAAACAATCCCTCTGTGCACGGAATAACAGTCGGACCCACTCAAACTAAACTTGCTCTGTTTGCAGATAACCTTCTTCTATTTGTGACACGTCCACACTTGTCTTTAACCTCGGTGATGCAGGAGTTCCAGAGATTCGGGGAAGTCAGTAACTTTAAGGTAAACTATAATAAATCGGAAATTCTCAATATTTCTCTGCCAAAGTCGGACCTACGCAGGCTTTCTACTGCCTTTTCCTTTAAAACAGGATCCACCTCCATCAGGTACCTTGGTATTCAGATACCGGAGGATGTATCCCAACTCTTTTCCAAGAATTTTAACCCCTTACTTCTCAGAACTCAGGCCGATCTGTCTAACTACACATTTAAACGGCTCTCCTGGCTTGGTAGGGTGAACACCTTGAAAATGGATGTCCTTCCCCGGTTTTTGTACCCATTTCAGATAATTCCTATATACATACCTAACTCCTATTTTCGGAAATTGCGCCAGCTGTTCTCTAAATTTATTTGGAATTTAGCCCGTCCTAGAATTAGATACAAAACGTTATCTCTTCCGAAAGCGAGAGGGGGAGCTGGAGCCCCGGACGCTTCATTGTACCATAAGGCAGCAATACTTACTCGCATATTGGACTGGTTTCATAACCATACGACTAAGCTCTGGGTTCACTTGGAAAGCCATATGAACTCCATTGATCTCTCAGCTCTTCCATGGACCACACCCGCAATTCGTAGGGGTCACTCCCCCTCTGTGACCTCACCCGCCAAACAATCCAAATTTAGGATCGCCTAAACTCTGGAGGTAACATATCCAATCCTTCGGGACCTATGACCCCCTTATTTGAGACCCCAGCCTTCCCACCGGCTATGCACGTGACAAGCTTTGGACCTTGGCGGAAAGAAGACCATAGGAGGCTTTCTCAGGTTCTCCGTACAGACCCCACTCTAATGCCAGATACTCCCCCCGAATCGCTTTCTAGATACCCTATGCAATGGCTTCAGAAACAACAACTGACTTCCTATATCCAAACCTTCCAATCAATACAAGATATTCTAGCTGAACCCACAGGATTTGAGGATATGCTCCTCCAAAACGATCCTCCAACACACGTGGTATCACAGCTTTATTCCCTTTTGTTGAATGCTCTTCACCCTGATCTCCCACCCTACACGAAGGCTTGGGAAAAAGATCTCCAACACTCCATCTCCCCCATTGACTGGCAAAAATGCTTTATTCTAACACACAAGCTCTCCCTAGCCACTAAAACTCAAGAAAAGGGGTTTAAACTGGTGACGAGGTGGTATAGATGCCCTTCGACAATACATCACTTCAACTTGACAAACCCAGATACTTGTTGGCGATGTTTAAACTCTAGGGGCACCATGCTCCACATTTGGTGGGAATGCCCACCCATACAAAAATTCTGGCAACATATCTTCCTACTATACTGCAAGCTGATGGCGACGGCTCTCTCTCCTTCACCCGAGATAGCTCTCTTGTCCATGCTCCCGGGCACGCTCAAATCCATTAAAAAAGATGTATTATGCCATTTCTTGGCTGCTGCTAGAATGGTGATCCCAAGATATTGGAAGTCAAGAACTGTACCTTCCCTGGGGGAGTGGGCTATTGAGGTGGATCGCATCAGGGACCTTGAATGCCTGTTGGCTGATGAATCTAATAAAGACAACCAGTTCTCTCTTACGTGGACTTCTTGGTCCATGCTCCGATACTCATCGGACTTCATCCCCTGGGCAGAGGGCAACCTGGACGGTACCGCCCCATGACCATGCTGGAGCGACTCCTGTTCCTAACCTTTCTGTTTCTCTACTTTCCCCCTAATCCTTCTCCTTTTCATATCAATGTACTCCTTAAAATCCAGATGCAGAATACGACCCGCACAAGCTAATCCTATACAACATAACAGGTTCCTGGAATAAGTTGATTGTAAAAACACACAAAGTTTACATGTAATCCCCTCCCGTATATGGTGAGGGCTCTTTGGTTATCCTTGTTATATCTCATTATGCTAATTAAAACAATGTTTTTTCCTTGTGATCTGCACACATAACGTACTACAATATGTATCCTGCGAATACACTGGATCTATTGTTATCAACACTACTACTACTAATGATGTATATGTGAAGTACATTTTCATGTATGCTTTTTTTTTCAATAAAATAAGATTGAATTAAAGAATCCTTCATCCATACCATCTTTAATAATATGTTCCAGTGCCTCTTTGAAGGATCGAGAAGGATTACCGTTCAGTAACTGATATGTTTCAGTATCATTTAGTAATCTTTCCATTTCTGACTTGTATTGTTGTAGGGATAGAACAACTATCCCTCCACCTTTGTCTGCCTGCCTTATCACTATATCTGTCCTTTTCTCTAGTGTTTTCATCCCTTTTTTAAAATCCTTCTGTTCATAAACCTTCTTCACTGGCAATTGCTCCAGCTCACTGGTGACCAGTTTCTTGAACAAATCAACATACTTGTTGTTGGCTATATATGGGTTGAACACGGAATTATTCTTCAAACTAGTGTGGTTGGTATTCCTAATCACTTTTTCGACCGGATTGAGAGCGTAATCTTTCTTGAGGTTTAACTTACTAATAAATTTTTGTACTCCAACATATGTTTTGAACTTATTCAGCCCTTTTTTAGTGGCGAACTTGATGCCCTTATCTAGCACCAATAATTCTTCTCTCGACAAAGCAATTCCACTCAGGTTAAAAATCCCATTACCTAGTCATCTCGCCTTCTCTTTCTGCTGTATTCTTCTGCCTGCTCTCCTTCCCCTCTTCCTGGGTTTCTTGTCTCGCGGGGGGGACCCTCCCCTGGTCTCCCCTAAAAAAGATTCATCCAAAAATTCCTCTTCATTATCCTCCAATGGTTGGTAACTATTATAAACGGGTATTCTATATTGATCATGTAAAGGATCTTCATACATTACTCGCTGTGGTTTTGGCGAGTAATAAACACCTCCCCTCTGCGTGTCTCTATATGAGTCAGGAGGGGCCCTCTGGGGGTATTGGTTTGATGGGGGGCCTCTATATGGATATTGATTACCTCTGTACGGAGTGCCTTGTTGATATCCATAACCTCCACTCCAAATGGTCTATGCGGGGTACTATTCTGGTATCCCTGTTGCTTCTGCTGGCCACCAGAACCATACTGCCAACCCCTTGGTTGTGTGGGGGGGTAAGATTGGTGGCCCCTTTCATGATAATTATACTGGGCTCTATTCCCATTGCCTCGATTTGGTGGACCTCCTTGATACCAATTGTTCTGGTTCGGTGGTGGGCCATACCTGGGATTCTGAGCATTACTAACCCCATAGTTAGATCTTTGGTGTTGATCAAAGTATGGCTTCCTAAGCGGCTGCCGACGGGGTGTGTATGGTTGTTTATCGCCCTGTCAGTGTGGAATTTGTCCACCATTTGTTGGTTTGGTTCTTGGTTGTTGCTGTTGTTGTCCTTGTGGTTGTGAGGGTCTCATATCGCTAGTGCTTCCAGTTGTTGTCTGCGGCGGTATGTTAGCAGTCGTAGTTGCTGCTAATGTAGACTGCCAGCGAAATACTCGTTTATTTTGATAATCCTCAAAGTCTCGCGTATATTTTTTCTTTTTCATATTTTTATTTTCAACATCTTTCTTCTGCATATTCTTGTGCAAATCATCCATGAGCTTGTTATATTCAGGTGTATTGATGAAAGGGATAAGCTTGTCCCTAATCTCTTTAATCTGATTCTCCATTAGTGATAATTTGCGTTGCTTCCTTTTGAGGAGAAATTCCATGATTTCCCTTCCTTTGCCTATAAAGAAGGCATACCATTCATCTATATCCTCTTCTCCCAACAGACCATCATTTATGGGAACATCCCATCTAAGTTTTCTGGGAATTAAACCATCTTTTAAATACTTTTCCATGGTGGAACGGTCCCACTATATATTACTTTTGTTATCCATGCAGTGTCCCAATTTTCTAAATAAGTGAGAGATATCATTCTCTTTGTTATTGTTAACCGAGAACAGATCCTCCAGATCTATCTCCCTATTTTCAAAAAAGGCAAAAGGATCCATAGGCTACTAACAAGTGTATGAAAATAAGGTGCTTAGATTTCTGCTTACGGCACAATTTTTTTTGGTATGATAACTCATTTTACTTACAGACCAAGGGAGTCGCCATGGGCGCTAAATTCGCCCACAGCGTGGCAAACTTATATATGGCCAAATGGGAAGAAGAAGGGGTTTTAAATCAGGATTACGGTGCTATTTTACTATACAGAAGGTTTATTGACGATCTGTTGATAATTTGGAAGGGTAGTATGGATGCATTGTTAGCTTTATTGGATTCTATGAATAACAATGATCTGAACATCTCTTTGACCTGGGATGTAAATAGAGAATGTATTCACTTTCTGGACTTGGAAATTTTTAACACCAGGGAGGGCTTGATCACAAAGACGTTCTTTAAAGCAACGGATCGAAATTCCTACATCCCGACCTCCAGCTGTCACCACAAACCTTGGCAAAGTAATATACCCAGAGGCCAGTTTACAAGGATGAGGAGGAACTGCACGAGGATTGAGGACTATGATTACCAATCTAACATACTCAGCAATATGTTTATAGACAAGGGGTACCAGAAAGAATTCTTGAATAAAGAAAAGTTGTAAGTCGCTTGCCTTAGTAGAGATAATTTACTTAAAGATAGGGTTCAGACTACAGAAGAAGATGTTAATGATGGTATTAGTATGGTTCTGAATTATTCCTTACAAAACAATGAAGTACAAAAAATTATTCGGAAGTACTGGAATGTTTTGAAACAAGATGTCCACCTAAAAGAGTTACTCCCAGAGAAACCCAAGATTATTTTTAAGAGAGCACCCAACTTACGAGATAGGTTAGTTCATAATGTGGTAGAACCACCCCCTCAGAAACCCTCAATGTTCTGGGACCTAAAAGATTTTTATGGGTGTGGCAGATGTTACAGCTGCGTTAGGGTTCCTGGTAACAACAGAAGATTAAAGGAGTTTACCAATCCTAGAAATAACCACTCCTACACCATTAGAGATTTTATATCCTGCGACACAATAGGGGTTGTTTATGCGTTAAAATGCCCATGCAATTACATCTATGTGGGGCGGACTATTAGGGCTTTGAAAGACCGTTTAGAAGAGCACGTAAGGAATATACGTCAGGGGTCTGACAAGCACCATCTGTACATACATTTCAAACGTGTACATTAGGGATGAGCTTCGAGTTCGAGTCAAACTCATGTTCTACTCGAACATTGGCTGTTCGCAAGTTCGCCGAACAGCGAACAATTTGGGGTGTTCGCGGCAAATTCGAATGCCGCGGAACACCCTTTAAAAGTCTATGGGAGAAATCAAAAGTGCTAATTTTAAAGGCTTATATGCAAGTTATTGTCATAAAAAGTGTTTGGGGACCCGGGTCCTGCCCCAGGGGACATGGATCAATGCAAAAAAAAGTTTTAAAAACGGACGTTTTTTCAGGAGCAGTGATTTTATTAATGCTTAAAGTCAAACAATAAAAGTGTAATATCCCTTTAAATTTCGTACCTGGGGGGTGTCTATAGTATGCCTGTAAAGGGGCGCATGTTTCCCGTGTTTAGAACAGTCTGACAGCAAAATGACATTTGGAAGGAAAAAACTCATTTAAAACTACCCGCGGCTATTGCATTGCCGACAATACACATAGAAGTTCATTGATAAAAACGGCATGGGAATTCCCCACAGGGGAACCCCGAACCAAAAAAAAAAAAAAAAAAATGATGTGGGGGTCCCCCTAAATTCCATACAAGGCCCTTCAGGTCTGGTATGGATATTAAGGGGAACCCCAGCCAAAATTTAAAAAAAAAATTGACGTGGGGTTCCCCCTAAATTCCATACCAGACCCTTCAGGTCTGGTATGGATTTTAAGGGGAACCCCGCGCCAAAAAAAAAAAACGGCGTGGGGTCCCCCTAAAAATCCATACCAGACCCTTATCCGAGCACGCAACCTGGCAGGCCGCAGGAAAAGAGGGGGGGACGAGAGTGCGGCCCCCCCCCCTCCTGAACCGTACCAGGCCACATGCCCTCAACATTGGGAGGGTGCTTTGGGGTAGCCCCCCAAAACACCTTGTCCCCATGTTGATGAGGACAAGGGCCTCATCCTCACAACCGTGGCCGGTGGTTGTGAGGGTCTGCGGGCGGGGGGCTTATCGGAATCTGGAAGCCCCCTTTAACAAGGGGACCCCCAGATCCCGGCCCCCCCCCTGTGTGAAATGGTAAGGGGGTACTTACCCCTACCATTTCACTAAAAAACTGTCAAAAATGTTAAAAATGACAAGAGACAGTTTTTGACAATTCCTTTATTTAAATGCTTCTTCTTTCTTCCTTCATCTTCTTCTTCTTCTGGTTCTTCTGGCTCTTCTGGTTCTTCCTCCGGCGTTCTCGTCCAGCATCTTCTCCGCGGCGTCTTCTATCTTCTTCTCCTCGGGCCGCTCCGCACCCATGGCATGAGGGGGGAGGCTCCCGCTCTTCTCTTCATCTTCTTCTCTTCTTCATCTTCTTCTTCATCTTCTTCTTCTTCTTTTTCTTCTTCTTCTTCTTCCTTCTTCTCTTCTTCTCTTCTTCCTGTCTTCTCCGGGCCGCTCCGCAATCCATGCTGTGGCATGGAGGGAGGCTCCCGCTGTGTGACGGCGTCTCTTCGTCTGACGGTTCTTAAATAACGGGGGGCGGGGCCACCCGGTGACCCCGCCCCCCTCTGACGCACACATGACGGGACTTCCCTGTGGCATTCCCCGTGACGTCACAGGGAAGTCCCTCAAGTCACCGTGCGTCAGAGGGGGGCGGGGTCACCGGATGGCCCCGCCCCCCGTTATTTAAGAACCGTCAGACGAAGAGACGCCGTCACACAGCGGGAGCCTCCCACCATGCCAGCATGGCTGCGGAGCGGCCCGGAGAAGACAGGAAGAAGAGAAGAAGCAAGAAGAAGATGAAGAAGAAGATGAAGAAGAAGATGAAGAAGAGAAGAAGATGAAGAGAAGAGCGGGAGCCTCCCCCCTCATGCCATGGGTGCGGAGCGGCCCGAGGAGAAGATAGAAGACGCCGCGGAGAAGATGCTGGACGAGAACGCCGGAGGAAGAACCAGAAGAGCCAGAAGAACCAGAAGAAGAAGAAGATGAAGGAAGAAAGAAGAAGCATTTAAATAAAGGAATTGTCAAAAACTGTCTCTTGTCATTTTTAACATTTTTGACAGTTTTTTAGTGAAATGGTAGGGGTAAGTACCCCCTTACCATTTCACACAGGGGGGGGGCCGGGATCTGGGGGTCCCCTTGTTAAAGGGGGCTTCCAGATTCCGATAAGCCCCCCGCCCGCAGACCCTCACAACCACCGGCCACGGTTGTGAGGATGAGGCCCTTGTCCTCATCAACATGGGGACAAGGTGTTTTGGGGGGCTACCCCAAAGCACCCTCCCAATGTTGAGGGCATGTGGCCTGGTACGGTTCAGGAGGGGGGGGGGGCCGCACTCTCGTCCCCCCCTCTTTTCCTGCGGCCTGCCAGGTTGCGTGCTCGGATAAGGGTCTGGTATGGATTTTTAGGGGGACCCCACGCCGTTTTTTTTTTTTTTTGGCGCGGGGTTCCCCTTAAAATCCATACCAGACCTGAAGGGTCTGGTATGGAATTTAGGGGGAACCCCACGTCAATTTTTTTTTTAAATTTTGGCTGGGGTTCCCCTTAATATCCATACCAGACCTGAAGGGCCTTGTATGGAATTTAGGGGGACTCCCACATCATTTTTTTTTTTTAATTTTGGTTCGGGGTTGCCCTGTGGGGAATTCCCATGCCGTTTTTATCAATGAACTTCTATGTGTATTGTCGGCAATGCAATAGCCGCGGTAGTTTTAAATGTGTTTTTTCCTTCAAAATGTCACTTTGCTGTCAGACTGTTCTAAACACGGGAAACATGCGCCCCTTTACAGGCATACTATAGACACCCCCCAGGTATGAAATTTAAAGGGATATTACACTTTTATTGTTTGACTTTAAGCATTATTAAAATCACTGCTCCTGAAAAAACGGCCGTTTTTAAAACTTTTTTTTGCATTGATTCATGTCCCCTGGGGGAGGACCCGGGTCCCCAAACACTTTTTATGACAATAACTTGCATATTAGCCTTTAAAATTAGCACTTTTGATTATTCATGTTCGTGTCCCATAGACTTTAACGGCGTTCGCGTGTTCGAACGAATTTTTTTCCTGTTCGCATGTTCTGGTGCGAACCGAACAGGGGGGTGTTCGGCTCATCCCTAGTGTACATAATCAAAGCATGCTTGGGATGAAATTTTGGGGGATAGAGGTACCCAAACGCCACTGGAGGGGTTCCAACTTTGTAAGAGAAATTAGTAAACGTGAATCATGGATACACCAGCTCGGCTCCATGGCCCCGGGGGGGCTTAATAAGGAGTTCGATTTAAGATGTTTCTTGAGTAATTATTGATTTCAGCTTTTTTGTATCCCACCTAGATATCCATATTTTACAGTACCTAAAGGGTTTTTATGGGTATACATAGTAGATTATGATGATTTACTTGATTTTGATTGGATTCACTCTAGCCACTAAAATAATATGTTTGCACATTGGGAAGCGGTTAAGCTAACATAGTGCCTTTCACAAAGCACTCCCCCATATTTATTGTTTTTTGATATAACGCTTTCCTGGATTACTTAGCACTTTTTTGATACTTAAATGATCGCCTGATTAACATTTATGGTATGGTTCATATAGATTTACTTTTCCCCTTTTACCATTTGGTGAGGCGGTTATTTTTTAGGTGTTATTACTAGATAGTAATTGTGATATTCCAAGATTAATACGCATTTTCAGAAATACTTTCGTTTATATTTGAAATTTTATCGTATCTACTGTATTCCAGATGTATATTTTTTAGGTTATAGAATTTTTATATATAAAAAAAAAATTTGTATTAATTTATTTCAAATAATTTTTATATATTTATTTTAATATTTTTATTTAAATACATATCTGTGAGTTTCCTATTACAAAGCAATAAAGGTTACAGGTCCCTTTAAGGGTTTTATAGGATCCCACAATGATGATTGTGCTGTATTACTGATGCGAGAAACATACTTAGTTCTCAGTATGATTTTAAACAATTTTTTATATATATTTTTTATATTGTTATATATTATGCCATTAGATTAGTACATTTGTAGTTTTTTGACGTTCCATATATTAATCGCTAGTGCAATCACCATTATTTGTGGTGTGCGATGTGGTGTCTACTCTGATGTGTGGCTCTGTCCTGGATTAGGATTATACTTATGCAGATAGGGTTAACACCGCTTACTATAGCTTTTCATTTCCTGCTTTTTCTAAAATATGAAGGCCGGCATACAGCGTCATTTGCTGTTGTTTTTACATAGCTGGAGCCTAACACTAGGATGTCAGCGATCCCAGGCAAAATGGCTGCTGTGACAGTATAAATTACACATAGAGCGCCCGTCCTATTAGATCCCCCAGATGAAGGCACGTATACCCTGTGCTGAAGACGCGTAGGGGAGGGGCAGGACGGAGCTTTCTACCCACAGACAGGCAGAGGATTGTACACTGCACCGCACGCCACAGAATTCATCTGTATTGCATACTTTGGATAGGATGGTGCACTGACGCACCCAAGCATTGTGAGTACCCTCCTGGAGGGATTGTTTTTATGGCTTTTCAAATAAATTCCTGGCGGTATTATGCTATGAGTCTCCTTTCTTTCATATATGTCACCATTTGAGCGAGGTACAGATCATCACCAGCAGACCCTGTATGAGCCCTGGAGTGGCTCTAATGCGTGTTTTGACACTGTTTAGCTACTGTGTCACACGCTCTAAGGTGAGCGCATTATCCATTGGGGGTCACTGGAGAGCACTGCAGCATGCCATTACGTGCACATCTCTTAAGAAGAGCATGAGGAATATTTAGCACTTTTTCATAAAAACAAGCATGAGGAATGCCTGCTATTTGTTTGGACACTATTGTGCACTTTGATTTATATACTCTTGTGAATGGTTTGGACTGAGATATATTCATTTATATGAATTGGTTTCGGACACTTTATTTATCAAGTAGCACTTATATATTTTTGTTAATTATTTAAAGGATTTTTTTTTTCTCTCTCACATTTTTTTGCATGTTGCATTTTACCATTTATTCATATATTCAATTGTGGATTTTAGTCACTTTCTTCACAGGCGTTTGACACTGTTTGGAATTTTTAATATTGTATAGATTTATTATATTCTTTGTTCACGTATTTATAGCCTTTAGCGCATACACATATATTTATTTTATTTTTGGCATATACACGGTATGGAACGTGGTTAGTATGTGCAGCTGAATTAGGTTCATTTATTCACATTGGAGGCATTAACCCATTTGTGGCTCACAGGATTTTAGCACTATTAAACAGAATATTGGCATGCATTAAAAAGGGGATCAACTCCAGAGATAAAACGATAATTCTCCCGCTCTACAAGACTCTGGTCCGGCCGCACCTAGAATATGCTGTCCAGTTCTCAGGGAGGATGTACTGGAAATGGAGCGAGTACAAAAAAGGGCAACAAAGCTAATAAAGGGTCTGGAGGATATTAAATTCAAAATTCTAACAACTACGTACAAAGCCATCCACAATTTTGCCCCCAGCTACATCACTAGCTTGGTCTCTAAATACCAACCTACTCGCTCTCTTCGTTCCTCTCAAGACCTCCTGCTCTCTAGCTCCCTTGTCACCTCCTCCCATGCTCGCCTCCAGGCCTTTTCCAAAGCCTCTCCAATCCTATGGAACTCCTTACCCCAATCTGTCTGCTTATCTCCTACTTTATTAGCTTTCAGAAGATCCCTGAAAACCCTTCTCTTCAGAGAAGCCTATCCTACCCACACCTAACAACTGTACTTTCATTTTTTTTTTTTTTCCATCAGCTCATCCCCCACAGTTATTACCTCCCTTCTAGATTGTAAGCTCTAATGAGCAGGGCCCTCTGATCCCTCCTGTATTGATTTGTATTGTAAGTGTACTGTCTGCCCCATGTTGTAAAGCGCTGCGCAAACTGTTGGCGCAATATAAATCCTGTATAATAATAATAATAATAGTTATGAGGGAAGGTTGCGAGCACTGAACTTATTCTCTCTGGAGAAGAGACAATTGAGAGTGGATATGATTTCAATATACAAATGCCATACTGGTGACCCCACAATAGAGATAAAACTTTTTCGCAGAAGGGATTTTAACAAGACTTGTGGCAACTCATTAAAATTAGAAGAAAAGAGGTTTAACCTTAAACTACGTAGAGGGCTCTTTACTGTAAGAGCGGCAAGGATGTGGTGGTCTCAGCGGGGAGCATCAATAGTTTCAATAAACTATTAGATAAGCACCTGAACGGCCGTAACATTCAGGGATATAGAATGTAATACTGACATATGATCACACACATGGGTTGGACTTGATGGACATGTGTCTTTTTCAACATCACCTACTATGTAACTATGTAACTATGTGTCTCTAGAAAGGTACATATGCCTCTTTTCCTATCATATCTTTCTCCCCATCCCCACGTCAGCAGTGTTATCCCCTGAACATATTCCCTTTCATCAAATAGTCCTCTGCAAATGCCACTGAACTCCCCTTCTTATTTCAGCAGTGCATCGTGTCTGGGGATATCACTCTCCCCATTGCAGCTGATCGCTTCTGAAATGGTACAGTCAGAGCTTTTTTTCTCAAACAATAGGTGCTGGAACTTAACCACGGCCCCACAAAAACCCCTTCCCCCTGCACACACCCTCCAAATCATATCAAATAGTGGGTGTTTTCAGTCAAATTTCACAAAAACAGTAGGAGGGTCTTAAAGGGGCATTAAATACCAGGATTGCATTACATAGAGAGTGCTGAGCTGTCATTTGTAAACACAGAAACCAGACTTCTGTGTTTATAAGTGATTGTGGTGAGCAGACACCAAAGGGTCTGAGCCAGATGTGGTGGAACTGAGTTCCACCAAGTTCCCCCTGAAAAAAAGCCCTGGGTACAGTGATCTACAGTAATCTAAGCTGGACTTCTGGATGATCTTAACAGGAGAACTAGATGGGGTGGTCTATTCAAAAAGGCAGTTTAGATCAATATTGATGTGCTAAGTTCAACATAACATTATGAGCTCCTGATTCTTCTGTATAGGCAGAACTGCAGCGAGACTGCAGGAATTTATTAGGTACAGTGTTGAAGAAATAAGGTAAATGAGGACACAACTGAAACCTTTTGATACATTGAGGATGTGAATAGGATGCAAAAAGGCAGTATTTTAAAGTTGAAGCTTGTGAGCAAGAACATGGGGACATGACCTCAACTAGTAGTAGCAAAGTTCAACTAACCCTAGAAAGTATAATTTTACTGAAAGAGTACTCGATGCTTGGAGCATACCTCCAGCAGAGGTAATGAGTCAGTCAACAGTATGTGAATTTAAACATGCTTGGGACAAATATAAATCTACAGTAAAGCCTTGTGTTCAGTGAATTGAATACAATGCTTTTTGTGAATGGATGAGGGGAGAAGAGGAGTAGATGACATAACCCCCTGCACTATACAAAAGCCAAAATTTTCAGTCACAGCACTGAAAGAAGGATGCTGTGTGTAATATCCAGCATGAATTAAACTCTTTGTACAGTACCCAGTAGCACATTAACCACTTCAGCCCCGGAAGATTTTACTCCCTTTCTGATCAGAGCACTTTTTACAATTTGGCACTGTGTCGCTTTAACTGACAATTGCGATGTTGTACCCAGACGAAATTTGCATCCTTTTTTGCCACAAATATAGTTTTCCTTTGGTAGCATTTGATCACCTCAGCAGTTTTTATTTTTTGCGCTATAAACAAAAAAGAGTGACAATTTTGAAAAAAAAAACAATATTTTTTACTTTTTGCTATAATAAATATCCCCAATTTAAAAAAAATAAATAATAATTTATCCATCAATTTAGGCCGATATGTATTCTTCTACATATTTTTGGTAAAAAAAAAATCACAATAAGCGTATATTGATTGGTTTGCGCAAAAGTTATAGCATCTACAAACTATGGGAAAGATTTATGGCATTTTTATGGCATTTTTATGATTTTTTTTTTTACTAGTAATGGCAGTGATCTGCGATTTTTAGCAGTACTGCGACACGCCACAGACAAATCGGACACTTTTCACACATTTTTGGGACCATTGACATTTATTCAGTGATCAGTGCTATAAAAATGCACTGATTAATGTGTTAATGTCACTGGTAGGGAAGGGGTTAACACTAGGGAGCGATCAAGGGGTTAAATGTGTGTTTCCTCCATGTTTTCTAACTGTGACAAGGAGTCACAGTGACAAGGGGAGGAGACATATCGTTGTTCCTACTTAGTAGGAACAACAATATGTCTCCTCTGCCCTGACAGAACAGGGATTTGTGTGTTTAAACACACAAATCCCCATGCTAGCTCTTGTGCACATGATCGCACATGGCTGGCGGTAATCGCAACCGCCGGCCATGCG
Organism: Lithobates clamitans; assembly: GCA_037952925.1. Lineage (NCBI taxonomy): Eukaryota > Metazoa > Chordata > Amphibia > Anura > Ranidae > Lithobates > Lithobates clamitans. Next base: position 7,979,585 of record JBBGZY010000221.1, on the reverse strand, counting down.
CATCAAGTCCCCCACTGTGCAGCGGGCGCCCACCCTCTGGCAGCTATTAGAGGGAACCCCGTGCCAGTACAGGGTTTCACGCAGGGGTGCCATTCTGCCCCCGTAAAAAGACGTGAGCCGATCGGGAATCAGTTAAGATACTAATCATTAGAGAATATCTTATGTACATTGTGCTGTTTACAAAAATACATTTTCCCTGGAGTTCCACTTTAAGCCTGAAGGTATCTTAAAATTGAAATAATGTTTTTCACGCTATAAAATTATCAGTGAATGATAGATGCATACACTATATTACCCAAAGTATTGGGATGCCTGCCTTTACATACACATGAACTTTAATAGCATCCCAGTCTTAGTCCGTAGTGTTCAATATTTAGTTGGCCCTCCTTTTGCTGCTATAACAGCTTCAACTCTTCTGGGAAGGCTGTTCACAAGGTTTAGTGTGTATATGGGAATGTTTGACCATTATTCCAGAAGCGCATTTGTGAGGTAAGGCACTGACCCTTGTTTTTTCAGCGTTTTTGAATGTAGTTTTTATTTTGCGTTTTACATTTTTTTTTTCTCTTCAAACACACTGTATATAGCTGGTTGCTAAGCAAGGGGCTGCATCTCTAACAACCAATGAGTCATTAGCTGTCAGCGGGGTTCCCCACTGGAAGCTGAATGTAAAAAAAAATTGCAGGCAAAAAAAAAAAAATCATGGAAAAAACTGTGTGGGAGGCTTTATTCTGGGCAGACAAGGGCCGGACCAGATCAGACGGGCAATAGATATTGTTTCTCCGCTGAAATCAGTCTGGGATGGTGGGCAACCTCAGGAGGGACTTTTATTATCTATAGACTTACAAAAAGCTTTTGACTCCGTATACTGGCCTTACCTATTCAATGTCTTACAACTCTGGGGATTTGGACAGAGTTTCACTAACATCCTTAAAGCATTATACTCGACCCCAGAGGCCCGAATAAGACTCCAGGGATATTACTTAGAGCCATTTCCTATTTCTAAAGATACGAGACAAGGTTGCTCACTATCCCCCTGATCTTCGCTATAGCGATCGAAACATTAGCTATTGCAGTCAGAAGTAACCCGGACATCCTTGGGGTACAATGCAGACCGCATGCACACAAGTGTCAACTTTTCGCAGACGACCTACTTCTATTTCTCACATCCCCACTTATCTCACTTCCAAATGTCTGCCGTCTTTTAGAGGACTTTGGAAACATATCAGGCCTCAAGGTCAATCTATCAAAATCACAGATCGTCATTATAATTATTCCAGATACACTAGTTTCAAGTCTAAAAGGTCACTATCGTTTCACATGGAAAGACTCCTCTATTTCCTACCTAGGGGTCAACTTACCATCCAAGATTGATCAAATTTATGCCAAAAATTATCTGCTACTCTTTAAAAAACTGGAATTGGACCTGCAAAACTGGTCTTGACTAAACCTATCTTGGCTAGGGAGGGTGCATTCAATCAAAATGACCTTACTCCTGCGCATACTATATTTTTTCCGGTCCCTATCTATACCCCTTAACTCTACACACTTAAGACGCTTCCAAGTGAAAATTATCGCTTTTGTTTGGGGTTCAAAGGGTCACCGTCTGGCTAAAGGGATCCTGTTCAGAGCCCGCAAAAAAGGGGGTCTGGGGCTGCCAAACCTTCTCTGGTACTACCAGGCCTCTCAGCTAGTCCAGATATCAACTATCTACTCAAGACTAGCTAAGCCTGATTGGGTACACATGGAAAAAGCAGCAGTCCCGCGATTTACGCTCGATTTCTTAATGTGGATGCACCCCAAACAACGTTCTGCAATCCTAGCTCCAACATTATCCCACTCCCTGGGACAAACTTAAAATTCACCCCGAGTTAGTATCTCCAATCAGTCCACTAGCACACCTCTTCCACAATCCCCAATTCCCACCAGGCTTGAACATCAGGGCATTTCAATGGTTGCTGGACTAGGGGTTGTACAGAATTGGCCACTGCTTTAATTCCTCAGGACCGATTACCCTAAACCACTGCATCAAGACACTCGAAATGCCACCTACTGAATGATTTAGATTGCAACAGATCTCTCACTTCCTTAATTTTTTTGGAAATCCAAACCATTACCACCCGTTATCACGCCGTATGAACATTGGTGCAGTCAAAGTACGGAGCAAAGGGGAGGAATCTCAGCGATATATGAGTCACTGGCAACTACAAATTCTAAAACAAGCTATATGTTGGCCTGGGAAAAAGATCTCAACCAAGAATGGGACTTGGATACCTGGCACAACATAATAGCATGGTCAAACCGAGGCATTCTTAACAAGTTCCTCATGGAGGCAGATCTCAAAGCTCTAAAGAGGTGGTATCTCGTCCCCACTGGACTAGCAAAATTATACTCATCAACCTCACTTCTGTGCTTCAGAGGATGCGCTCACACAGGATCAACGTTGCACATATGGTGGGAATGCCCAAAAATTAGAGGATTTTGGGACAGAATCTTTACAATGATCAGACTAACAGGCTTATCTATTCCCAAGTCCCCTCACATTGCCTTGCTAAATTTCCCACCAGAAAAAATTCCAAAAAACAAACGGAGACTTGTTCACTTCATCTTCTTAGGAGCCAAATTGACAGCCCACGGTTTCCAGTACTTTGGCAAAACAAAAGATCTCATGGATCATGGCCCAGGAAAAGATGGTCAGTGTTCTACAAGATACGGCCCAGAAGTTTTAGAACACCTGGAGACCGTGGGCTGAATATGTACATACACCCCTGTCAGACACTGCAATCTGATCCAAAACTAGCTAACAGAGCTCTCCAGTAGAACATCTCCCTAGTCTACTTATCTATCCCCCTTTCTTCTGAATCTCTATTTCCTCCTTCTCTTTTCCTCCTATTTCCTACCTACCCTAATCCCTCCCTTCTTGTCCAATTTTCAACAGGATTCTATGGTTAGGAAATGAATCCACTGAGTGCAGTGGGAATACATAGTACAGAGCAAATCCAGATAGTGAGCAAAACCTCTGTCACAATAGGTGGGATATAACCTGTAATGAACAGAGTAAAAATACCCTTGGTCAGCCTAACTTCATCCCAGGAAGGAAAATACACAAAATTCTACTTACTACCCACTGATTGTTTTCCTATCTGGGAATCACTGAAGTCCGACACAAAGTAGGAATCCACTCACTATACGGCTGCATTTGTATATTAACCTTGCTACCTAGAATTTAGCTCATATATATTGTTCTCTGTACCTGTATTCCTGTTTCTTGTTAAATGTATTTATTGAGTTTTCACAAAGGAAAATAAAAGAATATAATGCATGGATGTATAGCATACATTTAGAATGCCTTACAATAAAGTGGTATGTATAAAAACCATCTTACAACTAATTTACTTTATACACATTATAAATATAAGGCGTAAGAATAAAGATGATAATCAAATAGTCAGACTTAATAGATTTGTATAGTTGAAAGGTAAGCAATGCAAGAAAGAAAGATAAAGAATAAGTATGCCTATTTATATAATGTATATATTAAAGAAAATAAAGGGGGGGAGAATGAAAAGATAAAAGGAAGGAATTGCCCGGGGTGGCGTCCTGGCTCATGGTAGATATGGACATATAACTGGTGACTATACTGTATAACCTAGTGTGGTAGCAACAAAGATTGGTCGAATTCAGTGGGGAAGTAGTGTTTAACCCATGGTTGCCAGATCTTGAAAAATTTATTGATCTTATTCTCTACAATAGCTGTCATCTTTGTGTATATGAGAGCTTTGTTCATTCTTTGTTTAGCTTTAGTTACAATTAGAGTTTGAGACTTCCATGCCTTGGCAATCGTTTGTTTAGCTGCAGTACTAAGTTGAATAAACAATTGAAATTGGGTGTGGGTGAGTGTAGTGGGTTTAAGGTTTAGAAGTGCCATAGCAGGGTTTGGATAAATTGCAATTTCCAGAGCTTTATGCTGCATACACAGGAGCGGAGTTTTCGACCGGACTGGTCCGACGGACCGAGTGCGGCTGACAATCCGATCATGTGTGGGCTTCATCGGACCTTCAGCGGACTTTTCCAGTCAAAAATCTGATGGACTTTAGATTTGAAACATGCTTCAAATCTTTACGTCGTAACTCCGCCAGACCCAGTTCCTATCGTATGCTAGTCCGACGGACAAAAAAGACGCATGCTCAGAAGCAAATACAAAACGGAAGCGCTCGGTCTGGTAAAACTAGTGTTCATATTGTAGGTAGCACATTCCTCCTGCTGCAAATTCTGTGATCGTTGAATGCAGTGCATTAATTGTCTTCTTTATAATGTTAGAAGAATGAAGTTGTTTTGCTGTTCATATTCACACAGAGTTCTCACAAACTTATTTCAGGATTATTTCTTTTGATCTCATGAATGATATTGTATTTTTAAAAGCCACATCTCCATATTAATGTTTACACAATTGTTTGGTGTCATCTTTTATTATATTTTATTTCATCAAGATCTTTTTTTAGGATTGTTACAAAATTATTTTCTATTTATCTTTATTATTATTATTATTATTCAGGATTTATATAGCGCCAACAGTTTACGCAGCGCTTTACAATATAAAAGGGAGACAATACAGTTATAATATAATACAATACAATACAATACAATAGGATTAAGAGGGCCCTGCTCAGAAGAGCTTACAATCTAATAGGGTGGGGCAGGTACTTCATATATCTTTTTATTTTTGGTGTAAAGTTACCACAAAGAACCCTTTTTTGTATATTTTTTGCTTTTTTTGTTTTTTGGTGTAAAGTTACCACAAGAACATTATATAATTTTTTGTTTTTGGAACCTCAAGGAGGTTGTTGTCCCCTGTTAATTTGACATTGTCTCTAAAAAATAGATGTTAATAAAAACACAAGTAACACAAGTATTTTCATAAAATAAAATATCCATTTATTATGGTTAACAAAAAAAGATGAAGTCAACGCTGGAGAAACTTTTAAAGTTTGTGAAGACTTTTGGTCCCAGGGCACACAAGTCTATGGAAAAGAAAATTGGGATCTTGAGGAGTCCACATAATAGGGAGCACAATCTGGTCCAGGAATCCCAGAGATCAAGAGCAGCAGCAGACGACATGTATGTCCCCAGGCTGTGGTACTACACCAGCCTGCGTCTTCTGTCAGACCAGACTGAAGCCAGGTCATCACTTTCTTCTCTTCGTTCCAGCCTTCCCTCCACGCTGGCCTGCACCCTTCCCTGCAGCCTTCCCTGCAGCCTTCCTTGTAGGCTGTGGCTCTGGTGGTTGACTTGTGGCAGGAGGAGGAGGAGGAGGGGCTTGCTCATTTATTTGGGGGTTGACAGTTAACTCGCCCTTTAGCCCCTTGTGAAGGTCATCAGAAAAAAGTTTTTCACACAGGAGGCGTTGGCCCTTCTCCATTTCGAGCAACCAGCTGGCTATATAGGAGCCATAGGCCTCTTCAGCTTCGGGGGGCTTTTGAGGAAATTTGTAGCTTCTCTCATGAGGCGCAGTGATGCCTCCTCTGTCACCGTCCCCTTTCTGGGCCTTTTTGTATGAAGGCGGAGGGGAGGAACCTGCGATTGTGTGAGGCTCCTACTGGGCCCGGCCACCTCCTGGCTGACACTAACCCCTGCCTCCTCCTGGATGACACTGGGCCCAGCCTCCTCCTGGATTACACTGGGCCCGGCCTCCTCGTGGATGACACTGGGCCCAGCCTCCTCCTGCCTGCCACTTTCCACACCTTCCTCCTGGCTGACCTCATCCTGTGTATAAAAAAGGGACATAGTTTTAGTTTTTGGTTCATCAATCGCACACAATTTTCAGCTCATGACTTGCAAATTTAATGTTAATACATATAAAAGAGTATAAATCTGACACCAGCATTTTTTAAAGCTGGTGACAAACATTTTTGGCCACTACTGTCAATTGATATGTATACATCATTTTTTGGAAAAAATCCTTTAATAGGTAATCAATTATAACATCTAGTTAACAACATTAATATTAGGACACTAAATATGTCTAAAAATAATATACCTGACTCCAGATGGTCACATCCAGTTCTTCCAGGATGGAAGGCCCAGCTTGGTCCTCATCAGCCTCTGCTGGGGTGGAGGGAAGGGTGCAGGGAAGGGTTGAAAGTGATGCCCTGGCTTCAGTCTGGTCATCAAGAAAGCGTAGTTTATTGTCGTACCACAGCCTGGGTACATATACATCACCTGCTGATGCTCCTGATCTCACGGAAATCTGGGTCTTGTTATGCTCCCTCCTATACATGTTTCGCAAGATCCCAATTTTATTTTTCACAAACTTAAAGTTTGCTTCTGGGATGAAAGTCTGCACAAATGCGACAAGTTTCTCCAGCGTTGACTTCCTTATTGTTTTAATATAATATGCAGGGTGTTTGACCTCCCATAGATTCCTCATCTCCCTGTTCTCAATAAATTGAGTCAGAAATTCAGGGTCCTTAAACTTAGCAGTCATGTTTTCTGTCAAAGATAATACACAAGACAAAAACACTAATGTTAGACTAAACTCTCATAATCTTACTTATCCCAACATAGGCCTCAATCTTTAAGCAGTATAGGCTGCTACAAAGTTAATACAATTTACCTTCGTTTCGGATGCTCGCAACTTCAGTTCCTCTATCCTCCGCGCACAGAACGTACGTACGACACATGCGTGATAGCTTTATACACACTGCGCATGCGTGAAACTCCACCTGCGTCGCCCACCCTGATGTTCTTTTTTAACGAATATTCTCTGCCCCCTTTTTCTACGCACTGAACGTGCGTAAGGCACATGCATGATAGCTTTGTATACACACTGCGCATGCGTGAAACTCCGCCTGCGTCGCCCGCCCTTGATGTTCTTTTTTAAGGAATATTCTCCGCCCCTTCTCTCTACGGTGCGCAGTAGGAGCAACAATGGCGGAGACACAGCAGGTATGTACTAATTACTCAAGTAACGAGGAAAGCCCGGAGCCGAAATGTCCCGACCTGGAAAGAGGAGATTTAGGGCTTCCAATATAGCCTTTGAAGAGATGGTGATGGTAGCAATTTTGAAAAAAAAAGGTTAAGATGGGAAGCATGGACCGTACGCCCAGCCGAAAGTCAAAAATAATGGCGAAAGCGGTGAAGACCCTGCATCATAATTTTGGGGTACGGCGCTCTAAAGATCAGCTGAGGAAACGATGGTCTGGCCTCAAACTCAGGGAGCCGGATCAGTACAGACGAATCCAGAAAGTGCTGAAAAAAAGTACTTGTCGTGTGTTCATATTCTGATTATTACCTTGCATGCTGCTCTATGTGATTTTCTTTACTGTACAAGTTTAACTCGTTAAACGTTCGTAGGAAACATTTTTCGTAGTAAACATTGTTTAAAAAAATATATACGATTTATTTAGTTGATACAGGGTGTAAACAACATTTTGGTCTTGGTAGTTTGTCTTGTTAAAAGAAGTTTAGGACATTGTTGTCTAGATGTCTTTTGAAACTTTTATGAATAGCAAACTTCATTCAGTGGAATGTAAGGAGAGGACATTCAGCAGCTGTTTACACATCTGGACTCAGGAGCACTAGTGTGGGACACCAGAATACGTTTTTTTTTGGTTAACCCGCACAGGTGCTCCAGTGGATACTTGTTGGGGTGTCTATCTGTGAAATGTGGCCGAAAAAGTAAGTATACCAGTTTGTTTCCAAGGGAAGTTTAATTATGTCTTCAACTTGGATCTCTGCCCAAACAGACAATTGTACACCACTTCAATGCAATGTTTCATATTCCTATTCCTGGACTCAAATATCTGTGTGCTAAGTATACCTTTTGTTTCATTCTCATAGGGGAGAAAAGACTCAGACAACCTGAACCCAGGGACCCCCAACCTCACCAGCCCGTTTGGCAAATCAGCCTAAGCCCCACGGAGGATGTGAAGGAAGGAGAGGTGGGCGCCATGTGCATCCCACCAGGTGAGTGTCTGACACCCAAGCTTATGGTAATCTATGTATGCCTGCATATTTCTAAATACATCTTTTTTTCCATAATTTTAGGTGATCTGGTTGTGGAAGGGGAAGAAGCGGTGGAAGCATGTCCAAGTGCCAGCGCCCCACTCGAGGATGTGGACGAAGGAGAGGTGGAGAAAGAGGGTGACATGTGCACCCCACCAGGTGAGTGTCTGACACCCCAGCTTATGGTAATCTATGTATGCCTGCATATTTCTAAATACATCTTTTTTTAATTCATTTTAGGTGATGTGGAAGGGGAACCGTTTACCACAGACAGTGCACAATGATTAATTGGGCAGATCATCGCCTGGAATGGGGATATTGATGCCATGTGCACTAGCCTTGACCTAATGCGTAATCAGCTGGACAATATGCAGTAGGAAATGAAGAACATGATCAATGTTTTGGGCAGAATCTGAATCCCTTTTTCACAAAAAAAACATTGATCATGTTCTTCATTTCCTTTTTTGCTGCCCCATTCTGGGCTTTGACTTTTAAACATTTTATGCCTGTTTGTAAAACAATTTATAAAAAACAAAAAAAATATATAGAGGCCTGTTTGTTTAAAAGAAAAAAAAATATATATATATATAGAGGCCTGCTTGTTTAAAAAAAGAAAAAAAAACACAACAAAATAGAGGCCTGTTTGTTTAAAAAAAATAGAGGCCTGTTTGTAAAAAAAAATTAAAAAATAAACAATCATTTTTTAAATAAAAAAATTCTATTGTTTGAACAAAAAATTATATATATTTTAAATCTTAAACTTTTAACAAACGCACATGTGAATGTGCACAGATTAAAAAATCTGTTATTAAACAAGATGTGTGGCTTCTTCTTTTAATGCTCAATACCAGTTTTGGAAGTTATTTGGTGTTTACAGTGACAATGGGGCTTATTTACTAAAGGAAAATACACTTGGCACTACAAGTGCACTAGGATAACCTAGGAGACAGCCAAAAAGAAAGGCAAGCAATAAATACAATTCGAGATTTTATCTGATCATTATTTTTTATTAAAACAAATTATAGATTGTCTGGCATTGCAATGACCCCCCTACCCGTAAAAAAAATCAACATATTGATCCCGAACTTGACGGGCGCTTTGAGGGGGCCAAGCCAGTATGGCCAGTATCCAGGCCCGTCAGAAATAAAAATCAATTTAAGGACACACAGACCATTTGGAGACATTTTAGGGGGATTCTAAAGGGATTCTAAAGCAATTTAAGGACACACAGACCATTTGGAGCCATTTTAGGGTAAAGCAATACAATGGAGCTGACAAAATACATTGTTAAGTGACTAGACTAGGTGGATATGGGCCCAGTATAGCATGCTGGGGAGGTTAGTGAATGCTAATATGCATGCAGTACAAAAAAGAGCATTAAAAAATTACAGCATGCATGAGGACAAAGGGGACATTCACATTATATTGCAATCATGGTAATTAGTGTTTGAGTAAAGAAATACATTACATTAGCAAACATTAAATACAATAAAATTTGATGTTAAAGGATAAATTTCTTACCTTAATATAGTCCTTCTGCAGGACCTGGATGAGGGCAGAACAGGCCTCTGGGATAATGATCCCCAGAGCCTGGGGGGAGATACTTGTTGAGAACTTAAGGTCCTGCAAGCTTCTCCCCGTCACCAAGTACTGCAAAGTGGCGACCAGCTTCTGCTCCGCTGTAATGGCTTGCCTCATGCAGATATCCTGCCTGCTGATATAAGGGGTCAGCAAAGCCAACAAACAGTCAAAAACGGGGTCCGTCATCTGGAGAAAATTCCTGAAATCCTCAGGGTTATTTTCACGGATCTCATGGAGCAAAGGCATGTAAGAGAATTGGTCGCACTGAAGCAACCAATTATTCGTCCATGAACTCCTCCTTGCCCTGTTCATGGACTGGGCTTGGGCTGAAGAATGAACTTCAGCACCAAGCACATACAATGCACGAGCTCTATGATGAGTACGTACACGCAACATTGCTTCAAAACGGTCGGCTGGTCAGAACGAACTTAACAGAATGCACTGAAGAACAGCAAGGCCTTTGAAGAGCGAGCTGAAAATCAGCAATGAGTGGATAATAACACACTGAATAAATCAATGCGAACTGACTACACGCACTGAAAAGCAGATACAAACCTCACAAGCACAAACTGAACAACAGTTAAACAATATGAAAAATACGAGTCTCACAAGCGTGAATCGTCTCTCTCCAAACTTCTACTAACATGAGATAAACATGAGATAAAAACTTCCGTTTTATAGTCTCGCCGGACCTGGTGTATGTCACCGCGTACTAGACGGTCGGACTTTTGTGTGACCGTGTGTGTGCAAGTCTGTTTGTTCTAAAGTCCGTTGGAAGTCCGTCAAAAGTCCGACGAAAGTCTGCCGGAATGGCCGTCGGACTTTTGTTGCCGAAAAGTCTGCTCGTGTGTACGCGGCATTAGAGGCCATAAGAAATATGTTCTTCCAGAATTCTTTGACAACTGGACATTCCCACCATATGTGGAAATGTGTACCTGATGTGTCACACCCTCTAAAGCAGTTAGGTGAATATGTGGAGACAAATTTAGCTATTCCAGCTGGTACTAGGTACCTTGTATTCCTATTTCATACACTACGAAATTACACAGCCTGGATGTTTTTCAACTCTAATACAAATCAATAGGGGGAGGCAGGGGCTGCTTCTCACTTCCCGGCACAGATAGATCCCATATGGGGTGTCAGGGGTGAGGAGTCCTCTGCTCCCTCACAGTTTGCAGTTAAATTAGAAGCCCCACTGGGGGTGCATACGTTTCTGTTATCCGCTGAAACGTTTTATTAGGCTATGTTTCTGTATTCCTGATGTAAAGAATCCCTTGCATTAATTCCTGTATTGCAGTGCCTTTATTGAAAACTCAATAAAAACTATTGAGTGCCCCCCCCCTCCTGAACCATACCAGGCTGCATGCCCTCAACATGGGGGGATGGGTGCTTTGGGGGGCCCTGCCATGTTGATGGGGACAAGGGCCTCTTGTTTTTTTTTAAATGTCACTGCTTTTTTAGGTGAATGGATAGGGGTACAATGTACCTGATACCCATTCACATAGGGGGTGTGTGGGAGCTGGGGACCCCCTTCTTAAAGGTCCCACCGAATCCATACTAGACCTGAAGGACCTGGGGGGACCCCACGCTATTTTGTCTGTGATTTTTTTTTTTTTGCCGTCAATTATTTTTTTTTTTCCATTCAGCCCCGCTGACAGCTGATGACTCATTGGTTGTTAAGGATGAGGCTGCCAGTTTCCCGGCCCCCTGCTTAGCAATCAGCTATATACAGTGTTAAAATAAAAACCACAAAATGCAAAACATGTCCAAAATCGCATCACAAACACAACACTGGTGCGGTTCCATTGAAAAAAGTCTCAGACCCTTTCCAAAAACGCATCGGCCATAAAAACACATAGATGTGAACTTGTACCATAGGAAATCACGTTAAATGGACTGTAGTGCATTCCTGAAAACTGCAAAATGCACAGAAAACGCATGGGTGTGAACCTAGGGTAAGCCCAACCCCTGAAAAACAACATCACACCATAATCCCCCCTCCACCAAATGATTTGCACCAGTGCACAAAGCAAGGTCCATAAAGACATGGATGAGCAAGTTTGGGGTGAAGGAACCTGACTGGCCTGCACAGAGTACTGACCCCAGAACACCTTTGGGATAAATTAGAGTGGAGACTGCGATCCAAGCCTTCTCGCCCACATCAGTGCCTGACCTCACAAATGCGCTTCTGGAAAGGATGGTTCCATCATTCCCATAAACCTTGTGGACAGCCTTGTCAGAAGAGTTGAAGCTGTTATAGCTGCAAAGGGTGGGCAAACTCAATATTGAACCCTACAGACTAAGACTGGGATGCCATTAAAGTTCATGTGCGTGTAAAGGCAGGCATCCCAATACTTTTGGTAATATAGTGTAGATAATAGATGGTGATCTAATAGTAGATTTAAATTGTCAAGGATTATACAAGGCACTTTATTTTATGTTGGGGATGGAAGAACGATAGGCTATTTGGACATCATACTTTTTAACCTCCATTTAATAGTTTTATTAAAAAACAGTACTGCAAGTTAGAAAAAACATTATTAACAAATTGGACCATCTTGGATGGGAAGCATCAAGTTTGCTTGCAATACAATTAATTTAATTCTTATAAACTTGATAGAACTAGATTTTTTTTTATTTTAAATTATAAAACAAGGACCATCACATATTTTATTTGATCATTAAATGTAATTTTCTTAATGATATATTTCTTTATTGGAGTTTCAGAAAGGTACATACATGTTATAGCCATAAGTTTAATAACAAAAAAAAAACAGATGTCCCGACTAGAAACAAGCTCTTCTAACGAGCAACACCATGTTAAATGCAAACAGTAATATTCGAAATGAGGTTGGGTGTAGCACAGGTAGTCATTTAGGGAGAGGATCTAGACGGAGGGGGGAAGGGGGGGGGTGGAGAGGAGGAGAGTGAGGGATGTGGGAATGGTGGGGGGTAAGGGATGTTGGGAAAGAAGGAGGAGGAAGGGCACCGCGGACCTGAGGTAAAGAGAGGTGTTCAATGAGAATTTCATAGCGGAGTAGTTATACTTGAACATTACATTGTAACCAAAGTGACCACAGCTATAAAAAGTGCAAGTTTTTCCTATCTACTATTCTTTCCATTTCACACTGGAAGTTGAGATCAACGATAGTGCTTGAAATGGAAGGGATTTCAGTAGTTTTCCATAACCTGGTAATGGTTAGTTTGGCAGAATAAATTAAGTGGATGACAACATATCTAGCCCCCCGCCCGCAGACCCCCACAACCACCGGCCCCGGTTGTGGGGATGAGGCCCTTGTCCTCATCAACATGGGGACAAGGTGTTTTGGGGGGCTACCCCAAAGCACCCTCCCAATGTTGAGGGCATGTGGCCTGGTACGGTTCAGGAGGGGGGGGGGACGAGAGTGCAGCCTGGCAGGTTGCGTGCTCGGATAAGGGTCTGGTATGGATTTTTGGGGGAACCCCACGCCGTTTTTTTTTTTTTTTTGGCGCGGGGTTCCCCTTAAAATCCATACCAGACCTGAAGGGTCTGGTATGGAATTTAGGGGGAACCCCACGTCATTTTTTTTTTTACATTTTGGCCGGGGTTCCCCTTAATATCCATACCAGACCTGAAGGGCCTGGTATGGAATTTAGGGGGACCCCCCCACGTCATTTTTTTTTTTTTTAATTTTGGTTCGGGGTTTCCCTGTGGGGAATTCCCATGCCGTTTTTATCAATGAACTTCTATGTGTATTGTCGGACCGGCAATTCATTAATAGCCGCGGGTAGTTTTAAATGAGTTTTTTCCTTCGAAATGTCATTTTGCTGTCAGACTGTTCTAAACACGGGAAACATGCGCCCCTTTACAGGCATACTATAGACACCCCCCAGGTACGAAATTTAAAGGGATATTACACTTTTATTGTTTGACTTTAAGCATTATTAAAATCACTGCTCCTGAAAAAACGTCTGTTTTTAAAACTTTTTTTTGCATTGATACATGTCCCCTGGGGCAGGACCCGGGTCCCCAAACACTTTTTATGACAATAACTTGCATATAAGCCTTTAAAATTAGCACTTTTGATTTCTCCCATAGACTTTTAAAGGGTGTTCCGCGGCATTCGAATTTGCCGTGAACACCCCAAATTGTTCGGTGTTCGGCGAACTTGCGAACAGCCAATGTTCGAGTCGAACATGAGTTCGACTCAAACTCGAAGCTCATCCCTATTGGTGACACCACAATAGGGATAAAACTTTTTCGCAGAAGAGAGTTTAACAAGACTCGTGGAAACTCATTACAATTAGAAGAAAAGAGGTTTAACCTTAAACTACGTAGAGGGTTCTTTACTGTAAGAGCGGCAAGGATGTGGAATTCCCTTCCACAGGCGGTGGTCTCAGCGGGGAGCATTGATAGCTTCAAGAAACGATTAGATAATCACCTGAATGACCGCAACATACAGGGATATGTAATGTAATACCGACACATAATCACACACATAGGTTGGACTTGATGGACTTGTGTCTTTTTTCAACCTCACCTACTATGTAACTACGTAACTATGTAACATCCCAATATCACATTGGTCACATGCGGGCCTCAATACACTAGGAGATCTCTTCCGCAATTCCTCACTTCTTTCCTTCCAGCAAATACAAACGACCTACTACATTCCTTCTAAAGACTTTTTCAAGTACCTCAGAATTCAGTCAGCTCTTTCACGGGCACCATGGACCAAAACCTCTTCTTCTAGCACCTCTTAAAAATTTACAACACCGAAAAACCCAATCGAAAAGGAATTTCACTTATCTACAAGCTTCTTACGGACTCCGCACCAGAACCTAAGTCCTCTGCTATGCTAAATTGGGAGAATGCCTTAAATTGTAACGACACGCATCTTCAATGCCTCAGTGCCCTCCAAAGGCCACTAAAACCCCCCCGATGTAAAACACACTGGGAAACCACGCAGAAAATTCTTAACAATTGGTATCTCACACCTTCCAAATTAGCAAGGATTTACCCTTAGGACTTGCGGGAAATCTGGATCATCACTACACATCTGGTGGACCTACCCCCAACTGAAGCCTTTTTGGTCTGCCCTCACAAGACTTCTCTCCTCTGTTCTTTCAACCTCTATTTCCCTATTGCCTCAAATGGTCCTCTTGGGTCTAGGCTTAGATCCATGGCCACCAACCACCCACACTGTCCTAACTCATGTCTTTATTGCCACTTGTCTAGCCATTGCCAGAAAGTGGAAATATCCCGACCCCCTTCCATCAAGGAAGTGATGCTACTATTAAACAACCATTGTCTAATGGAATTTATGTATGCCAAGGACCACCTGGATTTTGTGGTATTAAGTTTGTAATAAGATACAGAGCTAAATTGGTGGAGGGTGTCTTGCATTGCCTGTAGGGACTGGACGGGGTTAGTGACAATCAAAACCGCGTCATCTGCAAATAGGCTAATTTTGTGGTCCATGCCGTTGCAGGGAATGCCTGATATTTGTGGATCTAATTTTAGAGGCCAAAGGTTCCATCAGTTGTGCAAAGATAAGTGGGGAGAAGGGGCACCCCTGTCGTGTACCTTTAAAGATCTCGAAAGGGGTGGATAAAGTCACTCCGGTGAGTACTTTAGCTGATGGTTTGGAGTATAAGGATAGGATCTTGAAACCACCCTGTAATACCAAATATAGTTAGCACCGCCTGAAGGAATGTCCAGTGGACTCTATCAAATGCCTTCTCTGCATCAAGTGATAGTAGCAGAGAAGCACAAACAAGGGGATTATTAGAGGGGAGGTTGGGACTTTATATGAAGCATGTACCAGCAAGCAGGTAATAAGATGAACATAGAGGAATTTATTGACATAATACCAGAGCACATACGTTACAATCGCAAAATGCATACAAGATAAAACGGGTAGGTACATAATGTCATATAATAAACATTCATGATAATATTGTTCATACAATTAATAGAAAGATGAACAGGGTAAAAAGTTAAATAATGGTAACTCAAGATACCACCTGGAATAAATTCCCTAGTACATCAAGATTTCAAGGTAGGGTGAAGTAGGGTAAAAACCAGTAATATCTGCTGGACCTAAGGCCTCACTAGACCTGTGGGGGGGGGTTGGAAAAGATATAGTTGATGAGGACTGGATAGACAGTTTAAACACGGCATATGTTGGCTCAACGCGTTTCGTGGCTTACATGCCACTCGTCAGGAGCGAGCCCGTGTGGTATCTGGAAATATATTGGGATAATTACATAATGCAATAGGACAAGAGACATTGGTAATGGGGGAGCGTGGTAAATGAGCCCCCAAAGTTACTGTATGGGAATACTCACTGAGAGACTGTATAGTGACGGTGCAGCAGCGGGGCCCCATGAGCCATCCAGGTGACCCCCACCGGGAGCCGAGGTGGGGAGCCCCGCGGAGACGGCAACGAACGCCGACCAGGGCAGGCACAGGAACCGAGGAAGGTCTAGAGAAAGGTGGATAAGAGTGAAGGTATGTAGGCATGTAAGGAGAAATGTAAGAAAGAGAGGGAAGGGAGCCCCCAGATAAGGGGTGGAGTGATGGAGAGTGTGGGAGATAGGGAAGAGAAAAAACATGATGGAGTGAAGTGAGGTGGAGAAACCAAATCAACTAAGTGTAGTAACCAAGGTGGGAAAGGTAGCGAGTGTACCTGACAGTGGTGAGGTCCTGGGAGAGGAAATTCCAGAAGTGTGTGATCTCCTGTGTGGAGAACCTCGAGTGCCCGTGCCGCCCCGGAGAGCGTCCAGATAACGCCGCCGCGAGTGCCGCCCACCAACGTCACGCCGTGTGGCGGGGGGAGGAGCACCGCAAGTCGGACACAGCCGGCAAGACGACGCGGAAGAACCTCCCCATTGGCCCACGAGGTGGAATGAACGCTGCGCGTGACGGCGCTGCACAGGGGAGGCCGCACGCACAGCGTATTGCGTGACGTCGACGCGCATTGGTCAAGTGTCCACCCTCCCAGGGGGAAGGCCCGGGGGAGGGAGGAGACCCGCAAGACGCGTCGCGGCTCCCGAGGGGGACAAGGACCAGGCAACAAGGCGGCCCCGCCGAACTACACCACCAACAACACAGCCCCATCAGGGATGTGGGAAGGGTAACAGGGTTGGAAGGAAAGTAAACAATATAAATAACAAGGGATATTATGGATGGGCTTGGTAGAATGAGAATACTAAGAATAAAACACAGGGGAGGTGTCACTAAGGTCATTAGGGGCAGGGAAGGTAAAAGGTTTAGGCACATAGAGCAAGGCACAAGCTTCCATCCCTATGCATAAATACAAGAGAAGGGGGTTTTGGTATTAGGGACTTTGAGGAAATCATGGCCTGGTAAGGTCACCCATTTCCATCCCTAGGGACTTTAAATGAGACCAAGACCTGGTAAGGTCAAGCGTTTCCATCCCAAATCTATAGTACAAACAAGGGGATTATTAGAGGGGAGGTTGGGACTTTATATGAAGCATGTACCAGCAAGCAGGTAAT